>VXAX01003163.1:576267-636332 GCA_013399835.1 Leptocoma aspasia
CCCGGCTCCGGCCCCGCCGCCGCTCTGGTGCGTGAAGCCGGGAGGTGCTGCGGGAGCCCGGGATTGGAGCCCGCCGGCTGAGCGGGGACAGGTGAGCGCTGACGGGCGGCACAGCCCCGCACCGCCCCCGGGCTGCTTCGGCCTCGGCGCCGCGAGGGCCAGCGAGACCCTTGGAAGATCCTTCCGTGGCACCGAACGCACTGCCCCGCGCCACGGCAGCGCCGCTCCACGAGGTCACGCTCTTTCCCCGTCAGAGAAAAAGGCCAAGCTCCTTGGATATCCCTCAGTTACAGGTGCTCCTACTAAAGCCACGGATGAACAGTGGCTTTAGTAGGAGCTTCTGCCTCCTGGGCTGCGCTCGGCTACCCCCGGCCAAGAGGAAAGTGGTGAAGTTTTTCACTGGCTTTTGCCCAGATGCTGGGGGAGGCTGTGATAGCCCCACCTCCGCGGCTGGGGTGCTGCAGTGTAACAGCTGCCTCTCCTAAGCAGCTGGCGTACATCAAAATTGTACGGGGAGGATAGATACAATTTATTAAACCAGTTGGTGTATATATCAACCTTTGATATGCATATGAACGCTCTGGACAAGCAGATGGAACACGGGGACAGAGTAATCCTTTCCCCTGGATTTTTCTTACCGAGGAACAAAGCCTTGAACCTACATCTCCCCAAGATGTGTGCGTAACATTCAGAAAGTAAATCCTGCACTTCACATTCTTATCTGCCCCAAGGAGGGTGATTCACCACCTTCACAGCTCCAGAAAGCTGTGTAAAGAACAGTGGGGCCATGTCCCAAAGGGTGGAAGGTGTGAGCTAAGTCTCAGGACTGTCACTACAGAAGTGCTCTATCCCAACAAATGAGAAGCTCTGAGGTAGATCATTTTTCTCTACCTTCCCAAGAGAGGCAGGCCTTTCCCCACAGACTTGGTTTGTACCTCCCAAGTTTGCTTCCCTTTCCAGAATTAAACTATCAAAAACCTCACAGACTACATCTCTCAGCTGAGATTTAGTGTCTCCATTTGCATGGTGGCAGGGGAATCACGTTCTGAGATGAACAGGCCCAAGGTACCCTTAGGTGTATGACACCAGATACCAAAACCTCATGTCTAAACAGCTCATGGAATTGTAGCATCATCCATTACCATATGGCATAATGACCCCACTTGGTTCCCCAGCAGTGCCATTCATTCAGTGGACCAGGAATGACTGTTTATTGTATTTTCACTGACTTATATACATTTTAATGTTTTTAAACTGGACTGTGTGAAAAGGGATGCACTGGTTTTGCAAATGTTGGTATACCTTAAGGAAAGAAATAATGCAAAAAAAACCCCAACCCTGAGCAGCTGAACCATGCAGTAACCCCACTGCTCACCCTCCACCCATCACAAACACCCCCCAGAGATGCTGCCAACAAATTACAGTTGAATTCATGAGGCCTCTGAAGATCTGAGGCATCCCTTTTTTTGCCTGGAGCTGGGAAATAGGATGTGGTATTTAAAACTCTTTCGTATTTCTAAAGTTAATCTGTGCTGATAAAATGCCACACCAGTCCCCTCCCACATGGAAGTTGGGAACATTTGGATCTGAAATGCAGCTTATTCCACTCTCACCTAAGGAGTAACTGATACATAACAGGTCCAGCACAAGGCAGCTGTTGAGGGCGCCCAGAACCAGGCACTGAGGTTGGGTAGGCACCGTCTCACTGATCCCAGACTAAGAAGACTCTGCTTGCTAATAAAACCAGAAACCTTTTTCAGGACTGCTTTCTTCGATTTTATTACTTCTGCTGGGGCAGCAGATTTGGAAAGTGAAATGCTGCACTTGCGTTCACCTTCACCTTCTGCACTCAGACTGTGTCCTCGAGGAAGCTCCGGGTGTATTTACTCTGGGTCACGGCTCATCTTCCAGCAAGGCAAAAGGAGGAGGGCACAGAGTTTGGGAATCAGGGCAATTTCACACTGCTGGCAGCCACTGGACAGACACCATTTGCAAGCTGCCCCGATACATAAACATTAAATTGGCAGTGCCACGCTTCACGGGAAAGTTGAACTAAAATTCATCAGCTCTGTCCTCTGTAGCAGTGTTTTATAGAACACTGCTCCATCTCTGGTTATACAGAGAGGTGAACACCAGCGGCAATCTAGGGCAAAGTTAGCCATGGAAAACCAGCGCCTGTAAAGCGGGAAGCTCTCCTAAGCACTTAATCTACTGTCTCACAACATGACCTACATTTTTCCCACTGAACCTTCTGAAAAGGCAAAGGGTTTTGTTTCATGACCAAGTTCATACATGACCTTAGATTAGCATCATGGTTGCATTCCAGTTGTGTATTTTTAAGAATAATTGAGCATTTATAGACATTTATGGGTAAACTGAGCAGGCACACAACCCCCTCCTCTGCAGACTGATTTTTGGTGAATTCCTGTAAAAGCTCCTGGACATCCATTTCTAAGCAATGCTAAACCACTGATGGTTTCTGAACAGGGCATGACCACTGAACCAAGGCAGTGCTAATCCTGAATTCACACCATGCTGAAGATGGAGCCCGTGCACCTTAAAGCTGTTTTGCTACCTGCAGTAATGACTGTGCTTTTATAAAGGGCAAACAACAAGTATTTTAGTATGAGAACTGTTCAAGTAAGTTTTAATAGAGTGCACCAGTGAATCAAGATGACTTGCATCAGATTTGGTTCAATGAACATCAGATAAAAAAAAAGAAAAGGGGCTACAGTTCTTTCTTTCCAAACACCACCCTTTTTCTAAGGCAACAATACACGTCCATTTCCGAACATAACTGTTACATAGGAAAGCTACATCACAGTACAGTATGTAAAGTCCATCTCGGTCAAGAAGCCATTAGAGAATGGCACATTTACTACACTTACAGCTTTCTAACTTAGGGTTACAGAGTTTACCACAGCTTTTTTTTTAATTTTTATTTTTTAAAGTGACGATTTCTTAATGAACTTTCTATTCTTCACAAGAGTGTGCAGATGGGGCCCATATGTTGATATTACAGTAATTACGACATTAAATAACATTGCACAACCAACCTCTATGGTTAATTCAGTACAAAAGAACAAGTATTAAAATGTACCAGTACTAGTGGTTTTACATAGTTTATAATCATTAATTATGAAGGAAAAAAAATGTGGGGCTGTTTTTTTTTTTCTTTTCTGTAGGCAAGTGCCTAATTACAAAGTTGCACATTACAGGCATAATGATGTGGAATAAATACAAGAAATCTGGTAAAATATTAAACACAAACAGGTTACATGGGAACAAACTGTACAACCACAAAAGCATAAATCAACAATTTATCATTATAAACAATGTATGTTTAGCTGTAAAATATTATGTGGAATTGCATGTACTCTTTGGGGGCACATGTTCCAAAAGCCAAGCTAATTCCTGAGGTGGTATTATTAACTTACACAATTGGTCAACACTTCAGATTATCTTGTGCTATTACACAGTCCCAATGTTAATAGATTTCCATAAAATGGAGTTTGTAGTATTCTGAAGGCAGCAAATAAGTGATATTTTACACCAAGATATTAAAATGAAATAATTCTGGTTCTCCATTTTGGTGCTACATTTGTTAATGGGCCATGGGAATAAGCACTGGAATTTGCAGACAGAAATCACTTATGCCTGGTTTCTGTTCCCCCACAGCTCTGAGCTGGCCAAAGGCAGAACGAAGTTTCTAAACTGTAAGTGCCAACACTGTAAACATATTTGTCTCTTTTTTCAACTAAACACTGTCGAATAACAAGGATAAGAGCCAAAGATAAGCAGGAACAGTCTCATGTAGAACAAAAGCCAATTACTCATCGACTTTTGGTTCAACTCATGAACAATTTTTAAATAATTAAAAATGGTCATGCTACAGTTGTGAAAACTAGTTTGTGCATTTGACTCAGGACACAAGTTTTTTAAAAAACGCATGGTAGAGGTAAGACTTATAAAACCCACCAAAAATGTAAATGATAGGGAAGAACTTTTCCAACTCAAAGCATCAAACATACATTTCTGTGCAGAAATCTAGACAACTATACAAGATCTGAATTTAAGCAGTCATCTTTTTATTATACAACTCTATGAACATAAAATGAACAGAATGCTCTATATACTTACCTGTACATGTGAACATAACTTCTTTAGCTACAGTTATTTAATATAGGTCATACTGGATTTAACTTTACAATTCTGAATAACTATGTATAACCTTATTGCAATAAGGGCAATTTCTACATGGGGAGTTTCACAGGCCAATCACATTAGGCGAAACCAGTACATTCAAAGTGTAGATCATGTATGAATCTTCCCTGATCCCAAAGAATTTAGGTTCTCTTTACAGCTTAAGCTCGTTTGCTATCTTGGATGCAATGTTCTTAAATGCGATAGAAGTCCCAGATATTCTCTTGAAGCGAACTCCATTGAGCGACAATCGTGGCAGTTTGCAGACTTCCATCTCCCACTGAACAAGGCTGTCTTGTCGTGCATCACCGTGGACACAGAAGAGCAAAAACCTCTCTTTTTGTTCGTAATCACAGTTATTGGCATCTAACACTTTCCGAATCTCTCTCATCATATCGTTCGGGTCCATAGAACTCGTGGTCTTCATACTCCACGTGAAGCGCAAGGAGCGTGGCTTGGAATCTTTGCTATCCTCCTTCTCTCTGTCTTTAGGCTCCCCAGAAACACTCCTGGAATAAGTGACACACAGCAAAGTCAAAACCAGAGCAGCGTAGCCGAGAGAGAGAAGAGAAATACAGTTCTTGAACAGGGGTTTCCAAACTGCCATTGAGACACCACGAGTCACGGGCAAGTGACTAATTCAGGGAGTGGGATGGACACTGCTGGAACAGCCCTGCCCCACGTGCTCAGCACAGCACCGTGCCACTGTAGTGGCACACAGCAAGGCAAGTTTGGAAACCCCTGCTCGACAATGTTCTGATGACAACATGTGCAATGGAACTGCAGCAGACACACGTTACTCCATACTGCTCCAAAGAAAGTGGAATTTATGTAAAAGCATGACTGAAGTTCTGCTGGTTTCATGATCTGGAGCATGCCATACACCAACAAAACTGAAGTTGAGGGACACAGTCCTGAAGCAGAAATCATACTGTAAAAGCAGCAGAAGAAATCCCACCCTGCAATTCACAAGTCTTTAGTTAATTCCCTCCCTTCTTTTCTGCCTCCCCCCCCATTTTGTATTTGTTTAGATTTTTGACCTCTCTCTGTGTCAAAAGACGGTACAATAACGTGTTTTATTTTAACTGACGAGGCAGAATTTTGCACTGTAATTTGGTTGTCAACAGCCTGTTGGTCACCATTTGAGTACATGGCCAGCAGCTTTTACAAGTAAGAAACGGCAATGTGTGTTTTACAGATACAGACACAAACGATTTTATTTGATAAAGGACAAAATTGCAAGGGAGCAATTTCCAATTAATGCTCTTAGACTGATGCTTCCTTATCAAATAGATTACTTGTTCTATTGCAGAAAACCTTTTGAGAACCAGCACTATTTATTTTAAAGTAATTCCACAGTCAGCTGTTATCTGTTCTTGCCCCAGGTACTCCTGATGCTGATGCCTCCCTACCCATCACTGGGGAAAGGTGCTGCTCTCATTTTGAGTCTGTAAACCGTCATTATTATTCAGAGAGGAGTCAAAACAAGCACTTTTAATTCAACTTTGTGTGACCCCCAGAGAACCACATTGATATTAAGGGATAGAGCAGGGATAAGATCTCAAATGACTTTTTTAGCCCAAAACAGACACTGTAGGATGACAAAAAGCAGAGAAAGCTAAAGAATGAAAGCAAGAGCTGAAAGCAACTTTATACTCCATCTGAACACTCAGTCTCTTTTCCCTTTCCATATCCAAGAATTTGACAGCTAAGAGACTTTGAATTGAAAAGGGCTAACTTACATAAATGCATTGTGTATTATATACAGTGTATCTGGGTAAGAATGTGCTGTTTATTTTTTTTAATAGAGGCTTTCTGTTTTGAGAACTAAATCAATACTTTCTGTAAGTGACAAGTTTAGAATGAATGCAAACTGCAATGCCTGTTCATTAGAAAGCAGAAAAATAAAGAGGTATGCACTGTGCTTAAGCAGATCAAAAGCTGAAACATGGCAAAAGAGCATATACTGGAAAATGAGCATATGAAGGAATGTTTTATTGCTAACAAAGCATCTATAGATTTGTGTACAGTGGTTGCTACAGAAATTCAATATCTGGCAGTCACCAACCCTTTTGTCTGAATGTCACTTGCTTTCTTTTTCAGAGCAAGTGACATTCATTTCTCAGGGACTATAAGGTGTTTACTTATGGCAAGCAGCAGCTTTAGTAATGAGCACAGTATGTAACTACAGTAAAAATTTAATAGATACATATATACACACAGACACACGAAGTATTTACACTGTCCACTGAAACCAAAAGTAAACACCATTAAATATTTGTAAGTCAAAACATGACTTTAAGTGCCTAAAGGATTGGTTAACTTCTGCAGGGGGGTTTATTATTCAAAGGAATATGCTTACATAAAGTTTTGTATTAAATACTTCGCAAGAAAGCAGAAATGAGGGATATAAAGGACCTCGCCAAGACCCCCTCCCCCCAAACAGAAAACAGTTTTGAAATACAGAATACTTAAGCACTATTCTCTTTTACACCCTGATTTAAAAGGCTTTAAGAAATCACTTGATTTGAAAGACCTAGGAGCGAAGTATTAATAGTGACTCCTCACCTTGAGGTGTCAGTTCTGCCACTGGCTTCGCCTTCACTTGGATCCCTCAAAACAAAGTTAAGGTTGAGATTCAATGATAAAGGTGAAAAATAAAAGTTAAGAAAACCTACACCTAGAACAATGTTAAATAGCTACTGATGAAAAAAAAGAATCAGTATAATAATGTCAAGCCTAATACTGTTTAATAGAACCTTTTCACAGCTGTAATTTTAATTCCCCTTTATGACACCTTAGTTTTTTTCCAGCTCTGACATCTAATTTTTAATTTTATTTTCCCCCAACTGATGGCAAAATTAACATGTTGTTCTGAACCTACTGCAGACAGAGCAATGGCCACATGTAACTCCAGCCAGCACAGAGGAGCAGTTGGTCGAGGTGGTCCAGGGGGGCTCCACTCTGCACCCTTGTGGGTCAGGCCTTTGTGTATCCCTGAAAGCACTTGGAGACAAGCCCATGCTTAGGCACACTCAAGCAATTAACAATAAGATGTGTCTAAGACTTTGTGAGACCAAATGTTTGAAGCCCAATTCAGGAAGCTTACGTCAACATCTGTTCAACTTTAAGCAAATCAGCTGTTAGCACTGACTTCAGTGAGATTACCAGAGAACTCAAGATAAAACATATCTTTAATTTGTTCCATTAGAGCTGTGCTTTGCAAGGAACTGGTTTAAGTTATGTCTTTTGAGTATGAAGCAACTTGAAATATATCCCCAGATTGTGTAAGCCACTTACGTATGTTCCTAGCGCTTCTGTACCATTATTTAGCACCCAATTTCAATTACCTAATGAATGTAATACCTTCAAAACACTAATACTTTAGTAACTAACACCAGGGAAGTATAATTTGACATAAACCATTTATTCAAAATACCCAAAATTACTTCAATACCCTATTCACTAAGCATTCTCATTAGGCATTTATTTTATATACTTACCAGAAAAGGCATTTACCCTTGTCAAAAGTTAGTAAATAAAGTTTTTCATGACACCTTCTAGTCAAAGTATGCTTTAAACCATTATTTCCTGAACAGTACAAAAGTTAAAAGTTATGTGATCCAACTCAAACAACGGCAAAAAAATAACCCCCTGGACCTCCGCCCATGTAATCCCAGACATTAAGTCTTAAACGACCCAAATTAAAAAAAATGAAAAAACCAACAAAACACCCCACCATCACCAGTAACATAACAAACACACACCCTACAAGGCTGTGACAAAATACACTTTTAACATTACAAAACGTACCAGGAAATAGTATAAAATCTTCTATAATAAAGATAAATTTAAAATACATAAATGTAGGCTATCTTAATCCTAAACACATAGTTTAAAATATTATTTTAATATTTTAAGATAATGAAAATATTATTTCTTTGAGCTAACTCTTAAAAACAAAGTCAAGATACCATTCCTTGCAAAAAACAAGGAGCTATTACACAGAAAAAGCAGCCTGTACTCTTGAAATTGATTAGTTACTCAACAGAAAATACCTTTCTTCCCATTTAGAAATTTACACTGGTAACAGTTGACTAGCTTTGCTGTAATACTTTTTTGCTCTTTAAAATCAGAGAACAATTCTCTCCTTGCAACTTTATAAGTGCTGCAGATACCAATAATGGAGTCCAGTATGTTCAGGTTTCTGGAAAAAGAAAATATTCACACACTTTTTTTCTTTCTAGGTCTTCATAGGAGGTATTACTTAGACATACACTGATGCACTATCAGCTCACCAGGTGAAACCAATTTTGTGAGGAACATCACTGCATTTCCAGCTTTCTCTCTTCTCTTCCCTTTTAGTACCACCTTGTGCAATTCATGATATTTTACTTATAAATTTGCAACCTTGAGCTTAATCTAACTTTCAATTTATCTTTTTTCCCTGCAGACGAATGGTACAAATCAGTGCACAACACTCTGATTCAGCAAGGGAAAGAGAAATTTCCAGGATGTAATTGTGTTGTAAAACTGAGAATGGGGTGTTATGGACATACCCATAAACAGGCTTGAGAATTAATAGATAAATCACTGATAGAAAGAGGCAAACTGAAAATTAAGTTCCCTTTTGGAAAAGTTCTTGTGACTGCTAAGTCAACAGTCACTTGATCTTGAACAGTGTATTTGAAAACTTTTCTCAGCACCTCTCCTCACAGGATTATTACTGATAGCATCATCACAGGAATGAATGCAGATCCAGGATGTGTGAGTTTTCTTCTTTCAGAAAGCTGAACTTACATTCGAAGAAGCTGTTGACATAGTAAAACAGGCTGTATGATACTGAAATACTATTATTTCCACACTTCCAGACTTCTGCCTGCTTCCAACTTCTCATTCATTCAGAGATTCTAGAATTACCTGAAATAACTTGTGAACACCTACTCCTTTTAAGCACAGCAATAAAATGATTGTGAATATAGACCTTGCAACAAACTGCAAGTAAAATTCTTTTTACAAAAACAATATTTTTTTACAAAAAAGTAAAATATTGTTAACATTAATTATGACACATTTTGAAGTCACTCTTTTCAATATTTAAATTAATTTGATTTTACTTTAATAGTATCACAGCTGTGAAACAGGAGCAAAAGCCCCTCTTGAGCAGCGTTCTCTTGTTCCTTTAGGATAAAGAAGCAGAATAGCTGATGAAACAATGGTAACAACATATACACAGAAGTGAAACAAGGCAGATTCTGGAAGGAACACACAAACCAAGCAGCATTCTAACTAAATTTATATTTACTCCGGAGTTAAACCCGAAATCGTCAAAGACTTAGCAATTAAAGTCCTGCTTACAGGCTGGGCTTTCATAATTCTTTTTTCTCTTGAAACTCGAGGTACCAACCTGCGAACGAACTTGGAGGTGATCTTGCTGATGATGCCCGTGGAGGTCCCTCTCCGGGCGTGTGCGAACGCCCCGGTCTCGTGGGAGGGCGAGGCGGGCGGGCCGTTGTAGGTGGCGTTGCGCCGCTCCCGCAGCTGCTCCCCGTGGAAAGTGCTGCGGCTGGAGCTGCCCCGGGGAAAGCGGGTCCGGTCTGGAGTGGTGGTGCTAATGCTATGAGCAGATGGGGAGGCAGCAGGCACTCTCTGAGTTGCACTGCTGGGAAAACAGAAGCATAAATAACGAGAAAGACCAGGCTAAAAGCCCTCCTACGTGACAACTGTTTCTCCAAGACTGGAAAGAAACCCCGCTCCTGATTATTTTTAAAAACTGAATGTGCTCCTGATTTGCTTTTAGGATTCGTATGCTGATTTTACAATGAAAATACCTCGTGATTATTTCTACCTCAATTATTAGAGCTGTTTAAAAAAGTATACATAGGGCAAAAGGAAAAAGGTAGAAAAAAGAGATAAGAGGGCAAAAGGAAAACAGTAGAAAAGTCTGTAGCGAGACCTGAAAGTGCCCCCAGCTCTCTTCCAGAAAAATGTGTTCATTAATACCCTTAACACAAGCACTCCCAAAAAACTTAAGAGATATTTCTTAGGTCATAACCTGACAGAAATAAGTGCATAAAGCTATTCAGGCAGTTAATAGAAAGAACAACTAGACCACGGTGCTTTTAGACACCAACGAGCTTAGCCACCTACAAATCAGAGAGGTTTACATTCTGGTATTTCATTTCAATTTATGGTGGCCTGTGTCGTACAGCTCCATCTAAAGTAGTCAAATTTTTAACTACTTAAGTTTTTGAGAAGTTTCCAGAGGGAGGCAGCCAAGGAACTTCTTTAACTGTATGCAAAATGTGTGCCATGAACAAAATCAGGTTTAAACCCACAATACTCAAGCAAGCTCCTGTTTAAAACCAGAATGCAATGTGGCAGTTTTGACTGGATCCCAAACACTTGGAGGTCTGTCACAAACTGAACAAGAGCACTTCTGAAGTGCACAGCAATAAAGAAATGCCCATCAATGTGTTACCTTGGTCGGTAAGCTTCAGTACCATCTTTGATGGTTGGCAGTGTGACTTTGATAGGGTGACCAGAGGCAGACATAGACTTTTGATGCCGAGGGCGTGTGGAGACAGAGGCCACTGCAGAGCCTGCAGAGGATGTGCTGCTTGCAGACATTTCTGTCAGGCTTTTCCATGGTAGCAAGGCAGCAGGGATGGACAAATGACAAGGGAAAAGAAAGGTTAGGGTAAAACCCCTTATAAAAAAAGAGAGAAAATAACTAATTTCATCTTTTAGAACTCAGCAGTGCTGCTTAATTAAACAGAAAACTGAGTAACCAGGCCACCTGAGTCAACAAAAATAAAGCATACGGAATTCTAAGAAAATTATGTTCATCCATAGATGAATTCTCCATATATGTTAAGTTAGGCCTTTTCATTCCTCCCAAGATTAAAGCTTACACACATTATTCAAAGTAATGAAGACTACAACGAATACAAGGACATAAAAAACAATACTGAAAAAGAAATTCACACAGAGTGATTAAATAGACTCTCCTTTCACGAATACCCTCATTTGCAGTTAAAACAAACATCTAAAACATGAGACATCTGGAACTGCTGTCACATTATCACTTGGAAGTGACTGGTTTTTAAGGACCAATTTCTCCTCCTCTGGACAGTGTCCTCCAGACACTGCTGGGCTGAGTCAACCCTTTCAAAGTACAGTTCCTTCTATCAGTACTTTTTATTTCTCCTCCCTTAAGTGGCAAGAAAGATGAAAGTAGTGGCAAAACTATTGTTGTCATTAATTTTTAAAACAAAAGTCAAATGAATTAAGGCAAAATACAGCTTTGCCTCTACAAGCATAAGTGAAATTGCATTAATAATGTATTAGCAACTGGAGTCCCATAGCTAAATAATATCTGTAGCAAAGAGGTAAAGATGAATAATTCGATGACACAAGACATTCAGCTGCACCAAATCCAAATTCAACTGCAACACAACATCTTGTAGGAAAAGCAAGTAATACAATTCAAAAGAAAATTCTTCCTAATTTTTCAGAATATGCTTAAAGAACTGAGCACAATATTCACTGCATTCATGAAAGGAATAAGGATTAAGAATCTTTCAATAGTATAGAACAAATCAACTTTAAAATGAAAAACTTTGAAAAAAATCCCTCTTTACAGTGTTTTATGTATAAAATCTCTTGAAAGGAAAATATCTTTGTCAGATAAGGAAAAATATTGTAATATTTAATACAACCCTATATCTAAAAAACATGTTATCTGCTTTTTTTTAAAAAAAGGATTGTTACTACCTTTGTTCAAATATTTGAAATTATACACAAAAATTTGGGAAAACACTTTTGAAAGCACCCATCCAATAATTTGAAATTAAAATGCTTTAAGGAAGTACATTAAAAAGCAGAAAAATAACTCCAAGTGTTTAATTAAATAGTTGTCTTTTACGTGTTCCACAGCTCATAATTTTACTGTAAATGAACGACCTTGTACTTCTCTTATTTCCAAAATTTTTTGCATCATTAAAAAATTCAAACGTGACAGAAAACAAAAGAAAACTAGTTTACTAGATTATGCTGTTTTGTGCTATGAATTTTGTTCATTTTACAGTAACTGCTGTATTTGAATAGCTTGAAAAGCATCAGAGTAAGAGCTGTTATTTGAATCTAAATAAAATCCATTTTTTTCCTCTCCATTAAAGCCAGTATTTTATTTTTCAGTCAAGTACAGGGGTTAAATAACACCAGGTGTTGGAAACCTGGATGAGATAAAAATGCAATAACAAGGGATGAACAGAAGATTTTTAAAAAGACCAACTGGCAGTGTTAAACACAATACTACTTAACATACTAAACTGAGCTTGATTGTCATCCCACAGACAGACACAAACTGGTTATCATCACTATGAAAATACCATATAGGCCAAAAACTTATATTGAAAACAATCAACAAATTTTAACCATTTCAGCTTTTTGAGTGGTTAGGGGGGGAAATGAAAAAGGATCAGGCTACACTGTCAGAGTAATCCATCTGAAGCTCTCCACAGCACAACTGCTCACTTAACAATTAGTTGTTAGCACAGTTACTTCATCCTGAGTTGGAAGGCAACCCTCAATAACCAGTATGATCCCATAGAAAGAAGCAAAGGCTGACTGTGACGAATTTTTAAGCTAAAGGTGTCAAAGAAGCAGCAGAGGAAGATGAAAACATACACTTGGACTTGATGTATTTCACACTGTGATTCATAATGGTATTTTGCATAACCTGCTTCTTCTGTGCCTCAGTTCTTGTACCCAAACTAACAAACCAGGAAAGCTGAACAATACCTGTTGTCCTTCCCATTCTGTATTGCAGAATAGCGATCTGAAGAACGTTCACAAACGTAAGTGTTCCTCCTTGTCATTCCACTACCAGAAAACACATTATTCTAGAAGAGAATTAAGACCAAATTAAATTAAACACTTTCTACTGCATATCATGTTGTACAAAAATCTAAGCATTGGAAGAAGCAAATCAAAACAGTGTTTCAGCCACTTATATATATTGTTAATGCTTTCAGATGTACTAAGTCAATCTGCCCACACAAATCACTTGTATCATCAGCTGTTTTTTCCAATAGCTCATTCACCATCTCATTACTGCACCACTGAGAATACACTCAGAACACAAGGAAGTTTAATTTTGCTGCCACACACTTTACTAAGTATTATTATGCAATTCCCACATACTGTGTTCCTGTATTATTTGTCCCTGGGATCAAACAAACCAGGATCCCAGAGAACACACCTATGCCTGGCTGAAAGGCTTTCCTGCACAGCATAGTTTTCCAGCAAGAGCTCCAGTTTGTTGCCCCTGTCAAAAGAGCTTTCAAGAGGAAAATGGAAATATTATCAATCTCTGTCAGTCAACCCAGAAATTATGATGCAGATAACATGGCAAATACAGCTTGTTGCAAAAATACTGACGGCATTTCTTTCTGTTATTAATTTCAGTTTGGATAGACTCCAAAAAATAAGCACAAACATACTCTCCATCCCTACCGAGCACAGGTTAGCTACTGAAGGCTTAGCTTTAGTACATGACATACAATTCTCACTTTTTAACATGCTACATACTGAATTTGGGGTGGGAGAGGTTGCACTGGGCTAACATTACATTCTGATGCCTGCTGGCAAAATATTTCAAATACCCTAGACTCAAGTACTGTAGGACATAATGAACTCTGCAAGATTTACTCTGTTTTAGGTCTCCCTCACCTACAGTTTCTCAGCATTAATGACCCCACAGAGATCACTTAATAAACTGTTTTAAGGCCAAATTGTAAGGAAGATTAACAACTGCAATAACTGTTTCTGAAATTAAACTCTCCCGAGTTACACAGACATGACTGAAGGTGATAAATATGTTTTCAAGAAGTTCTGTCTTTCTGAAGGTAACATCACATTACCCTCAAAGTTATACAAAAATATTTTAAAATTATCCACATTAGCTTTTTTTTCCACTTTAAATGTTTGAGTTTTAAACAAAAATATTAACTATCTGTGTAAGCTGCTCAACCTTGAACTACTGTCGTAATATCAGACACCAATATTCCCTAATCATGCCCATCACAAAGCCTTTCAAAGCCCCCAAAATAGTAACAGAGCTAAAAATGCACAAATATTGAAGTTGCCATTAGCAAGTAAATCAATTTCTCATTCTTCACAGCAAAGATACTCCATTTAATTAGTTCTCACAAAGCAGAGAAATGCTTGTGACATATCAGCTTGTACCATACATGACTCTAATCAGCTTTGGGGCAATATAGTTTTGGGAAAGCTCAGATATGAAATCTCATCTTAGAAGACTCAAAGTTCCTGTATGCAATCCACACAGCCATAATTTCAAAGACTTTTGCGAGGATGGAGAGACAACAACCCTATTTAAAATTTAAAAAAAAAATTTAAAACGTGCATATGTATTGCAGACACAGCCTGCAGAACATCAGGAGTTAAATGAACTTCAGCATTTATTTTGCTTTCAGAAAATTCTAACAGAAATGCACATCATCCTTCCAGGATATCTAAGATGGGAGCATGAAGAATCCCAAAGGACAATGAGAATTCCTGCTGTCAGTCTACTTACACTAAAAGATGGCAAGGGTTTTTGTATTTAATACACCATGTCTCCTAAATAGCACAAAGTATACTTGAATCTTAAATCATGATTCATGCATATTTTTTTCTCCTCACATGAACTCTTGCTCCTAAGTAGCTGTTTAAACACCATGCAGTACTTTTTCACTGTGAATTCTAAACACCAATCCTACTGCACAGGAATTACCAAAAGGCAAAGAAGATACTTTCACATTAGAAGAGACAGACTCTCCGATTTGGAACACAGGTGTTTGAGGCAGTAATACGATAGCAGTTTACAGAACTGTAAATATCATAACAGAAGCATTAAGGAATTATTAATTTGCTAGTTCAGTTCCTTAATACAACAGCCAGATTGTAAATCATACCAGCAGGCACATGCACCAGGGAACAAGTGGGTTGTTCCCCCTCACCTCACTCCATTTCTCAAGTCCAAAATGAAGTGGTTTCAGAGAACCAAACAGCCAAATTTACAGAGAAAGTTCATGAGAGATATTATGCAGGATTAATCAGATGAAATCTCTGAATCAGAAGTCCCTTGACTTCCTTGTAGATAGACAAGCATTAGAAACTAGAGGAAGAGCACCCCATATTGGCTCCATTTTTATGTTCTTTCCTTAAATATCCAGTATTTTTCTTGACAGAAACTGAAGTTTGCCCAAGTGCAGACATTCTCATATTTACTGTTATGTTAGTGTTAGAAAAAGTAAAGTTGTGGGGGAAGGGAAAGGTTTATTTTAAAAGGCATCTACTGTAGCCTATTTCTGCCTGCCAGTAAAAATTACCAGAAATAGACTTTGTGGCTTATTCAGTATCCATTATGTCTATAGTAACCTCGTGCTGCACATTTTGTTTAAATAGGGAAAAATAAATATAACAAGCCAAAAGCACACCCAACTCACACTGGTAACTGCACTTGACTTCTTTCTTTCTGGACCCACAAGTGGACTTGCAGCCATCTCTCCTTTGGATCCCACTGTAGTGCTGCCGAGTTTGCGTGAGACATCCTTGTCCCAGTCTTCTTTCTGTTCATTTTCCACACTGTTTGCCTGAGACCTTTTTGTGTATGACACAGCAGGAGGAATCGAGGGGCCAACTGCCAAATAAAAATAGAATTAATAAATATCCAAAAATAATCACTGCATTTTTCTTGGCCAAAGTAGTCTAAATATAATTCCCCGAGTCCAAAAAAAGCATGCGAACAACTCTGACGGCAAACTCAGCACACAGACCTACCTACTAAATGGAGCTGTGACAGCCTGTGCTCTTTTTACCCACTCTCTCTTCACTTCCAATTTGCAGTTTAGAATTACTTCCCATTTCACATCAGTATGTAAAACCCAGAAGAGCATTTTAATTCTCATTTTAAATACATGCAATTTGTACAATATTATGAAAAAAGGAGTTAAATTATACTCTTCAAATTTTTTTTAGTACTTCTGGCTGCATACCTTTTCCTCCAAATACTATGAAAGATTATTTTCCCCTGAAAACCCTAGGCCTACTTTGTTTACAAGCATGTTTATACTTGAAAAATATCAAAATTCTTTTCCCTTCATCATTCTTTAAAATGTTTTGGGAAAACTCAATCAGTAGGCTTTTACATTCCTTTGAAATAAAATCACATCAGCTAACAAAAATGCAGAAAACAATAATGTAAATTAGGCAGAGAAAAGGGCCAAACATTTGAGAAATATTTATAGCAATTTGACAGCTGAGAAAAAAAAATCATCATTCATTTAATATTTAAAATATGTATTCTTTTTTGATGGAAGCATTTTCACCTGAAAACATTTCCTGAATACTTGATAAATGTGTTGTCTCTTGGAAGCAAACTATTTGGCCCCACAGCTGAATGTAATGATAAAATAATTGGTTTGCTGCCCTTGGGGTTATCCAGAGCAACAGCTGCCATTAGTTCTTAAACAGAAAAAACCCTCAGTGTCTCTTTTAGTGAGCCAACCACGTAACAAGCCCAAAGAATTAAATCTGCGAGGTGCACAGATCCAGATTTACCACGGAAACCTTCACACAGAGACACATCACGATGAGCTACACAACAAAAGCACAGGGTGGGGGCCCTGCCAGGCTCACAGAATCCTGGCCATTCCCACTGAGCTGTGTCTGTAACTTCTCTTGTAGGAACATCATCCCCACCGTGGTCGCTGAAGCGCCGCTGTTTCTGGTTGGTGGAGATGCTCCTCTGGACCTTCAGGTGAGCAGGGGACTGCACCGAGCTGTTGTTGAGGTCGCTGCTGGGGCGAGACCTCTGACCCAAGTTGCTGCTGGACAAGGAATCACCTGCTTCAAACTACAAGGAAAACAGGTTTTTCAAAGCATAAATGAAATTCAACACTACTGGTACTTTTATAGCATTATAAAGCAAAAAGTTCCAATCAAAGGCGGTTTTTTTAAAATTTAACATTGTATCCAGAGTTGAATATTCTTCAAGTTTAATTTTATCACTTCATCTGTGTTTAACGTGCTTTAAAAACACATGGCTTAAGCTACATAGTTAATGAATGCTCAAAACAAAATCAGAAGAATCTTAGAAAATTAGACAGAAACAAAAACAGTGCTATTTTAAAACCAAAGCTACAGAATGGTTTTCCGTGACTTTTTAAATTTTATTTTAAAGCTTAAGAGCATTCATAGCTCCAGAACAATTTTAAAATGCACCAGACTGAGTCAGAAGGACTAAAAAAGCAAGTACTGACTAAAGGATTCTTTATGGCTTTCAAAACATCTTTATAAGGTCGGCAACTCAGCCAGTGATTTGTTCATATTTAAGAAGCCTAAGTTCTATGTAAGAGCAGAGGAAAAGACAAATATCCTCTTCCAAGCAATTTGAGCTAAAATTATTTTAGACAGATTCCCTCCACGCTCTGCCATCACAAGGGAATTCTGGCTCAGAGATGTGAGAAAATGCACTCAAGGATGCACATATCAGATCTACACTTTCTTGGAATTGAAGGAAGGCCAGCGAAGCAGCAGGGGGAAAAATTCCTTCAAAAAGAAAGCCCTGGTCTCTCATTCCTTGAAAAATCCATGTGGTCCCAAAAGATGTACAGATCCTTCTAGTTCCAAAACAATCACAAGATTTTCTGCTACAAATTTATTAATGACTACAATGCAATAACAGAGTCACCATCCCTGGATGTGTTTAGAAGAAGACTGGATATGGCACTCTGTGCCAGGGTTTAATTGAGGTGTTAGGGCATGGGTTGGAATTGATGATATTAAAGGTCTCTTCCAACCTAGGCATTCTGTGAATTCTGTGAACTTACTGAATAATTCAATAAACTATAAAACAGTGTATGAGTGAGAAATGATGAGCACATTTCTGAGAAATAAAGGATGTCACATCTGAGTAGCCAGAAAAATAATTGTTATGAACTGTTTCAGATTTTAACTGAAAACACACATGACAAGAAGAAAATCTGAAGTGTCATGACTTCTAAGTGCTGAGTTAAGAGCCAGCTTTTTAAAAAGCAATTCAACACATTTACAAGCAAACATAAAAATACTGGAGGATTTAATTTATTTCTTCGTATGGGAACTAACAAGGTAATCAAGAGGATATGAAAAGGGAAAGACATTCATAAATTATCAATCACAATTTAAAAAAAAAGTTACAAAATAATTAATAAAAACATAACTCAACCCAGCAACATATAAAGGCCAAACCAGAAAATGTAAACAGCACTTACTTCAGGTGGTTTTCTACCTAGAAGCAGGTAAGTAGCCATGACTTCATCGTACTTCTGGTTTACTAAAGATTCATGGATTTCTTCTCTTGAAAAGCCCATTGTGACCATAATGTCTAAAAGTAAAGAGCCAGATATATCAGCAGATTGTGTTTGGGTTTACTGACAACTTAAGAACAGTGAAAATAGAAAAACAACCTTATAATTTACAAGTAACTAAGATTCAAATCAACCCACTGAGGTTTTTTTGCTGTGCAAAAATAGAAGATGCTACAAATTCCTCTCTTTCATTGTTATTGTCATCTCAAAAACTCCAACTATATTATAAAACTCTTAACTAATTTATACAACATTCAATGTTATTCAACAACAAATAAAGCACTGGCAAATAGAAACTATGAACAGCTACTGGGCCAAAACAGTAACTTTTTCTAACCACAGCAGGCAAGAAGTGCTGTCCTCATAACAAAATCTGTCTCCTTCAGTCTGTTAAATTCTGTAGTCTTATTTGTCTTTTGCTGTGCTTGTAGATTCATGTCAGCTCAGGGAAGTCATAACAGTAGTCATAAGGAGGCCATTGTAATGGAATTTCTCATTCAAATGAAAAGAATGTATTTTACTTGTATGATGAGACTGTAGGTCAAATTTGTAAGAGTTTAGTTTGCCTTCCAAGATAAAACTGCTTGTGTCCACCAGATGCAACATCCTTCTGAAAGTCTTACCTATTCTTTTGGTGTCATTGAAATCTGGTTCAGGCTCAGTATATGGCTTTAGTTCTTCTTCTTCATGGCCAACATTCATCCACCGATCCTTCATGATTTGCTAAGAAAAGGAAAGAGCTTTAGGCCCACATGCCCTTTACCATACACCATTACACTTGTGCTAACTTGTCTGCTTGAAAGCAATTTAAAGTTCATCTGAATGCTGCTCTTCCCCTCATACCTTTTCTCCTCACGTCTTATTTTTCTTTTATCTTTCACATCCTTATGTTCCCATAAGTTCATTCCTCCTATTTACCATTCCCTATACAATCAACCTGCCTAAAATATCAGAAAAATTACTGAAAAACAAAATCTTTCATTTTGTACCTTTCACTTCCCCTGCCTCCTTCTCCCATTTTGCCCAGTGACTGGCACTTATGTGCTCCTCTTGGTTAACATCCTAAGATGCTAATGCAATATCAGCTCTATCACGATAAGAGCTCCTTTGAATAATAGCAAAGGAATGTTTAGAAACTAAGGAATAATTCAGGAATGTGCTGATGCTTCCTACAGTCATTAGTTTCAAGATCACGATGCCAACTGGTCATTTTTTCCTATGGATCTTCTCACTGCACTTGACCTAAATATGTTTCCAAGTTTGGCTGGAGGGACAAGTGCCTCTTAACTCTCTATGCAACACAGTTATTTGCTTCAAAAATTTCTCCTGCCTTCTTTGGAAAATTTCCTTCTGTTATGGCCTGGATCTTTTTGTAGGCCTTCAAGATTGATTGTCTGGAATCCCTAACCATCACAATTTTTCCTTAAGGGCATATTCATCTCTAAACAGCTAAAATCATTTTCCCTCCTACAGCAATAGGCACACATGTCTCTTTAGGGACAGATGCTAATACTGCTCACTACATGGACACAAGAAGGAAATGAGTGCCAGCAAATCAAGTTTCCCACAGGCTCTAAATATGCCTTGCAAACACCGAATTAAGTTATTTCTCATAAAGAGCCAAAGACTCAATTTTCCACTGATTCAAATTCTTTGTATGTAATGCTGCTGCCAAATTACAGACCCTAATAGCTGTGCCCTTACAAGAACAATACAGAACTTTGTGCCAATTAACATTTTGCTGACAATAACACTTAAAGATTTGTTCTATCATGGAATTGACTTTTTGGCTTTTGAAGGGATAAAGAGGGAGGGATTGTGAACACATACTGCTATACTTCATTTCTGACACACAGAGCATGAGTCTACTTGACAACAGACTTGGGTTATGTATTTGTAGCCTTGCAAGAACAGGAGAGCCTCCCCAAAGAGTACTATGCAGTCTCTGCAATCCTAATTTTTTAAAGATACTGTTAAATAAATCTGAAGTTTAAGCATGATGAAGTGGATGACAGAAATCACTGCTCAAATTCTACCTCCCTTTCTTTATCCTTCTTGAATTAACTGGCAAGCCTGAAAATTCCCACTTTCAGTTTTTCATGTCTCTTCAGTAGGTGGATCTAGAGTTCAATGTAATCCGCTCTCTGTTTCCATCTACATTTCTGCTGGCTTCTGTCTTTTAAATACATGATCTCAGAGGCACACTGAGTTATTGTACAACTCTTAAACAGGCTCTTACAATTAAGCATTTTGAAGCAACACAAACAATCCAATTCCAGGATCAATACTACATTTGTGTAAGTTCTGCTGGGCTTTCAGTCAGCTGATTAAAGAGCAGCAGCCTTGGTCAGAATATTTAGAAATCTGACCCAAACTGTATTTCTTAAACATCAACTCAAACTAAATTTCAACCAACTAGATATTGTTGATGAGTTTTCCCTCAATTTTCAGGAAAACTATCTAATAAAAATCTGGTCTGGCTCAAGTCCTGTCTGTGTCAAAATTATTTTGCCTTATTACACTCTATAAGCATAAATCTGCTCTGGAGAAATTTCAGAGCAACACTATGCAAAATAATTAAAGACTAAGACTAAATAATTAAAGGCGGAGAGGGAAAGAAGAATTTGTTGAAATCCTGACAGTTAAGAGATATTTTCTGACAGTACATTTTTCCCAACTCTTCCTGGGAAGATTTACTTGTTTGTAACAACATTCTCTTGTTCCAAAAATGTTTCTTTTCAGCTGCAACCCTGAAAAAGTCTAGAGGAAGCACTTTAATAAGGATTTGCCTGGTCTTTACCAGGGGACAAGTGCTAAACCTAACCCATATGGTGCTGGTCCCTGTGTGGATCTCAGCTTTGATGCTGATGTCACTGACAAACATCCTTTTGGATGGTCTGCCGAAAACATGCATGGCAATTGAGAAGCTGCAAGGCTGGAACTGAGCAAATAATCAGAAGGCAAAGCACAAAAAAAAAATCCCCCCCTCACCTAAGATGACATCGTCTTTGCACTTTTAGAAGCTTCCAAGAAATTTATACTTTCATTCTAAACATGTATTTTTAGAAGTGTTCAGACAAATTTCTTTCCAAACCACATACCACACTTTTTAATTCAGCAAATGTGATTTCAGGAATATTCCTTTTAAAAGAAAGGTTGTGATGCTTCTCTCTCCCCCCCTCAGGTTAGCATACTGATCAATGTCTGTTATCAGTATTTTGGAACTGGCTAAAGACCCTTGGTCACACATAACATTTACTCTCTTCCACATAGACTGCCTTGTCGTTTCAGCAAGGCTGCTATCCAACACATCTCTCCAGTGCCAGGAAGGAATTTTACAAGAACTGGATAACACCACAATATCTAGAATGAAAGTGAAATTAGATTTGTAGAGAAACTGCTGAAAATCCAGAGGAAAATTCAATAAAAGAAAAAGCTACTTCCCTAAAAGCTAAACATGACACAGGTAAACAGTGATCTTTGAAGTGACTACACTCTTATCATTATGTCCTGTAGACAGTAATCACAGAACATAATGAGCACATATCAGTAAAGCAGAAGCCATCATTCATTGTTCTCTTCAGCACTGACTTTATTCAACTTAAAACTATTTATAAAAAGCCATAAACCAGCATCAGCTCAGAATGAGTTGCATGCAGACAGAGCTCAGTGAGTGCATGCTTCCTTGCACAGGTAGCCTCCATGCCAGGAAGCATAAGTCATGCCACCAGAAACAAAAAGCTGCTTAAATGGGATTTATTCTCTGGAACACATCCACTGCTGTACAAGTGTAGAAAGATGAAACAAAAGTCACTAGTGATTAACTCATGCAAATACTATTTTAAAAGTATTCTATTTATCTTCTGCTCTACTTTCATCTCTATGGTAAGTAGATGTTATTTTAAAAAATCCCTCCCTCTCAAAGAATTCACACAATAAGAACCAGGCAGCTTTTAGAGTGAACACTCCACCAATTATTTGTTAAATATCAGCTATGCAGCAAGTACTACCCAATACATCAATTTTGAACAAAACAGCCCCTTAAAAAACACTGAACTTTTACACACCTTACAAGTTGTGCACAGATATTCTCTGCATCCCATGAAAGATAACAACAACCATAACTCATTAGAAATCCCCAAAACAGATTTTACCTGAGGGACACACCAGGAATTATTATACATACAAATTTTCCAGCCACTCAGAAACAAAGCTACCAGAAGAGGGAGAAGAAAGGCTTGAACAGAAAAAACTAGCCATTATTAGCTTATCATTCAGAGTTCTTAGTGTTTACATGTCTTACTAAAGCACTAAAACAAAAAACTCCACACTCTTTTCCATCAGCTAGTTATTCTTCTTGCACCTATCCTTTTTAAGAAGTCATGGAAATGGTCAGTCAGAAAAGCTTATTGTACTGCCTGCTGCTGCTGGTCTTGTTTTTCTGAAAAACTCCAGGAGGATATTTACAATTTTGTCCCGCTTTCCACAGATTTTGAACTAGCTCCATTATCTGACTGAAACAAGTGGGAACAGTTCACACTCTGAAATGCTCTTATTTTAGCTGTTAAATTTTCATTGATTAACACTTTCTATTTTCAAGCTGCACTGTTTCTGGGACATTTCCTCTTTTTTTTTTTAACAAGACTTTTGGGCCCTTAAAACAAGAACGAAGTATATATCCTGAAAAATTAAGAATTCTCAAGCAACTGTTGTATTTTATTCATTCTTAATTTGAACCCCCTTTTTTCCAAGACAAAAGGACTTACTTCCAAGCTGCCTCGTTTTATTGGATTCAGTACTAGTAGCTTCTTCAGTAGATTTTCACAGTCTGTGGACATATAGAATGGAATGCGGTACTTCCCCCTCAGTACTCGCTCCCTCAGTTCCTGTCAAGTAAGAGTTTTAAAAGATGAGCTCCTGATGACACAGGAGATTTAAAGCCAGTAGAAGCCAAGCTTTCATATTGTAACTGTACCTTTAGATTCTGACCATCAAATGGCAGTGACCCACTCACTAGTGTGTACAAAATCACCCCAAGGCTCCACACATCCACTTCAGGGCCATCGTATTTCTTTCCTTGGAAAAGTTCAGGAGCGGCGTAAGGCGGGCTGCCACAAAACGTGTCCAGTTTATTACCAACAGTGAACTCATTACTAAACCCAAAGTCTGCAATTTTAATGTTCATATCTGAATCAAGTAGAAGGTTTTCTGCCTAAGAGGAAGATAAAAGAAGAAAAGGACAATTTTTGTATCAAAGTAAAAAAAAAAAAAAATATAGTGCAATATATCACTTATCAATAAATACAAAAATGTTTTTTCTAAAATGGTTCACCATCTGCCTCTTTCTTGCAGAATAAAAGAAACTAATCCTCCCATATATGTTACAAGGACTGAAAATCAGCAATGTTTACTCAAGAAAATGCAACTATTAAAAGCAGCTAAGCAAACTTAGAAGTCAGCTAGTGAATCAACTATGAACATTTTATATTCTGGAAGAAATAACTTAGTTCAGCTTTAGAGTGAAGTATCTAGACATCTCAGAATAGCAGTTGAAGCTTTTGACAAGTTCATGCCAATTTCTGATGCCAAGGAGAGTAAATCTAATCCTAGACATCATCTACCATTATGGCAGAGTAAATGTTAGAAGGAATTTAAGACTTAAGAAGAAGATGCCTTCTGCTTGTAAGATGAAACACTTCAAGCTACATGCTGTACCTTAGCATTCTGCACCAAAAAATCCTCTCCCTTTTATTATTAGTATTTGCTTCAGCAACAGCAACACCAAGGTGTCAGCACTCAAGTGATTTAACTCTTTTCACACAGAATATATTCTATACATCTAAGATTAATGCCTGTGCAGCAATCATGTGGATGCAATGCATCACATATACATAGATGCAAGTGTATAGGTACCTGGAGAGTCAGTAAAAAGTATCTTATATTTAGTATCACAGGTAGGTAAAAAGATTAAAAGGGTGAAGTTACAGAAATACTAATAAATTATTGGGGGAATAAAGTGATTTCTCAAAATGCAAGGATGCCATGAAAGGAGTGCAGCAGAACTGGGAAATGTTTATTTATCTAACTGGGTCCCAGCTCCTGATCTGCATGCCAGCAACACAAGACAGCACCAAGCAGTGCAGGAATCCTACTTTTTCAACAGGAGGCCAGATATTAACCAGAGTAGAGGGTTCACCTTATTGTCAAACAACAGTTTTATAGCAAAGAGACATCTCTCATCAGATCCTGTGCTCAGAATTGAGCCCAGAAAATACAAAAATGTTTCAGCTCACAATCAGAGAAGCAGCAATCTAATTGTCAGTGGATTTGATTAAAAGGGTAAACATGATTTTATCTGTGTTTGAGTTTATTTTTACTAATTTTGCTTACATTCAGTGAACAGGAAACAATTAACTAACAGTATATCAAGCCAATAGCTGCACAACAGAATTTAGCCTTTATCAGGAGTAAAATACAGCCCATTTTTACAAACTCTATCCTGGAAAATATTTTATTTTTCCAATTCATGACCTGTAATCCCAGCTGGTTCCAGCTGATGTGCCTGCAGACAGACCCAGAGAGCTGTTTTCCAGATCTGACAGCCTTCTACACTACTTCACAAAGACTTCATTTTCCTTGTGGAGAAAACAGTACCGTCACTGCAGCTGCTCTGTGATTACAATAGCCCTCCTAGCTCAACAGTACACTGCTACCCAAGTGCCCCATGCTTTCAGGTTCCTTACTTCAAACAAAAACACCAAAAGACCCTTTTAATATGCCAAATAGAAAGACGATGCTCTTGTTGATTACATGTTCAGGGCAAAAAGTATGAACTGAAAAGGTAAGTTCTATGCATCACAGGATGAGCAAAGCTGGAACTGGTTACAGCCCCTTCTAAACAATTTTGTTTATAATTACAAAGTAAAAAGGAGATAATTCTTCTACCAGAATAGCCTGGACAAACTTGCATACTTTCTTACACATCTCTCCAGTTTAGTCTGAAATAACTTGTAAATAACAGAGTTTACCCTGTTATTAAAGCCAAAAAGTCTAATCAAAAATATCCCAAGTGGTGCTCGACCTCTGTCTTGTTGTGCTGCAATATCAATTGCTCAACATGCTGATACCATGGAAAGGCAACAGAAACAGATGAGAATGCAGATACCACTTTAAAGTTGCTTTTTCCTTCTCTGCAGCTCCATGAGAAGAGTTTTAAACAAGACAGAGATGTCATATCACTTGGAAAGAAGAGATGAAGCAAGAACACCTCCTCAAAGCCACACATTTAGCATTTTTCCTTTGGAAAATGTATTTTTCATCAGCTAGGCTGACTGGCTCTCAATCACACTTTACTCTGAACTTTTCAAATGAGTCTAGCATAACTCCAGCCAAGAGAAGACAGAGAGAAAAAAATCAAATGGAAGTTATTTTGGAGCCTGCCTGCCTGGCTGTCTTGCAAATAGGAAGGAGATCAGCAGGAGACTCCTCATGGCAGGTAGCTCCTGTGTGAATGCTGCAAAGCTGTTTTGCATAGGCTTGAGAGCAGGGCCTGTGAGCTCTGTGTGTGCTATGGAACTAAGAAATGGAAGAGAGGTTGAGGCTCTAAAGGGCCCTGGGAGAAAGAGCAAGATGCAGGATGCTGAGTAACTGCAGGGGTTAATGCAGCAAGATTCAGTCACATAGCTGGGCTGAAGGAGCCAGAGCTGGATAAGCTTGAGGGGGTGGCTGGCTCCCTACTCCCAGCTGACTGAGAGCACCAGTGAAGGGCTTGTCCTTGCTGGCCAAGAGGTCCCTGGATGCAACCTTCTGCAAAGCTCAACAGCAGTGGCTGCAGTAAGCTCCAGGGAGCTTGACAAAATATTCACAGGCTCCAGACCATCAGGCAAGATATGGAGGAATTTTTTTTAATCAAGATTTCAGTGAGATTCAATCCTTTTTTCCTTCCATGCACTCTGACTTCAGAATGCTGGGCAGGCACCTCCACCATCAGATGACAACACTCCTGGGGCAGGGACAGCTCCACAGAAAAGGATGCATTTATTTATTATGCATCCTCATGTGCACATGCAGGAGCTGGCAGATTGACAGGAATCAGGGAACAGATTTGTAAGAATGAGGTTGAAAGAACGCTGCAGTGCATTACAAGATAGGACAAAAGATACTGGTGAAAAAAAACCCTTAGGAATTATTCAACCTCAGCTTTTCACAAGTATTCAGATACATTAGTAAGAAATAACCTACACCAATGTTTTCCTTGTAAATGTTCAAAGACATCAAAGCAACAGCACAAGACAGCTTTTAAGTGGGTAAGGATGATGTCCAAGTCCCATGATACCTAAACTTGGCATGAAGACAACTTCAGGCAAGGCTTAGGTTGTACCTGCATTTGCTGAACTCTTAGTATGGTCTGGTGGTTTGCACAGATAGATTACTAAAAAGATTTTTAAAAAATAATGTAATTTCTGTTTACCCTGAACTGATTTTTTTCTGCCCAAATTAAACACTAGAATATAAACCAAAAATGCAAAGGGATTAAAAACCTAACATATTTCTTATAAATCACTAAGGAAAGACTGTTTTATATATCCTTGCAATATACCTTAACTGGAAATATTTTAAATAAGTAGTGATGGCTGGTATCAATTGATCTTTTGCAGCTTCCCTGTGTAGATACCAGCATGACAGCAGGTATAATTCTTTGGAGAGCATGTATTTTTCTTAAAGCCAAAACTGGAATGAAAAGTAACACATGTCCTATTCTTGTCTCTCCCCTGTTCCAAGAGGCAAGCTACATTATTTTTGCACTTCAGGAAATTGAGAATGAAATACAAGTGATGGTTCCTTCATTCACATGTTTGAGGTATTCACAGGCAGTGGCAAGGACTAATATATAGAATGAAATTAAGTCTGTATGATAGGCAGCAAAAAGTAAAATATGTAACAACCTACCTTAAGATCACGATGAACTATGCATTTTTGATGACAATACTGTACAGCAGATACAATCTGAAATACCAAGATGATCAGTGAAATATTTTATTTCAACTTGACCATAAGTTTTTGCATATAATTTAGTAATTTTGTTTCTTGATATGATTTACTAGAATGTAAGAAAGTAATAAATAAAGTGTTTATCTTAAAAATATTCATCTAAGTTTCTTTCATTAAAGCTTAAATACTGAAACTAGAAAGTCCCTATAAGGGACTTATTTTCCCACTAAAAAGAAGTTTAATTCATACCACTCAAGATAATTGGAGTACCATATTTTTTAAATGCAAATCACCCAATAGCAATAGCTATTGAAAGGAAATTAATCCACCCTTCAAGCCAGTACCCAGACACATCATCTCAGATTTTATCTTCCAAAATATCAACTGCTTATCTTTGCAATTCATCCCTAGCAGAACAATTAATTCAACATTTTCATGTCTTTCACATAGCCAACAAAAAACAAGTCTGAAATAGCAAGTAAGAGCAGTTTCTTTAAGTGTTAATTATATAACTTAATTCTGAAAAACACCAAGCTTGATATATTTATCTGATTAAAGCTTTTCCAAAACAATCACTAAAACCAGGCTAAGAAAAGGATTAAGATGACGAAGTCTGTAATAAAAGTATAAAAGCCTATTACAGAATAGTCTTTATACAAAACAGTGTGACATGACACAGCAGTACCTGTCATCATATCAACATCTCTAGATAGAACAGCTGTAAAATTCTAAAATATTCAGAAAAGGATTTAAACCTCAAGTGAGTCACAATAAAGAAAGTGACTCTTGGGAACACAGACTTAAAGAAAATGTAAAACAATTTTACTATTTTTAGACAGTATGTAGGAAGCAAATATTTTTCTCTTCTGGGATTTTTTGCCACTGCAGCTTTAATAAACATTATCAAAACAATGTTTTGTTAAGTAAAAGAAGTTTGGTCACGCTCATGTCTATCTGAAAACAACATAAATAGAAACAAAAAAAGAATGAACACACTAATTTCATACCTGCCTGAATTTTGAACGAGCCTCTTTCTCTTTCATTCTTCCATGTGCAACTAGGTAGTCAAACACTTCTCCTGTGCAGGACAAGGACAAAACATCAGCATTAGTTTTTTTTACTATCACACACAATCAAACATGGTTGCAAACAACACACATCCCATGCTGCTCCCCTTCTTGAATGGAAAGCAAATAGAAGCAGCCAAGAAAAATTATTTTTGCATTGGATTTCATTCAAATAAATAATAACTAAGAAGTAAAAACGGAACCCTTCATACTAAGACTTCTTCAATTTTTAAAATAAATTTACTTAACCACTGTGAAATAAACAGAATCAATCACAAAAAATTTTCATATAGTGTGTAAGACACATTGGGAATCAGGAAACTTATGCACCAGATTTGTTTTGCACATCTCTAGTGGCTTCACTTAATGCTATTTATATTATTTCTGTTTATTCCCTCTTGTTCTTTTCCTAATAAAGCTGCTCAAATGCCTTTCAGATCCTCATCTTTGCACTGTCTGACAGCAGCCTTTCCTAGCTGGTCACTGGAAAGGCTGTGCTGGATTCTCTTCCCACATTCAAACATTTCCCATTCAGATGCTAAGCAGCTTCTCAAGCAGGCACTCACTATCCCTCTCACCATGAGCCTGCTGGTTCCCCTTCCTGTGTTACTGATTCCCATCCCCGGATCTGCCTCTTCAAGTGCTTTGGCACACATTTGCAAGATAAAATGAGGCACCAGTGCTCGCCTAAATATAGCGGATAAACACGAGGAGTGGAGAGTTTTTGCCAGAATCTATGCCAGATTATCTCCTTATACTGCAGCAGGAACCTTGGAATGGGAACTACTCTCGAGTACAAACTGAAGAGGCTGTTTAACAGAATCAAGGAATGCTGCCCTGAGAGGTCTGCTGGGACTGCTCCGAAGGGCAGATTGGAATAACCCATTAAATCCTTAAAGCGTTCCTAGGCATGGAACTGGCATTTCAGTTTATCCTTAACGCACATTTCAGAATCCACTTACCCCCACTGGCATATTCCATTACCAAATACAACGTCTTTTCAGTCTCAATAACTTCAAATAATTTTACTGCAAGAAAAATGAATGAGAGAGAGATTGCAGCCAGGAGTAAAAGCACAGCACAAACAAACAATTATACTCAGGGAATGAGTATAATTTATGGCCAGTGATAACACTAAATCATACAGAAACTTTATATCCTTTAGGTTAGCATTCTTTTGAGGGGGAAAAAGACCAAAAATTAATTTCTAAATCACAGTTGATAAAGCATATTAATCCACAATTTTCTCAGACGTTTATGCACACTGTACAAACGAGTTCATGCTGAAATTAGTGTTTAATTTGACAGAGACTTAATTTAAGATCATACAAACCTCCCCTGTTTTGCTAGCAAACTGCTCACAGTCAGAAATCCGAGATTCTGACCAACTAAAAACCAAGTGGGTACCAGAAATGTTAAGTCTGACTTTCCTCAGATTGCTATATAACCACTCATTTAAAACAAACACACCCCCACCACCACCCCCAAGAAAACAAAAAACAGCAGAAGCTACGAATGCTGAAAAAGCAACAAACAATTTAAGGGATGAGAAGGGAGTGCCTGGCATGTACACTTGTACACCTCATCCATACCTTGTATGCAACAAGCCCTCTGGCCGATTCAGGACCATTAACTGTCTCTGGAACAAGACTGTCCAGCCCTCCTCAGCCAGAAGAATTGTCATCACAAAGTAGGGCCCTGAAGCTGTGGGGTAGGTGAAAGAACTAAAGCAGAAAGGGAGAATTACATACTTGGTAATTCTAATTTTCTGGAAATATCAGTCAGCAGGAGTCTTTCCTAGACTGAACTAATGGAATTCTGCTACTCTCACCTAAGAAACTCATGCTGTTGGGTCTCAAGAATAATTTCAGTAGAAGAGGGGAGCTGGGGTACTTGATAGACTGGAGAGCTCACACGTGTAAGGCTTTCCTGGACTGAGCAGTTTACCTCCTCTGAGAAAAATTCTGGATGCAAGCAGAGTCAATAAAGGAGGTGAGACAATGAAGCATTTACTGGATGCTTACTGTCCTGTTAGCTCCAAAAAAAGTTTAACAGCAGTACATTGAAATACAGCCAAATAAAGTAAAATGTAAACAGTATAACAGAAAAAAAAAAAGTCTGCAGAAATGCAGGGCTCCTACCAATATTGGGATGATTCAGAATCTTCATTATTCGTACTTCTCGAAACAACTGTCAAGGAAGCAGGACAATTTCCTTAGAATGTGTTTATTAGGGAAAAATTACACAAGATATGCAATTTTAAATGTCAAAAAGAAGACAGAAAAGGCCACAGAAAGTAGCATTAGCATAAAATATAGATAAATATAGTGCAGTGAACTCCAGAAAACATAATCTACATCTTATGCATAAAATAAATATAATCACTACAAATAACTACATACCAAAACGAGACTAATTTTTAAGCTTTATGCAAACAGACGCACCAAGCTGCACAGCCATTTCTGGAGTTCCACATTGACCAAACCCTACAGATTATTCACACAAGTATTCACTCTCTTTTTCTCTGATTTCTTTGGTGACTGGCAAGCCAAGTCAACTACCCTGAACACATTGAAACTGCAGGTGCAAGTACAAGGTGCAGCACTAAGGTCACACACAGATGTTCAGATGGAATCAGCTACCAGGAATTCTGACATCCTCCAAGTCCTGCTGCTCCACAGAGGTGAGGCAGGCGAGTTTGCTCTTCCCACAGCTACCAAATTTTACACTGGTCACAAGCAGCAGTGATGCCCCCTCTCTCCCCCTGCAAGTCCTGAAGATTTATCATTGCTGAAAATCTGCTGTATGACACTGAATCACGTAATTACAAACAACTGGACAAACTTAAAACCCTTAGTATATATACACTTCACATAGATTTTTTTTTTAAAAAGAAACAAGAGGTTATTTGTCTTGAATTTCTACCATTCATGGCTTTATAAATTAGAGGTGCTTCAAGACTAACCTAGGAGCTCAAAGGAAAGAAGGCAAATGAAAAAATCAAAAATGCCCATGTAGTTCAGTGCTGTGAATTGGAAGCTGGCAATACTGATAGTTTTGCACTGTTTAATTGAACAGTATAGCCATTATTTAATGTGCTGCACACTCTTTGGTCCCTTATTGGGCCAATGTAGGATGCTGAAATAAATGAAGAAATGCTCATTCTTCAGTGTAATGCTTACACATTTTGGAAACATCTTACAGTCCTCCTTAGAGAGAAACTGGGCTCAACACATTAAGTGTGTTGTTGCTGTTTTGTTTCTCTCATGTCTCAGAGACATAAAACCCTCCATTTTCAAAATTAGTCCCATTTGATCAGTTGCAAAAGGGTACAGTGATGCAAGCCAGAGACCAAACAGCTCCCTAAAGAGTAGCGCTTTAGTGTATTTTATGTTCCTAAAATTCTGCAGTTATTTGACAATTTAAGACTACAGAGCAACATCTTATTGAAACTCAGCTTTTGAGAAAGTACGATTACTACAGCTCAAGTAATAATATTACAGATTTATACTTGCATTATTTAAGTATTTCACACTAGTTACTATGCACTTGCCTTGTAACTGCCATTAAAACAATTTCAGAGGGAAACAAAGACTACAAAAGCATTTCTCTGAGCAAATATGAACAGATGCAGTTTGCTTATGTCTAAAACACAAAACAAGGGTATGTAACATTATGCACCAGAATTAACTTCAGCAAATATCTTTTCCTCATAAAATCAGTCATTGCTAAGAAAAAACATCACACCAGGATGTTCTTTTTGAATTTGTTATTTTTTTTAAGTATTGGAATTTGTTGCACAAGAATAAATTTCTCAGTTAAATCAATATAAACTAATTAGAAGCTAACAAATCTAATCCAGTGGATGGTACAGCATCAGAAGATCTTCTAAGCAAGTATGTGGAAAATCAGTTCCTCCCATAAGATTGGAAAGATATTTCATAACTTAAGACTATTAATGCTGGTATAAGAGGCACAGCAGTGAACCTTCACACCTTCATAAGCAGGATTAAAATATGCAACTTCCATAGAAAACAATTTCAATCCTCACATTTTTATATTTAATGTAAAGTACATGGGAATTGAAAAACAAAACCAAGATGTGCATTATTCTATTCAATATTCTCACAAGACTTAGAAGTTTACTAATTGGTTTAAGACTCTAATTGGTTTAAGATTTGAATTGATTTTACAGTGACAAGAAATGTTGTTCCACAAATATTTCTGAATAAAAGCCTTAACAGTATTCGAGGACATTATTTTACATTGCAACTCTGCATTCCATGAAGATAAATCTCCTCCCCCACACTTTCCCCATGCAGAAGCACACTGGTCATTAATACCTGCACTGCCAATAACAATGTATTTACAAATATAAACACCTTTAAACAATACCCCTCAGTAACACTCAGGATACACCTCTTTGCATATAGAGGTATTTAAACAAAGAGACCACAGTTACTTCCTACAAAGCCAAGTTTGTTAAGTTTATAAAAACCTGGACAGAACAGTGGTATTTTTTTCTCTGAGAACAAGGCAACCTGCTGCAGGATTATGATCTATTTTACTGACAAAAAATAGCATTTCCAGAATTCAGACACATCTGTATTTTCCTGAGCAGCAGTGTCCTTTTCTCTCAGAAGGTGTAAGTGACTTATCTCCCTGACCTATCTCTCCTCACCCCACCACATATTTACAGGACCACTCTTCATTCTTAAAAAGTGCTACCATTCAAAAAAAGCTCTTGAACAAGCATCTCCTTGTTGGAAAGGTGTTGTAGCCTCAAAATCTTCACTTAAAGAAAGAGACAGCAAGCACTGTACTTGGTTTCTAAAATTTGTAGTTAGGAAAAAGTGACAAGACCTGAAAAATTGTTTCCTGTGCTTCCAGCTTAATTTTCCAAGGCACGAACTGCAGCAAGTAAAGATCTGCCACACCATTAATAACATTCCTACTTGCTACCAGATTGACACCTATGTTTAAGATTTACTATTTTAAGTTACTACAATCAAAATGAAAATATTCACTTAACCAAGGCTTTGCCTTGATTTGAAAAATGTGCTTGAAAGCTGCTCTACTTTCTAAACTGTTACTGAGAAGGGATGTGGCAAAATCAGCACAGCTCTCAATAGGCAACACAATGAAATTGTACCAAATCTTCCCCACCACTTCTGTTCTGCTTTTCTGAACAACAGAAGGAACTTAAGTTAGAGTCTCCAAATGTGTTTAAAGAATAAAAAGCTTGCTGATCCCTAAAAGAGGCATATCTGAAATAACCATTTCCTAATTAAACCTAATAATGAAAAAAAAGCACCTTCTGCTCCACTAGCAGTTTGCAGAGGAACAACAGAATGCCATTTCAGAAACATCCCTGGTGAAGCCAGTAGAAGACAAAATTTTCAATGTAGCAAATATGCAAAAAACAGACCAGCTATTCTGATACAAATTTGTGTTATGACAAAACCCAGATACTTATACTTGGGAACAAATTACAATAGTGACAGTGGAAAAAGCTAAGTCAGTACAGTATGTTACTATCAAGACTGCAAGTCAACAATAAAGCCAGCTCTGTTCTGAACAGATGCTCACTGAGTACAGTGGTAACCATATACTGAACAAACTGAAAACAAAATAGAAAGGCAGGACCCTTAATTCAACATTGGCTTTCTATTTAAAGAGGTAGAGGTCCTGGAGTGAGAAATACAATGTAAGTTAAGACATTAACATAAGCTATCACATTGCATGGACAAGAAAACAAAATTAAAAATTCACAAGGTCAGCTTACTTAAGCCATCAAATGTTAGGCCATGACACAAGCTAAAATAACTCTGTCTGAAGTACCCTGTGCATAGGACAGGGCATGAACACCACTGATGAGCACTCTTTGCTTTTATACCAGTGACTAACTACAGACCCAGCTTGTATAACACTTCACAGCAAGTGAAGTATGTGCTCAAATATTTCTGTTTACAAAACAGAATGGTGCATGTGAAGCCATGATGACTCATTTCACTTAATTAGGTCAGTAGCAAGTACTGTAGCCAAACTGACTTGCACTCAGTATCCTTCATACTTGGATGAATGGAAAGGGGATGGTTTTGTGAATGACCCTACACCCAAGATAACCAGCAATTTGTCTTGTTTGATTAATAATAATCAGTAGTGATTGAAGGTCTAAAACTTTTGCTGAACTGCATACAATTTATCAGCTTTGAAGTTCTAGAGACTGTCCTTTCAACCAGGAGAATTTAGGTGGGTTCAAACTCAAGAGTGGTGTTTTTGTGCCAGTAACACACTCCAGTGTCCTCAATAAACCTTCATTAGGTAAGTGTCTGTTCCTATCAACACAATACTACTATCACTGCTTCCCATTCCCAACACTGCCTCTTGAAGGAAAAAACCCAACCACTTAACAGCCCTTTGTAAAGTATAAGCCTGATGACAAAATTATAAAACTTCACACTGCAGTGATACTAAATAGTACAAGGAGAATCACAAACAAAATGTAATAGTTCAGTGCAGAAAGAAAAAAAAAGTGACTGATTTCATAGAACAGAACAAGATTTTTTATTAATTTGCTAACAATTCACAAATGACCCATTAAAATACTAACAGAAATTATCTTAAGCATGGTAATGGACCACCCTCTCACCCTTATTTGCTTTGTATTTACAGTTGCTTCAGTGACTGTGCAAAAATTGTTCTTAAATTTACTTAAGAGCTTTCAGGCAACCGAAATTCATTCACTCAGTCACAGCTAAAGACATAAAGCTTCAAAACAAAGATTAGTTTTTCTGAAAACCATAATCAGTATTTTACAAATAAAAACATGACACCAATAAATTACCCATTTTTCAGTGTGAGCAGAAGACATGTGGGATCAATGTATTTAGAAGTTACTGAAGAATGAAATTCCACTGAAATCACTAATTTAAACATCTATCCTTAGTTCTACTATAAGCTGCTCCTAACAGTACCTAACACTGTTTGTCTTGTTGCCAGCTTCCCACTCAAAAAAACCCCAAAGAACAGCAGCAATGTCCTATTGCATGAGGTCCAATTTATGTACTGTTTGTGCAGTGTGACAGCATCTTTTTTATGCTATAAAAATCTTATTTATACTTGGAATGGTTTCTTGAACTATCAAGTATTTTTGTATGAAATACAACTTAACATTAAAACTATTGTCCCAAAGCTGAGTTTTTCTTGCTTTGTTTTCCAGAAAGTTTTAACATATTTTAGCCTCTCATTGCTCAACAATAAGACAAACCCAGCTCTTCAAGTGTCAACACCAAGCTAGGTAGGAAATAAGCTACGTGAGCAGCACAGGATTTCCACAATATGCTCTGTCACACACTGCCCCTTTGCTCAAATATTAGCAAAGAGATTTGCTTAATACAGGATATAGGACTTAACAGCAAAGCTTCTACATGGACTGAACAGCAGGTTGAATTTAAAAAATCCAGAAGAACCCACACTCAAGTACTACAAAGGATATATTAAAGCAAATAAAGTATAAAAGAGATAAAAGAAAAAAAGAAATTGAAGCAAAGCTGTTTATAACTCCCCATAACCAAAGTTACACAATAAAATAAATTGTAACAGCAGCCAGAGATAAAAGAACAGCAATAAGCCCTGGCCTCTCTCATTTCTACAGCTACAGACAACAGCAGTCTAGTATTTGCAAACAAAAAATACCCCGTATTTTTATAACAGGCATCCTCCAGTAGGACAATACAACATTTCTCTGCTTTAGCTACAACAAAACATACGCAGAGTTAAATAGTAAAAATCCAAACCAAACAAAAATCCCCAGGGTTTTGATAAAACCTTTATCAGAGTGACTATGAAAGACTTCTGAATTTCTATCTACAGGCATAAACACTGTTTTGATTATATTCACTCATTTTGTCAATTCTGTGCACAAAAAGTAATTGCCACAGGTCCCCTGAGTTCAGCAAATATTTTATTAAAGTTGAAAGACTATAAAGACAAATGTAGAAAAACCCATTAAAGCAACAGAAATTTTGTGGACTTTTAAGTCCACAAAAAACCAATTAGTACATTAAAGAAAAAGTCCAAGAAAAATACCATCCTTTACAGCATTAAATCTTAGTTTAGCATGTAGACAAACTGTTTGTATACCTAATGGGAAAGAAATGTTACTGTTGGCAAAGAGGAAAGCTAGAGGAGGAAGGAAGAGCAAAACAACAAAGCTTAGATAGGAACCACATGGAGTCACTGCCCTCAGACAAATGTATGTGCACATTACAGCAGGGAGACCACGCTCTCCCAAGGTCACACACAAAAATGTTGTTTAGCAAGATAAGGGGATCAAATATTTTTGTCAAGTAAATAAAGGATCACAGTTCAACTGTTTACAGAATTTCAGATGTCATGGTCTATTCTTACCTTTTGCAGGCTAGTAGGATTTAGCTGGGTTTTATCTATTATTTTCACAGCAACCTTGGGAAAAAAACAAACAACTATGGATTACTAAATTCAGAAGAAGGGTTGAACAAAAACATATCGCACCTCTGTGAGCAAGAGCATAGATACACCTCTAAAACATGTGTGTCTACTTCTACACATTTCATCAAGCAAAATTCTCAAACCTATTAAGATTTACCAGCAGGAGCTTGGAACTTTGGCACCAAGGTATCAGTTTTATACTTCCATGTTTGGACTGAACAACATTATCTTGTCCATTGTTATCTTGTCCAGGCCCTCCAAACACAAGATTTATCTATTAACAGATCACCAATATCAATGAAATCTGCCTATCAATACATTTCTCTTCAGTTTTAAAAATGCTTGGGGACGAACATTCACCTTCCCAGTCCCAAAATACCATTTGATGCACAACAAACATTTTGATCCTTTCACCAAGAAGCTACATTTTAAAAAGGGGCTGGGTGGGTGGTTAGGTGGAAACTCAGGCACGTCAGGTAACTTCTATATCCTGAAAAAAACTCTAGAAGAAATACTTATTGTAAAGATAGCCAAAGAAAACAAAACAGACTGTCAGTCTTTTTTTCTCAAGGCTTACCTCTCTTCCAGTAAGCACATGCCTTGCCAGCTTCACTTTGGCAAAATTTCCTTTTCCTATTGTTTTCAGTAAGCGATAATTTCCAATGTGAGGATGCTCTTCATTTGTGGATGTGATGGAGTTCCTACATCGGGGGATGTTTTGTCTGCTACTTGACTTGATGGGCTGGATGTGTGGTTCAGTGTATCCATCCACAGAGGTGTGCTGCAAGGCAGACAAAACAGTTGGGAATTTAGCTACTTGGATTTTAGACAATTGCAACAGAATAGACCACAAGCATAAAAAGATGTAAAGTGGAGTAATTTATTTAACTTTTACAATGTAACTGGTAACTCTGGATGGCAGCCTAAGGAGAAAATGCTGCCTTTGGGCAGAGTTCAACACATGTCTCATGAAAAAGTCTGCAGAAAGATTTCACCAGCTCCAAAAGCAAAACTAGACACCTAGGCAGTAATCTACAGTCCATTACAGACCTTTTTAAACATGCCAAACCACACAGTATAGCTCTATGTTGCAGATAAAGTTGTCTAATCATAATCAAATTTAGTCTTTTAAAAATACACTGTACAAAATATACTTGTACCTTGGTATATTTGGAAACAAGGTTTCACTCTATTTTTTTGTTAACTTTCTTCAGTCAAATGACATTACCATTTCTTTTTCAAGTAAGCTTTGTTCCCCAAACATGTTTGCATCTTTTAAAGTTCTTATTCAAGTAGCAAACTATCTACATCTTTATTTAAAAACAACTATTCCTTAAAACTCCATGAGATCGCATAAAATATTTTAAATCTCAAAAGTCTGAAGAACTAAAAGGAAGTTATTTTTAATGCATGCCAACACATCATCCCACATTAAATGTTAGTCACTGAAATCTGCAGTGCTTCTATACTCTAACTTCCAAGTATATAAGGGGCAAGTTACAGATGGGGCTTGGAATTGCTCCAAGGAGAAACCAAAGTAATGAAAAATGTCAAAGGAGTGCTAAGTGTTTCAGTATTTCAAATACCTTCTAAGAGTGGCAGATGGGTACAAATGTTTAACAAGTAAAATTTAGCTTCTAATCTTTTAAGTTACAGACTTTGAAGGCTGGCAAATACTGGAGGTAGAAAGAGTGTCTTCCCAGAGCAGTTTTTAGATTTGCAGCAGAAAGGCATGCTTACTCCCAACTAAGCATAAAGCACCAACAGACACCTGAATATTTTCCCATTACTGATTGCCTCAATTAAAAAGTGAGTATCTTTGTACAGAGCACTAACCAGCCTGTTCCTAGATCCCTGACCTTAAGCTGAAAGCAATCTGAGGGTAGCAGGAGTTTTACTGCTTCTCCCAATACCCAACCTAATGCTGGGCTGTGCTGATCTCATCCATCATTCCTTATGGAATTATTTTCACACACTACCAGAATTTAAAGCAGTACTTCCAGCTTCAGTCTGCATTTGTTGGAGACTGAAGTCAATCCCCTCCTGTAAACACTCAGGCTTACACGCAGTCCCACTGAACCAGGCAAGATTATTTCAGGACACAAGCAGTAGTGGCATTGGGAAAAGTAGCAAACAGCTGCAACACAGCCGGAAAAAACAAGGAGTATACCACAACCAGAATGTTCTTCCCAAATGTAGCACAACCCTGCTTACATCACCTCCAGCATTATTAATTATTCACTACAGCCAAGAGAACAACCCTAAATATAATTTTGTTTGTCTTTTCATTGCATGAATCCTTCTGCAAAATACTACTGTACTCCCACTGCTAAACTGTTTTCCAAATTACTGGAGAACCAAGCAAGCCAGGCATGTTTAGAGTCTGTATATCAGACAAATTTATTCAGCTGTGAAATAACACGCTAGTAATAGTATTTATTCTTTAGAAGCACATCATTAAAATATTTTCTGTGGACTTTGAAAGAGAAGATCAGAAGGGCAGCTCCAGGCAAAAAAGGCTTTGAAACATCCCTTCAGCATCGGACACCAGCCCCACATGTGATAGAGCACAACCCAGAGAAAGTCTCCCCTAAAAATACACCCTGCAAAATCAGTGTCTGTATGGCGCTAACAACGAATACTTCAGCTGAACCCCATCCAGGGCTACAGCACTGTGCTACACAAACAAGTTTTAGGAGTCTTTCAGCCTCTTTACTCACTGAATTAGATCTTCACTACATGAAATACAATGCTATCAGAAGCATTAGCAATCCTAATATCTGTTGCCAATTTCATCTGTTTCCCAGGATTAGACTACTCCCAGCAGATAACTGAAGGGATCTCTTTGAGAGACAGCTGGATAGACTCAAGCAATGCCATGGGCAAAGAGGAAGATGCCTTTATGGAATAGACCATTTTAATGCAGATAATCAAAATTACAGTATAATAGTACCAAACCTGAAGAGGAAAAAAAAAGTAACAAGGTTCATGGAAATGATGATTCTGGATTTTGGTGGTTTTGTGACAGAAAAACTAAGCCACTCTGGATGGTTCCTAATTATTCCTTCTCAAATAGATTCTCTTCAGAGTCAACCAACCATTCTCTCCAGCTATGCCCAAGGATAACAGAAATCATGCATAAAGAAGGTCAAATTTCCTAGTTTGTGAGTCAAAAATAAATACATACAATTGCTGAATTTGAACAGCACTGAATGAAATTCAAATTATTCTTGCAACAGGCCTCTTTTCTGCACATAAACAGCTTGCTATTGTTGGAAGGTAAAGAGGAATTTAAAGTAGAAACTTATCAACTTTTAGAAATCATCATTCGATGAAATTGAAACAAGAGATTAAGAAGTTATAACAGTATAACAGTATCTCAGATTATATCCAAAGAATACCAAAGCTGAATTTCACAGAAGTATGCAACATCCACACTGTCTAGAAGACCAGGCTACATAGTTTTCAGATCCTTCTGGTCCATTACAATACATTCATTCATTATGCATCAGCTACTATGTGGCTACTTAAAATGCCATTTCAGTTGAACAATCTCTAAATTCTGAGAAATTTTTCAGGGTGCTGGAAACAAGGGGGCTGTAAAAACCAACACTCTCCTTGAAGCTCACTGTCATCTAAAAACAATTCCAGCCAACAAGCTGTATTTGCACAAAGGATTTTAATTAGAGGTTCTGTTATTTNACTACCTTACCTTAGTACCTCATAAACATGATGCAATATATTAAATTTATGTTGGCGTAAAATAAAGTCTCTAGAAATAAACACATAAAATTAGACGTTTCTTAAAATAAAATGCAATTTTAAACAAAAATAGGATGAAGCAGTAACAAGTTTAGAGCTGAAACAGATTATTAGAACATTTAGGTATTTTGCACATTAATCAAGTATTTTAAAATAAAAAAATCACTTTTGCAAACAAAATCCACCTTTTTCAGGAATCTCAAAAAAGTATTTCTAACATTCAATTTTAAATTGCAACAGAAGAGAACTCAATTAACACTTATTGCTCCATCCTAGGTCTGTTTCTGACATATTCCACCAGGGTTGTTACAGGAAGCCAGGGGCAGTAAGACCACAGGAGAGTTAACCTGACCCATTGCTCCTCACAGCTATCATTTTCTTTGTTTACCCAAGGTAACTTTGCCACAGCAAGACGACCCAATGGCCAGACACACCATCTTTAATAAACTGCAGAAGAACTAAGGTACAACGTGTGGGTTTCAGTACTTCACATATTCAGCATCCTTTACCCACTCAGTAGCCACTGGAGTAGTACTCTCAGGGATTATACACTGTAATCAAACTTACAGTACCACCTATATTAACTGCTGCTACAGCTTGGTCTTAAAAATTCCCCCAAACCTTTCCAATCATCAACCCACACAGCCTTTCTCAATCAAACAACACTGAGGGCCTCTACAGTCCTTCATAGTAAGAAGGTAATTTCCACACAGCAATCCTCCAAACACACCTGACTTGATTAAACAAACCTCTTAGTCCTGAATTTTCCCCATCTTGATTTATCACAGGGCAAATTCCTGGTAGAGCCAGCCCATGCAAGCAAAGTCTGCACATGCAGTTGTGCAAAAGGCAAATCATCACACATTTCTCACTCAGTGTTTTCTATCCTGTCCTGGACACAAGTATCTTGCAGCCAATTTTTATATTCATAACTCCTACCATTTCCAAGCATGTGCCATACAGATGAGCATTTGTAACAGATGTCATATTTTGCAAATATGCAAATATTTTTCAAAACAGCTATTCCAGAGGGCATCTGAAGGGTTGAGAAGACAGTCTTCTAAATAGCTCTGATCTGCAACAGTTTCGCTCTTAATATATGTATAATGTAGTGGGAAACATTCCTTTACTAGTACAGCATAAACATGACTCCTGCTATATTCAGTTTATGTCAGAATAAAGTCTCTAGAAATAAACACATAAAATTAGATGGTTCTTAAAATACAATGCCAGGAAGGGAAAGGGGACAGAGGTGTGAAATACTGTCCTGGATGTCCAGCTGCTGTCACGTTGCTGTCTGTCACTATTCCTTAGGACCTAGGAGCTTCTAGCAAGCCACTTCAAGCAAGATTTTTGCTGAAGCAGCAATCAAACTAAACTGAGAGGGTCTAATTTTTGGAAAGCTCTTGGTGAACCTCAAAGTAGAAACCACCAGAGATGTTCAGATGAGCTTGTTCTGCGTGATGTGCCACGAGCATCCAGGTGGTACAGGTATGATGCAAACTGCACACGATTATAGTACCTGATCCCCCAATTAGGGGCAGAAGAAGAAGGGGATTCCCTCCTCTTCCAGGTAAACCTCACATCTCCACAAAACCACACCTTACTCCTGCCACATATATCTATCACATCATACTACAATTCCTACGGCACCTTTGCTCTAATGGAGCACTACCTAATTCTTCCTCTCAGACACACGAAGAAGTGCTTTGGAAGGGGCAATTTAAAAGACTGAATGTATGTACACATGATTTTTTCATAATTTCTTAAGAGTAATTAAATGCATACTAGATTGTGAATGCATAATAGAAACTTTGCTATTAAAGCAACCACCAAAATGCAAGGCAACCAACCTTCCCCACTGAAAGAAGGAATATTATGCAGGACTAAGCTCAGAAAAACCAAAGCAACAATGACAGAGTGAGGAAAGTAGTTACAGTTTTTAAATTAGATACCAAGATCATTGCAAGGCAGACAAAGAAGAGAATCAGATAAAACTGACAAAATGTAGAATGTACCCATCTCCTGTGCCTGCTCATGTGCATTGCACATTCCAAAAGTGCAAGAAGAAAGCAATTGAACATCTGCATGTGCATTCTTCTCTATAGATCACTTACATAATATGTAAAAATGCCAGACATGATCTTTTAGAATAGCTTGAATCTATCAGCTATAAGATACAACAATTTGAATAAAGCTGGCCTGAGTCAGGCGTACACAAACATTTCATTAACTGACACTGCAACTCTGAAAAGCATTTTATAAAACTTCTTTAAAAACTCCAAACTGTACAGCACCAAGAGAGATACTAAACAAAATAACTTCCTCATTTTATTTTCGCATCTCTTCCTTTCTCTTCCCAGTTGTAATATCGTGTATCTCACAAAAACAACTTCAACAGTAACAGGAAAACATTTCTACTACAAGGTGAAATAAAATCCCCCAATGCCAATAGACAAAGAGTGGTCCCTTCCCAAAAGCAGACATGTACACAAGTAACAGGTAAATTTATGCTGAGCATTGAGTAAATCTTAATCTGTGCTCATTACTATGGGATCTAAGCCACATGGAAGTTGTGCCTTTTTTGTTTTGTTTGGTTTGTTCGGGGTTTTGTTGTCTTTTAAGTGCTCAACATATGCAGATTTATGAGACATACAGAAATAAGTTTGCCAACTTTGAGACAGAATTGTTTTTCTAATCTCAAGCTACACAGGATACAATGTTTACAGCTCCATACTTGAAGCAATCTAGGAAAGAAAACACTCCATGATCTACCAGTGCAGAACTAGACACAGCTAATAAGAGTTTCAGAAGTTCATACTAAAGGATCTTTAGAATAATTCTTATTTTCATATGTTTACACCAGCCTGTATTAATCCTGTGCATGAGATAGTATGTTCATTCCCTTTTTTTTAAAACACTGCAGTAACGTCATATGGAAGGGTGGAGTTCATTATTCACATGGAATTAGATCCTTTTTATTTGATGGATAAAAAAACCTTAAAAATGTGCTGGTTCATCCACAAGATGACAGCCAAAGCATTTCAGAAAAACAAATACCTCCATAGCATGAAATCAGGTTCTGTAACCTGAACTCAGCTAACATGTTTCCTCCTCTCCCTGGGCCTGAAGCCCTCAGCCTGGCCAGGCGTGCAGGTGCAGCAGAACAGGACCTTCCTGCCTTTGTTCCATTTCACTCAGAATTGGCACAGTTATTTCAACCTGGCACTTTCCTTCCTGACTCATCCCAAACACACAAACAAGATTTTCCAGGGCTAATTCAGGACAGCCAGCCCATATCATCTCCATTAATTGCTAGGACAAAACTGAACCCTCCCTGTAGCCCCATGAAAACTGAGACAAGCCAGCTAAAAGCTGCTGCAGTAAACCACAGGTGGAACCAACATGAGAGGGCAAAAAAGGAAAGCTTTTGTAAAATCCTCTTGTTTACTCATTTTTGTCATTTGGTACAGTACTAGAAACTACCATCAGCCCTATCAAGCAAAAGAGTAAAACATTTCCTATCCTGTCAAAATAAAATGTCAAATGTCCCTCCACCCATAAAACCTAACACAAAACTATTTTTTTGAAGGAAACCACTTATGGGAGAGTGAAGGAAGGAATGAGACCATTCCTGCAGCCTCCTGGACACATCTAAACACAGCCCTTCACAGACAATGTTCTTTCAACATTTCTTGCCAGCCACTGCTCTTTCCTCAGAAGGAGAACAGTTTAACCTCGCCAGTCTTTGACTTATTTCACGAGATCTTCAAACCTGCCAGCACAGAGCTCCCAGTGAGCATTCCCATCTCTCCCAGGACATCCTGCCAGCACTTGGAGGCACAGGCAGCTGCAGGGCACTACGGATTCTGAATGCCACAGCACCCACAGTTTGCTCAAAAACCCCCTGTGAAACAAAAAGAAAACTAAATGCAAATGTTGGTTGTTAATTTAACCAACCAAACAAGAACAGGAACACACCCAGAAAGCAAAACTTCTGGCAAAGCAAACTGGCAGGAGTTTTTACTGCACTTATAAATGATGCAGCTAGGTCATTCTTCAATCGGCCTGGTGAAAGGCAGAAGAAGGGAGACATGAAACAACTTACAGCTCAGGATCATGTCAAGCACATGGAGCTTCTCAAGCATTTGCAGGGCTCAAGAAGTAGAAAATGCTTTAATACCAAACTTCAAAACTGAGAGGAAAGGGCTGTTTCTACAGTCTGGAGACAGCAATCCGGAAACCTGAGGCTTGCCTCCAGAGGAAAAAAACAGCAGCAGGAGGCAAGGTTTACTCACAGAAGAACGACCAGATCAGAGTGTGAAGCATGTCTGACACTCAGGATCAAACAACCACTCTTCTGGGCTGGCTGAGGTTTTCCTACAGAACAAAAGGATACAGCAGCTAATTGGGACCAGGCTCTGAATTGCAACTCATTCTTCCTCTCCAAGTTTCTGAAATGGGCCTTTTTTTCCTTATCCACTGCACACCTACAACAACTCTGGATGAGTCCCCATGTGGCATGACAGCTGCTGAAGCTGATCCAACACTGCTCCCAGGTCCACACACACACCTACAACCACACTACTGCTGGGGCAGCAGGACAGATGGACAGCACAGGCAGCTGAGCCAGACAAACCCTTGCAACTCTGCTGCCAGGGTCACCTCCCTGAGCACAGGCAGCCCCTGACACCTCCCCAGCAGCAGCACAAGCACAGGACAAAAGGGAACACCCAACACTGGGAAGATGGGATCACATCAGCTCTATGTTAAACTCTCATGGAACTGTGTTATCAGGACAGGAACAACATGGAAAAGAAAATTGATCACACTACTTTTCTTGATAATCCAAAGGCAAATTGACACCAGTAGTGAAACTTTAGCTGGGAGATACTTATTCCCATTCCACAACAAAGTAAAAACACACAAGGACTCAGAAAAGAACCAAAGCCCACACCACAACAAAAATCCCCCAAAACACAAAAAGCCCCAGACCAACAAAAACAATCCCACAAACAAGTAAACAGGCTCGCTTACTTGTGTTGTTGACCCTCAGAAGAGCACACAATGTGACCTTAAGAAGCTCCCCTTTAAGGATGACGTGCGTCAGCAAAGCAGCACCCCAACACTTTGCTTCACAAAAGAGAAAGTTCCTCCTCCAGCAAGCTGGACAGTATTTCTAAAGCCCTTATATCCATCCCCATTACTGCATTCATCCAGTGGATCCAATGACGAATTCATCAAGACAGATCACCATCTCATTTCGAAGACTATTTTACCTCAAGGTCTTATTAACTTTCTGAAGTAAAGCCAGCCTCTAAAAAGTGATGAGATGACCAATTAAAATATCCAACCTGATAGCAGTACATACTAATTGATGCACACAAAGTCCTAGGAAAGAAACTGTCTTGGGCAATGCAGGACTCTGCAATGTTTGATAAACATCAAGCTCTGCTTCAAATGCCGTTACCCAATGTTCAGCATGATTTTCCCATATTCTCTTGACATGCTCCTTTTAGGGATCTTGGAAGTCTAATCTAAAGAGCAGAGACTCATCTTAACAATTCCCTTCATACAATACAGTACATACAAAATAAATGTAACAAGAAGTAATTCTCAAAATTAACTTGTTGCCTAGACAGAAGAGGGGAATAGAAAGCATGGATCTACAGCAGATTAACAAGGCCTATCTCAAGCCCTTCCACAGGGCCTTCCAGGGAGGGGTAAGGAATCCTTCCTGACCCAAAGAGCACTTTCATGGCCTCTTGAACTAGAGCACACCAGTTTAGTTTCTCCACCTTCAAGGCTTGATAATATGTGCTGGCCCACCACTCTGCAGCCAAGGCCTTCTGGTGTCAGTAACAAGTCTTGCCTCAGAAGACTGAGCTGCAGAGGGCCTAACGGACCTCATCTGTCAAGGACATACGGTTTTCATATTTAAGCCAGAATCTCATCAGACCCAGCATTCTGCAGACATATTTTTTTTTCATAAGCATAAGGTTCATTCATAAACATAAGGTTGACTCTGAGAAGTAACACATACTTTCACACAGGAAAACCAGAACACCTTCCTAAGAGGAGGAAGCACCTTAGCTGGCACGGACAACAAGCCTGCACTCAAGCAGCATTCAGTTACAAGCGTTTTGTCTCCTGAGAACAGGCTAGCAGAGCGATGCAGATAAAGTTATAAGGACACCACTAAACTTAGTTTATGCTTTCAGAAGACCAACTATGCTTTACAGCAGATCGAGATTATGACAATGTATCCCTGTCAACCATCTGGGACATGGTGAACTCAAACAAAACAAAAAGCAAAACTAAGAGTCTTCTGCTGAGTGCTCTCTACCTTGTTTTTCCTGTAAGTGTTAATTAACAGATCAAATAAAATGTCCTCAGTTGAGAGGTAGTAATTATTTACCTTTATCTGGATAATGCTATACCACATTTCAACTTAGCAAATATATTCCTAGCCTTGCACAGATTTATGCTTAACTTTAAGCTGTCCAAACAGGAGCTGGCCCTTGGACCAGCTCCTATCTTATGATCGAAGAGTGCATTTCTCACAGAACCCAGACTACAATATGCACAGAGCCCCTTGTTCCTAAACTTGTGCAATCACCCTGTTTTAACCTTTGGGCTTCAATTATTCATGATCACAAACTACTGCAATTTAGCTCTCCAGAAATGCGAGCAACTAGGAAGGTAAATTGATATATGGAAAAAAGCAAGGAGCAGCAATATTCCCCAAAGATTTTGCAAAGTATGTAATATAGCTAGAAAAAAAAATTCTCTAGCTGTTTTAAACTGGCAGACACAGTGATACAGTAGTGATACTGATAACCACACATATACAGCAGAGATGTCAATGTGCTGAATTCAAACCATGGACAGAAATCACACGTGAGTGTACCTGAGATGTAAAAACCAAGCACAAGACAAAGAATTAACAAAGCAAATTTAACAGACCACATAACATAATTTGGCTAAGGAAGTAAAAGAAAAAAAAATCACAGGATGCAAAGAAAATATTAAAACCAGCAGATACTGCATTTACCCAGACCATTAAAATAACAAGTTAGGAAAATGGAGAAGAAATAATGTACACATATATATAGGTAAATCTGAGTAAGACAAGCCAGATAATCTGTGATTAGAGGTTTCAACAAATCTAGTACATATTCAAAATGAATACAGTCATTAAAGTAAGCAGCCAATCCAACAGTAAGAAAAAAAGATGTATGACCTTCTCTAGAGTCCTTAACAATCTGTGGGTGAGGAATCCCAGACCCCCAGCTATGGGCTTGACACAGCAGCCCAGCCTGCAGGCTGTAAAAAGGCTGTAAAAACTGGGCGTTTCAGACTGCTTTATCTAGATGGTGAGACACATCAAATAACCAGCAGCAGCCTCCAGCCCACCATTAGCAGGGGCAACTCTTGATTCTGTCCTGAATTGGACATCAAAACAGTTGGATAATACTAGAGCAGCACGCCTGGAAATCCCCAGCTGAAGCTCATTACCGAATCTGATGCTGTCTCATATTAAAACAGGAATTAATTTGATTTAGTCTCAAGGAAGGGAAAGTCATAAAAGCAGAGGAAGTCATAGGGACCAGAGGGCAATGTCACAGGTGACAGGGATTATACCAACCTCCCTACTGGAAACCGGGAATTTGTCCCCAAACCTTAAAGGAAAGTCATCCCTAAGTAGATTTCAAAGGGACACAACTGAATTTTTCCAGGTCTTGGGATGAGCCGCCAGCAATGTTTTGTTCTCTCTTCCACCACCAGTGTGCCAAGGGTCCTTCTCCCACCCACAGTGCTAAAATGCTCCTTGCCTCTTAAAAGATGAGGAAAGCCACAGCATGGAAGAAGAGATGATCACATACTCCTTTATGCAGCATTGCAATCCCTGAATTATCACAGGCTCACTGGGAACTCTATTTTTTTTCCTTAATTTACCAAACTAACTAGAATGCTCACAACCCTTGGAGAGGACAACTATTGTATTAAACATTTTTCTCTTTTCATCAAACAGTTAAAGAATTTGTTCGTTTTCTACTGCCTTCCTATGATCCAACAGGTGACCTGAAATCAGGCATAGTTTTGGAGAAAGGGTAGGAAGCCATCTAGAGGTATATTTAACTCGAATATACATATATATATATATATATATATATCTCTGTAACTCCAGGCAATAAACTTGACAGTCCCCCAAGTCTGCTTTCTTCTTTTCCTCTGTCTGTGACTCTCAGAGTTTAATCTTCAATTAAATCAAGACAGTATTAGGAAAATGGCTGATGCACCATTAACACTTCACTCAATCATAACTCCAATCTAATACTCAAGTGCTGTATTTAATTCAGCTTCTTTAGGTTAGTAATTATTTTGGGAAGGTAATGAAAACAAACAGATGGATAGTAGTGCACTTTGTCTCTTCTACACCAGTCCAGAAGGCTTGACACCTCTCACTTGAAAATAATTCTATTGAAACGTAATGTTACACACCACTAGGAAAATAATTTAATGAGTAACAGGGAAAATACCAAAATACAAAGTTTTACAAAAGGTCACACACAAAACTAATAATAACAACAGCAGCAGCAATCATAATATGTTATCTTGTACTATTTAGGAAACATCAAACTTGACTTTCATATGAGCGCTATACTTCTGCAATCACTGGAAGAGCACAAATAGCTTTCTTAAAAAGGACCTTTAAATGCAATTTTATCAGTCTACTTTGCACAGGCTGTGGGATTAGATTTCCCTTAGCCTGACTACAAACACTGCTGGAGGCACACATTCTCTGATAATAATTATGTCTTCCAGTGACTAATTCCAGCATCTATATTAGCTCAACCCTCATTGCTCATATCAGGTTTGAGGATAAGATTTCACTGGACTCTGCAGTAGATGGAGCAAGAGTTACACTGCGAAGGGCTTTCATAAATTTTCTTTGTTCATGTGCATCTTATGTCTATCACTGGAAGAAAGAAGTCTAAAAAGCAGCCAGTCTTTTTCATTTAATATCAAATTAAGAAAAATAAATATGAAATGCTATTATACATAGGTATGTCTGCTAAAGACTACTCAGAACAGCATTATTAATATTTTCTGTATCCACTTCATTGTACTGAATGATTAAAAATGCTATTCCTTTGGGAGTCTGATCTTAAGGAAAAAGTCTGATCTTGAGGAAAAAATACTATTTTAGACCTCCAACAAGTAAAGACTATACTCTTTGACTTTTTTTTTTTTTAAATCACTAGTAGACTGTCCTTACTGTAATGGCAGGGGGAAGAAAATCAGATTACTGTTGGAAAAAAATTACTAAATAAAACCCCAAATGCTTTAAAGAATTATATTACCTCAAATCAATAATATTATCTGGAACGAGATATGAGTAAATATATTACACATGTAATCCATTTGTGGAAAACAACCATATCCTCTCTAAGAGCTCAATGTAGCATTTCACAGACTAAGGTAATTTCCATGGCAAAACAAGACTCCTCTTAACACATAAGATTCTCTGAATTTCTGAACTATGCCTCTACTTATTTTAAGTGAAGACAAACATCTAAGAAGTAGAAAGACACTTACATATGACTGAAGCCAAGCATGCACTCTCAAAAGGAATTTCAGATATTTACTGTTTAAGCACAAGTAATTTACACTGCTGCTACACAGCCTGCAGTACACCCTACCCTCCCCTTCTCCAGCTCTGCAACTCTCACCCATTACATTCCTCATGTATCTGAGTGTATGGAGAAAATCTCTAAGAGAACATGATAAAATTCTATGTCCTGTCTAAGTAATCACTATGAAGCTTTGGTTACTCTCTGCTGTTATCTGAGAGAAGAAAGCCCAGCCCAGTAACTTTACCAGCGTGGAGGGAAGGAAAGGTAAAATGAGGAAAATATGGTCTAACTGATGAATATTTCAAACAGTAATAATAATTTTTGGTAATATTTGAAAGAGCTCCCAACACAGAAACCGGTCTTCCCAGTCCACCAACAGCAAAGAATTTTTTCACTCCCTTTATCTTTACAATTCAGATTATTCCCACATTAAAATGCTCCTTGGGATTCACACAGAAGGGTATTACTTGAAGGATAAACAGGCACTACAACTACATGGCTTTTATAAAGCTTTGTATTGGGTTTGCGTATGTCATTAAATGAGCAAAACTGGAAAAGGTCCCAGAAAGAGTGAGAAGCATAAGGAAGCTGGCAATGAGTGTGCCAAGCTCCAGCACAAAAGCACGTTAGTAAGCAAAATGGGAGAGAAAACAAGGGGGGGCGGGGGGGGGTGTGCAGGGGGAGCCAGAATGTGAGATTATAGCAAATTGCAGGGATTTAATGGCCAGCAAATTAATCAACAGAGTCAGCTGGAATCTAAGAAAGATGGATATTGGATATGTAAGGATAAAGCTGATGTGATGGCAGGTTATAGACTAGCATCAGGTTTAAAATTAAACTGGTCAAATTTTTGGGGGACTAAATAAGAGAAATTATCTGACAACCTTAAGATGACAATAAATGGCCTTTTCCCTTCTGAAAAAAAAAAAAAAGAGGGCTGCTTGAAGACAAGTAAAAGATGTTTTACTTTATTTTTTCTATTACTTTCCTCTTGAGCATTAGGTTGAGATGAAAATGATAAGAACCAACAGTGGGGAAGGAAGGAATGCAGGAGGAAACCTTCCAGGGGAGCTTAAAATAGTAGTCTATCCCAGTGACTAAGGCAGAGCCTCTGCTGACAAGGAGGTGTGTGTTTTACTGCACCCTGAGCGAGGTGTGGGGCCTCCTACAGAAGCACAGCAGAGGCACTACAGGTTTTACCACAAGTCTCACCTTAGGCAAGAGCCTTTCCAGCAAGCCCTGCTACTATCCAAATCTCATCTATTTTCTTCAACCACATCTGTCTAACGAAAGATATCACTTCTCCCTAACAACCCTGCCTAATTCTGTGTCTGCTTGAGATTTTAAAAGTTATCATGCACTACTTTACTTTATAATACAGAAGCAATTAGACTTTGTCACCAGTAATATTATCATTATCTGCTTTTGCAAAAGACTGCCATGGGCTATCCAGTAACTCTGTATGTTCAGCTACATGAACACCAGTGTACTACACAAGTGCTTTCATCAGAGGTGAAGTAAAGTTCTGTCTTATTATTCAACATATCACAACCATGTATGTTTAAAATACGGTTCTGCAACTCAGCTGGACACAACTCCTTATGTTTGATCACTTGAAATACATTACTAAGTTTGGACATCATTCTCTGTTTTGATTAACATTCTGCTACTTTTGTGAACTCTACAGGTGTTCAAACAAAAAACAGGATAATTATTCTGCTTCTTCCCAGCACATCAGTAGGGTGACAGTGAACAAGGCAGAGGCTGGTCCGAAGTCACAAACCTGATTCATTGTGACCTCAGTAAAACTCCATTACGTGTAACAACCCTGACCTCAGAAATTATTATGGCTGTGAATGCACATACCAGTGTGTGGCCATTCAATGCTCTTTTAGATTGTGTATACATCTTGGAAATATAAACAATTACTTTGGCTAAAGCTTACTGTATGAGTCTTCTTTCTGAGGTACTGTCAGGCTTTTGAAGAAGCCAAGTGTGAAGAAAAAGAACCCTTTTCTTCACCACACATTGTGTTGCTGTATTTTATATTTAGGTCTCTATAACAATCATACACTTTTATAAAACATTGCTAACTGAAATAGTTTGCAGACAAAGGGACAGAAGCCATTGGTACTGAGCACTTAAAATCTTGAACAGTCATGAAAAGTTCTTTACAAAAGTCATCTTAATTGTAAGGTACATTCATGCCACCCAAACAAATGGAGTGCAGACCACTTTCATTTTGACATCACAGCCTATACCTAAGGTGTCCCATAAGCATAGGAACAGCAAGATAAAAAAAGGAAAATTACTTTTTCCTGAAACCATATACAACAAACAGCAGGACAGGAAAGCTTGAAAACCCACAAACACATTCATTCCAGCAAGAGAGCCTGCTTTCCACAAGGATTTAAGCAATGTAAAGTGACTGTTCATCAGCTGTCCTGATAAGATGGAGAATTTCAGAATAACATAATGATCTTTCACTCTACAGAGATGCCAAATAAACCTGTGCTTTTGGGTTTCACATAAATACAACTATTGATCAATCATTAGACACTAAGCTGTGGAAGTGTTCCATGAGCATGTCTGGCTCATTGCTTGTAAGGTTAATTGTAGCCCAGCTGAATTTAACTGTGCAAGCACCCTATTATAACTGTGAATATATGTCTCTCAGCAGAAGTTGCTGTTTTCTTTGAAAGCATACAAAAAGAAATCCCTGAAAAAAAATGCTTGTTAAAAAAAAAGAAAACAAAAGGCCCCCAGCAAACCAAACCCGCCCACCAAAACCAACCAACCAAACTTTCTTTTCAACTGCCATCTCAGGTCAAAAAGAAGCAGGATTATGACAAGCAGAGTATGGTTTCAAATGCTCTCACCTTCAACTATTTTCCCACAATAGCTACAGCATGATTGGTCACTACTTAGGAAATAAAAGTTGAAACAGTCACAGGGAAATGTACTTTAAAACAAGAGCCATCTTATCATCTTGGAATTTTTAACCTTAGATTCACTAGGATGCTCACCAAAACAATCTAAGCTGAATCATCACATACAGCTATGAAGTCTCAAACTGACCTTGAGATCTCAGCAAGCCTTTGATTTTGCTGTTTTACTAAGTTATTCACAGAAAAACAAAGATGATTCATTCTTACATGAAATACAACTGGCCCAATTTAAAGCTCGGTTTAGCACTGAGCACACACCAAAGAAAAGCTAATTGACAATGTGAAGGAAGTAGAGAAATGCTAACAATTAATCAGGCTTGGTAGCTGATGTGGAGAAAGAGCTTCTTATTAAAACTCAGATTGAGTTGCATTATATTCATTACACTGAACAATGTGAATGTTTCGATGAAACTTTCCTGTTTTCATGGCTGTTTTCACGAACAGTCAACTGTGGAAAACATTTCTTCCTAATTTACCACTATCTAGAGCAGAGTAAACATTCAAGAATCAAGACCCAGAAAAAAATTGTCAAATCCTAACAAAATTTTTTTGCCTATTCTGAAATTCCAGAAAGATTAAAAAAACACAACAACAAATCCAACCACAAAAAGCAAGCATTGTGTTTCCAACAACAACAAAAAAATAGATGGTGTCATGACCACAACATAAATAAGCTAAATTTGAAACTTGTCACTGTCTGCAGCAGCTTACAAGTAATATGTTTAACCTGGACGGCAGCACAGACTGTAAACATGTATTTTAAAATAAAGGACAGGCTGAAGTTACTAAAAGATAAAAATCTAAAAAGAAGCAATAAAATGCTTTCTCTCTGATATTGCAACATATGAAAAGTTTGCTCAAATTCCCAAGTTGTGAGTAGGCCAATCTGTAAAAACCTATCTTAGGGCTTCAGTTGCACTATAGTTTTCTAGCTCCACATTAATTGTAAAATCATCTCTTTCTTACAGGATGGTTTCTTAATGAATCTGCTCTACTGGAACACTGTTTAAAGTTCTCTCAAGCATCAGTAAGATACTAAGGTCAGGTCTATCTAAATTCTGAGAACAAGAAGAACAGCTCCACAAGTACAACTACAAGTCACTGATTGAGAATGTAATTTTAGAGAAATCACAGTATCTGCACTTAAAAATTGAGTGACTACTTTTTCTGTGTTTAAACTATTGATCTCAATTAGAAGCTGGCAGGAGATTGCTGAGCAACAGCAATTGTGATGGTAGAAACTTAAAACATTTATAGTAGAAACATTAGTTTGTATATGTAATCAGGCGTCATGGGGGAAAAAAACTCTGCCTTTTCTGATGATTGAAACATTTAAAGTGCAGAGATAAAAAAGTTAAAAAAAAATTTAAATCTCTCTTAATATAAACAGTAAGTCCATACTGATCAGAAATTTACAATAGTAAAGACCCCACTAGTCAGTTTTCCTAGAACATATTCTCCTTGTTCTAGTTCAGTGTTTAAGTCCACTGACCATGTAAGTACAGTTTTCAGAACATCAACCACAAACAATCCAACTTAATGTTTACCTATGAACCTCAAAAGTCCATGAAGTATGAAATGAAACAAGTACTACAAGCAAATTGCATTAACTCTTTCTAAACTTTAACACTGTACACTCAATCGTGATGCCTAGAAAGAACATTGAACCATTAACCTTTTCAGTAATTTGTACCAAAATATTCCTCTTTACATAAAGAAAATGAAACTAAATATGTGTATCACCTGTCCCATTATTCTGTCTGATCCACACAGGTTAACTCCAAAATGAACCTGGCTCTCTCCATGCATAGTGCTCTAGCTCAGCACGTGTTTTCCCCCCACAACATAGGAGCTCAGTCCAGATGTGAAGCAAAATAACAAGAAAAAGTCTGCACAGAGAAAACACAAGTCTTCAAAATAAGATTAGGAGCACATACCCTCTTCCTACTGTTCCAACAAACATAGAACCTAATGGTGTATTTATGATCAAGGAAAGTAAACTTGCATGGAAAAAACACGGACATTCTTCACTTTGCTCAAGTCCATCTCCTGTGGATAAGAAAGATACAGCTGTACTCTTGAACCCATAAGGTTTGGAAATTAGGCCATTCTTCTGCTTAAGGCACTGAAGGAAAGAATTCTCGTCAGATACTTTCTCCCACGCCCCCTCTGTCCAAATCAAAACCATGTGTTCTTATTGTGCAAAAGCAAATCCAGAAGGAAACAAAAAAAAAACAGAAAGAAATTAAACATGGTATAATCATTATCATCCCAATTTGACCATTTCATTCTATCCTCTTATCTCTTGCCCTGTTCAACTTCTTTCCTCTTTAAAATGCAGCTGTCTCATAGGCTCTCCTGTCGGAAAGGCATCCTTCACCACACCCACTTGAGCTGGCATCTGAGATGTCACTGTCCCATAGCTAACCCACAAACAGGTGTGCATGTGTCAAAGTTAGAATTATTTGTATGATAACGAAGCAAATCACATGATCATAGGTCACTGGTTTAGCCTTCTTAAAACTTCCCCTGCCATGACATCTCAATCATTCTCACATAGCACTGGCTAGGTAAGCCAAACCACAATTCCCACATTCCTCCTCAACTCTGGCCAGAGTTATCATCCAGCACTCCTGCCTTGTTTGCTCCTTCTGCCACTGTAAACATGCCAGATTGCTCCAGCAGAATGAAACAATTTGGAGGTATTTGAAAAGTACAAAACAAAATAATACCTTAAAACTCAGCTGGATAAGAAAAACAACAGCACAAGCCAACAGCAATACCTTCACAGATAATAGTAATACCTTTAAAAGATTAAATTACACTTACTATAGAAGAAAAAAAAAACATGTATTCTTATGGCAGACTAAGAGGTCCTTATGTCAGAAAAAGCAAACTACTTTCACCATTCTCATTCTTATTAACTTTACTAAAAGTACTACACAGCAAGTAGGAAATTCAACAGCCAACTGTTGAATCTGTGAGTCTTTTCTTACACAGAGCTCCCCAAAAAACATCTGAGAGAATACATTACCTATGTATTTCTTCTCTTTTGCCTTAATTCAGGAAAACCGTTCCTCAATTTAATGACACAATACAAGGCAACACATTATGAACAGAAAAACATAAAAGCCCCTCTTTCCTCAATACCAACTCAATGAAAACAGAAGAGATACTCTAACTCAAAACTTGATTCCTGTCCTTCTCCCAGCAACAGCAGAGATGGGAAGCTCAGTTCACCCAAACTAACCCCAAGTGCAATTGTTTGAATGCAGAGATACACTACCTGTCACAGCCTATGAAAAATGTACCAAGAGGAGGCTGTAAATAGTTACATGTACAAAATCAAAATCCAGAGAAATTATTATTTTGAATACTGCTCTTACCCCTCACTGGAAGACATAAATCCAGTAATATACATGAAAATACAGTACTGCCTCCACCAATTAATTTCCCCAAGATTCCCAATAAGCTGTTAGTAAGAGTAAGCGTTTGATAATCACAATCTACTTTCCTTCCTTAAACACAGTTTTTGTGAATGAGAAATAACATTTCCAGTAAACAGTATTTATGGGCATAGGGAAGCTAAGCATAGCACTGGGAGATGTCAGGAACAGCAAAAAGGCAAAGAAAAGGAGTGTGAAGCTCCACAGGGCAGACCTATCAGTTACACACACACTGATGCTTCCCAGGCCCTGGCTCCCTCCACCTGTTGTCTGTCCCTTGCTGCCAGTTCCTGTTCTTTTCACTCCAGCCTTCTGATAAGACTTTATCAAGTAATATGCTGCCTGATCTTATCCCTTCTAAAATATTTTCAAAGGGCACTGTGGGACAAAAGGCACGAGGCATTACGGAAACACGCAAGTTTTTCGCCCATCCCATCAGGAACTCCTGTAATTCCTCAAGCAATGTATAGTCTTATGATAGGTGCTATACCAAATATTATATTTTTTTTTCAAATGATAACACTAATCCGTGCATACTCACTGAGAAAAGCACACATTAAAATTTTATTTGTTTTCTGTTTCAAAGTACTGAAAGCAGCTGCCAAGAGACAGGGGGTGGTGGTGGCAGGGTAGCTCCCCATGATTTCATGCAACAACCTCACCCCATGTGCAGGGCACAGCTGGACACACACGTAGGGCTGTACTCAGAAGCATCAATCAGCTCTCTCTGGGACACAGAGCTCCACTCTGTCCCTAGGGAGTCACACAATGGAGCCACACTGTGAGACAGCCACGCACACCAGACGGAAGAAAAGAGCCTCTCCTGAAGATCACCATTATCTGCACAGGAGAGTTTTGCCAATACATATACTGGAGAACTGGAAATATGCACTACAAAGATGGACTTTTTTACCCGGCCAAAACCTGCTCCTTAATTCCTCACTCTTTCCAATTACGTCTCCCTTTAGTTACAACTTCTCACCACCTTGGTTACCCAGAGCTTACTAGCTCAACTTTGTCCATCATGAGCCACCAGCATAAACAGTTCCCCAGTCCATTAGAGTTTATTAGCAGAAGGAAGCACATTAAAAGTAATTTAAGAGTCTCACCTCACCCTCACAGAATCCATTTTAAATCAAGGAATGCTGCTGATCAGGAAGTCAGCAATGGACCACCTACTCTTCCTCTGTCCTACATTTGCCACTTCAGCCAAAGGTCTGACCTAAGAGAGACCACGAGTAACAAGGACAGCTCCTGAGGCTGCCCAACAGGCAGAGCTCTTTTGGAGAGGTCTCTGCTCCAAAATCCTGCAGACACCTGCTAATCCCAGCACTGGAGTAACTCTGTGCAGACTGGGGAACTTACAACTGCACAGATCTTCGGTGCTCATCTGGCTAGAAGATTACATTCAGTAGTATAAGGTTTCAGACTTACACCAAGGTGGTTTTCAGAAGCAAACGTGCAATTTTGAGTGTTCTGATACCCTGTACAAACCTGGGTGTTTCAGATGCCCAATGCACTCCCTGAAATTACAAAAATAAAAAAATAACACTTACTATTCCTTAGGTGCCAAAATTGAGCACTCACGAGTAGTATAATGTTTTCTAAATTAACGACCAACACTTTGAAGTTTTCATTCCATAAATGATGATATTTGAAAATATTTCCATTTGTCTTGTGTAAATTTTGCAAGTCTTATGGACTGTATTACCGGATATATACATAAATATTTCTTATCCTTTCCTGTCATCTATCTCTCATCTACATTCCTATATACATTTGAAATAGAGACTCATGAGTAACACATATCACACAAACCTGGACTTTATCATTTAATTGAATCAAAATTTTCATCCCAAGGACTTGCTTTTGTTCTTACCGTAACACAGAACTCACCAATCCATTAAGAGTAAGGACAGACCAAACACATCTATTTGCCTTACCTAGTAATAAGTCTGATATTGCTGTTAGCAATTAAACTTCCAGTGAGTGACTGATACTAAATACTAGTGACGGATACTAAATCATTATAATAATTCACCACCCTGAGGTTTCACTTCTCTACCTATATTACCTTTTTCTGTTACCTTTGTCTTCCAAATCATCTTCTTACACTCACTTTTCATTTCGTATCAGTCATTAACCTATTCAGAAGGCACTACTGCTTGGGCTTGTACAGTAACAAACCTCAGGAGCTCCTGCTACTAGCCAGAACGTCTGTAGAATAGATAGATGCAATAGAAACAAACATCTTCTTCAACCCATTTCAGCCCACTAGGCCATCTTCCTTCGTTTCTTACCAATCACTTTCCATACAAATAGAAGGTGGGTATGACTGCATGTGTTATATTTCCTATGACTCCTTTTCCCCCTCCTTCTGCCACCTTCCCAAAGGCAATTAAGGATACATATTGCAAACAATACTGCTTTTAACACTGGTCCCCTAACCCAAGAGGAAAATTTCACAACTCCCACACTACCACCTATGTAAATAATCACCACTGATGGACAGGACCAGACATGGTTCAGCATTCCTCAGGTACACCGTCCATCATAGCCAAGACTGGTTATTTTCTATGGAAGACCACCACAGCAGAGAACACCACTCCATCGAGTCCGGGCGGAGCAGAAGAGACCGCAAAGACATTTAAACAGAGCACAAAGGAAGATACAATGAACTCGGGAAGAACCAAGGACACGACCACAGCCTCTCTCAGAGGCAACACAAAGCAAAGCAGAGGAAGGGATACAACAACACCAGGGACCGTCTTGGAGGTGCAAACCGAACAAAGAGCAAGTACCGCTGAACCCCAAAAGGCGAGGCAAGGCCAAGCGCCCGGCGGTCAGACAGCCCACAAGTGGATATCCCAAGGCAGGCGCGGAGTGTGCGGGGGCCGCCCTAAGGCGGGGCACCCCGGCAGCCGCCCGCAGGGGCTACAGGCCTCTGGCCGCCGGGGGCCCGCAGCCAGCAGCCCGTGTGCGCCGACAGCCGAGGACATATAAGGGCAGCCCAGCCCAGCCCAGCAGCGCTGGAAGAGACTGCGGGAGCGCTCCCCGCGGGAGGCCCGGGGCCGCGGGCGGGCTGGGGCGACGTGGAGCGCGGCGGGCCGGACCC
>VXAX01003163.1:636337-649915 GCA_013399835.1 Leptocoma aspasia
TGCTGTGGCGCCAGCGCCGCTGTGGCCGCGGCTCCGTCACGGGCCCAGCCTGGGTGGGGGCCGGGCGGGAGCGCGCTCTGGGCCCGGGGCTGACATGAAGCGGGATCTCATAATCAACAAGAGGCAGGACGGATCTCTTCTCTGTGGTGACCAGTGACAGGACCCGAGAGAATGGCCTGGAGCTCAGTCAGGGGAGGTTTAGGTTGGATATCAGGAAACGGTTCGTCACCCAGAGGTGGCTGGGCACTGGAACGGGCTACCCAGGGAAGGGGGCACAGCACCCGCCTGTGAGAGCTCAAGAATCTTTATGACAGCGCTTTCAAGGCACATGGTGTGATTCTTAGGAGTGTCCCGCGCAGAGCCAGGAGTGGGACTCGATGGTCCTTGTGGGTCCCTTCCAGCTCGGGAAAGCCTGTGCTCTGTGGGACAGGTGGGATGCTCCGCCGAGGGGAGGGCGCGTCGCAGTGCCCCGGGGTCCGGGCCCGCCGGGGGACCGGGCGTGTCCCTCAGCCTGGCAGCATGGAGAGGCCTCGGAGAAAGCCAGCGCGGCTCGGCGAGTCGGTGGCCTGGGGAGCCCGAAACCCCCTGCGGGTGGGCTGTGAGACAGGGCCCTTGGGGTGCTGGGGCCGCTGCTGTTGGCTAGTGGGCTGCCAGCAGCTGTCCCCTACTTGTCTCTGGTAACCAGGAGTCTGAGGAAAGGCAGTGGGGCAGCCCTTGTGCCTCTTGCACATCTTCAAGTCTGCAATTCATGGATTCTCTGGAGGTTTGTAAAGCCCTGTGTCAGCATCAGAGCGTCTGTGTAAATCAAACCGTTTATTTGTGCACCTCAGCCAGCCTGCCAGCCTCCTTCACTCACTTGGAGCTGAAACGGGATCAACAACACCGTGCAGCGCATCCCTCCGCTCATGTCCGACCAGCTCACAGTCCTTGAACACTTAACCAGTGACCTCATGTGCTTAAAATTAGAACCATACATGTATTTTTGTCTTTGAGAAGTTACTAGTGTTTACACAACAGCAGCTTTTGCTGGGAAACCAGCCAAACCCTTCACCAAATTCTAAAAGTAATCTGCAAAAAATGCAAGAAAGCCCCCAACTTCCCCTGCACCAGAAGCAAAAAAGTGGGTCTGAATTTCCATTGTAATATTTTGACAGATTTGTGTAGCTGACGCTGTAAACATCTTCATAAATTCTGTAAACAAAATCTTTGTTCTGGAAAACCTTAGGAAAACACTTGGGAAGGCACTTCATGAGTTGTGTATCTATCTTCAGGAAACTCTTATGTGGTCATGAAAGAGCCCTGACTGTTATACATTACTTATAAATAACACATATATATGCATCTGTATGTATAGGTAAACACATTAGTAGTGTGTGTTTAATTCTGGCTATATTAATTCTAGTGTCATTCAAGATTTACCCCCAGCTCCTCAGTGCTGGTCAGCCCATAGTGGAGTTTTCCACATATTTGGGAAAACAGCTGATGCAGGCACAGGCAGAGAACATCCCCATGTTGTAGGAGCAGTGTAACTGGACTCGCTCTTCGCACATTCAGCATCCTGTTGCTCTGAGCATGCATGATTTGTCAGTCTGGAAAAGAGAGAGATTCCCAGCTCATCCTCAGACCAAAGCCTCCCAAACCCTGGCAAGGGCTTCTGTGAATCTAGCTGTGTCCTCACATGGCTGGAACTACCAACTGCAAAGGAAAGTTTAGGGTCCTTCATACTACTGGGAATGAAATAATCCAAGATTGGGTTTATTCGAGGTAAGCAGCCATGGTCTAGCCAGCATGCCAAAACAAGTTTGTTGACAAACTGGATATTAACCCAGTTTAGTTGCTTAGCTCATCAAAATGCACTCACTTTTATCTCCAGTAAGAACAAGACTGTGTCTGGGGCTCTGTGTGAGGCCTGACTCTGCAGTCCTTACTTGGTCAAAACTCCCACTGATGCAAACCCATCCTGGTATGGATTTGTGTATGCACCTGTGGTGGGGGAAGAAAGAAGTGTAAACTCCAGTGTCTTCTAAATGTGTTTAATGACACCACTAACTAAGGCAGAGCTTAGAGAGACTTCATGCCTTACAATTTAAATAAGCTTTGGTCAGTATTTCTCAGGAAAATTTCATCAGAAATTAATAGTGTAATAATGTAGTAATTCTTGTTATCTGAAGATCTGCTTTGCAGTTGTTTTGGCCATGGTTGTTACTGTTATCATCTTCTTTCATGTTACCGAGGTCAGTCATTGGTTTAATAGCTCTTTTTAAGTTTGTTGTGTTATTACCACAGGCTTCATGTTTCCCCCAGGTGGGAAAATGCAGGGCCAGTGACTGAAGAGCTGCATGGAAGAGAAGGTGACCACAGAGATGGTCCTGTGGTAACTCAGTCACCCTCCAAAGAGACAAAGCAGAAGAAAAGCAGTGGGCTGAGCACAAAAATAGCCTGGAAGGAGAAAGCTTCGAACTGTCTGAGACCTGCAACTAAAATATGCTAAAAGTTATTGCTGCTTCAGGTAGCATTGAGTCCTGCTTGGTGCCCAGCAGGAAAGGTGTATATTTAGTGAGTGGCTTCACCTTTGGCACTGAAAACCTGGACATTCCACCACCTTACCAGGACCCAAATCCCATCCACTACTGTAGCAGTGATTTCAGACACTGGCTTGAATGAAACCTTTTCCCACAATTTTCAAATTCAGTTCTCAACAGCAAAAGGGTGAGAGGTTCAGAAAAAACACAGGAACAGGTGACCACTGATGTGAATAAAACAGCAAATTCATGCTCTTTATTGCCTTCCATTACACCAGTACATTGTGGAAAACTAAATGAAAGACCTGGCAAACATGAAAGAGTAAAATACCTCCAGCTGCATGCAGTAAGGCTTCAATAGCATTAAGGGGTCTTGAGGTCATTACAAACTACAGAGCTCCATGGATTGTTTACTTCCATGAGGGACACCAGAAAAAATTACATGTACTCTGAATATATGTAGACTTTGTAAATATGTTAATAGTTACAATCAAGATTCTGATTTTGCTGTAAGAATCACCAGGAAGTACAGTCTTAGTGGAAAGTTAAGTAACTTATAATTTGTCCTAATACTTTAAGCCTGCAAACAAATGAGGGTTTGTTTTTTTTTCTTTAATAGCAAGCCATACCTTTTGGGAATACCCTTATCATGTGTGTGCAGAAAACCTCCCCAAAATGTTTAGATGCATTTAACAGGCTAGAATTTGTCTCAAGGTCAATTGTACTGAAATTTAGTAGTTTGTGTCTTCATTTTTCTGGGTAACTGAAGGTTTTTATTGCTTCAATGCCATTACAAAGAACTGCCCTAAGTATATCCATGTAAGAACTTCATATGAAAATGGAAAATAAAAGCAGCATTTGTCACTGATTTGCCTGGACATCTGGGAGAAGGATAATAAAATCACAGTACAACTTTGTAGTTGCAGAAATTTCTTGCACATCCCCCAGGTCTCTAAAATGGTATCAGAAAATCTACTCCAGAGAAGAGAGAATTACCTCTTAAATGTGTGGGTTGTCAGTGGTCTGAAGAATCTTGTAAGGGCAGTTGTTCTGTCCCTGGGCGTGCCTCTGATGGCCTAAAAAACCAGAAGGGTCTTGTAAACTGGTTCCACTATGTTAAAGATCTCTGCACTGTCTCTTAATAATCATAGCTAAAAATAGCTAGTTTTGATTGTTTCCTTCAGCTTTGGTATCTCTTTTGATATCTTTAATATCTTTCTTTTGATGCCCCCAGTCTCTTCAGCCATACAGCCAACTTCTTCCCACATCTGAAGAGTTTCAAAAGGAAGCTAGCAAGCCACTGTAGCACTGAGGTAGAACCACAGTGAAACCTGGGGCAATGACAACTCCGTGAATTTCAGCCCTTGTTTTCTTTTGCTGCAGCATTTTTTGACTTTTGTGGCTTTCAGTAGTGGTTTCAAACTTACTTTTAAGAAAAGATTAGTTTTTTTTCTTTCCTCTTTTCTTTGTTTTTCTTTTTGTAGCTTGAATTTAGATTAGTATCTTTGCAGAGGAGGTAAGGCTTGAATCATTTTCATGCATCAGCACTGACAACATCTTTTTTGCTACTTTTTTTTGGAAACATTAACATTCTTAGAAAAGACTGTCAGAGAGTAATAATGAAAACAATGTAGTATGTTTGAAGTATCTGTAATGAATATGCAATATCTTGGTATTCTTTTTATCTGAAAATATTTATTTGTTATGAAAGCATGTTAAAGAGTAAAATAACCATTTAAATCTTCATGATTCCTATCATAGTTGTTTCTAAGCTATCACATAAAACATAATGCACCTCTACATTTGAGCTGGGAAGCTTCCTGAGCTGTTGCTAAGCTGTAGATCTGAGGAACAGAGGGTCTAAATGGTCTGTCCAGGAGCAGAGAGAAAGCCAGGGACAAAGGAGACAGCAGACTCACTAGGAGTACTCCTTGGGGACCCTCTGGATACAGTTTTAAACCCAGCTTTAGAATACCCCAGGAGATGGGGCAGAAAGCTTGCAATGAGACGCCTGGTGATCTGCCATTGATCTTCAGGGGGCCACCAGAGACCAGGAGTGGGGGAAGAGTTGGGAAAGGCAATTAACCTAAGTGGTCACAGATGTTCTCACTCCACATCTGCCCCTCTGCAGACTTCAGTGGTGTGGTTTCTGTGGAAACAGAAACTCTGTGCTAAATGGAACTGCTGTCCCTGGCAGGATCTAATTTTTCCAAAGATGTATTCTACAGTAGCACAACAAGCACTCCTTGATGCAGAAAGGTGCAGAGCTGTCCTGCAGCAGTATTGTGTATTCTGATCCCAGGAAGCACAGCTTTTGATCCCGGAACAATTGCAGGGTTTGTTATGAGTTGATCCAATAAATGATTCTGTAAAAGGAAGGTCTCTAACTGTGGCAAAAACTCTATGTAATCCTCAGGGAGCATGGGGTCAGTTTGAAGTCTTTCCTCTGCCCATTTTAAGGTGACCAAGAAAAGAAAGATTTGAGCTAAACCCCTGACTGCAGCATTTAAGCATGTCTGTGTATGTCTCTCTGTGTGAGTACTTTTTTACTTACTTTTGTAATACCTTATTTGGTTAAAATACCTTGTTGAGTGTACTAGGTTTCATTTTTTATTGAGTCACTCTACCACTTTAGAGGCTTAAAATGACTTGGGTTGTGTGGTACTTTTTTTTCTATCTTTCCCCTAGCCCCTCCTCCACCCCCCCCAAAAAAAAGCAGTCGCCTTGTTTTGTTTTCTGCTGACTGCACTGAACTGGCAGAATAGCCTTAATTGACAAAATGACAGGATAGAATAAAATGTTGGAAGGAAAGAACTGACACAGGCATTCCTGAACTTTTTAACAGTTCAACCACAATGGCCTGTTCAAATGAATTCATTACTTCCACAAGAGAAAGTAAATTTTATCCCTCCCAGAATTTGCATGCGGAACAAAATGACCAACAGCTGCTGACTGCCATGAGTCGTCCTGACCACATCTTACAGTGGACTGAAGGCTAAGCTGAAATCCATCCCACCTCCTCCGAGGTTATCTGGAGCAAAGGAAGGCCACCTGGGCCTCCTCTAACTGCTGCTGAGCCAGAGCTGGCAGTAACCTTGACTGCAGTAGCTTCAGCCATGGATTTAAAAGAGGACAGATTCTAGAAGTCTCCTTTAAAGATCCCAAGAGGGTGTAAAACAACCAGATGAGAATGATAGGGAGCAGGGTTCACTTTGAATAGACTAAATCTCTGCACAAAAGCAGCACCCCAAAGTCAGGTGCAGGGAGAGGGAAGGGAACCTTACTCTGAATTACCTGGCCACTCCTGAGTGGGATAACTGGCTGTACAGGGCCTTAGTCTGCCACCAGAACCAACCCCTTGCAAAACCACATCATCTTGCTTTCCCAGCTGGGAAAGGAGGACGTCTGGAAACAGACAGGAGAACACAGCAAACAAGAAAAGAAGCATGTTGTCAGATTCTACTTTTTAGGTTAGCCAGAGAAGTAAGAAACAATGTGAACCTGATTTCCAAAGTGAGATAAAAATAAACCAAAGGGGTTATTTTTAGATGTACCAAGCTATCCAATAACAATTCAGCTTTATGGCATGTACAAATAGGATCCAGATTCTGATTTTGGTCACATTGCTGGAAGTTTTCCATTGGCTTCAAAGATAACTAGTAGTTTCACCAAAGTAATTTGATCAGAATTTGGCCATAGATCTATTGTTCCTTGATGTGATGGACTTACTCAATAAGTTTTAGGGGAAAAATAATGATTAAAAAAATAAAAAGAAGCAACACACTGCTCTACCTCACAGTTTTATTGAGGTTTAAATAACTGTGTTTTGAGAATGAACAGTGGTCTATGTCTGCTAAGCATTGTTATGCATTATATAAATGCATAGTATCAGGCGTGCTGTTTTCATCTTTGCCCACAGCATGATAATGACGTCTCTGCAGTGGGATGAAATGCAACACTATCCTTAATAAAGGTTATGGATTTTGTTTCTATTTCATGTTGTTAGGTGCTGTGCTGCTTCTGGTATCTAGGTCACTGTTCAAATCTGTCAGGGGTTAACCACGGCCAGTCATTCCTATCTGGCCCTCTGCTGCTACAGGGAAAGTTGTTCCCCTCTGTAACTCATCAGCTTAGTTTAAAGTCAGTGAAAATGCTCTGTGATGGTGCCAGTGCTTACAGGGATGGAAGAAAATGCCAGACTTTATTCTGGGATATTCATAACTCAGTGTTGTTGATAGTGATGTAAAATGAATTAAGGCCATTTAGCTGAAACACTGAAGTCCTGCATCTTTTAGGAGTACTAAAAAATGTATGTAAAATATATGAGAACAAGTTTATTAAGCTAATGGTTTCCTTAGGAGAACAGTTTCATTTTTTGCATGTGCCTGATGTGGTTGCAATGAAGTATAGGATAGAAGATCTCACTGAGGTCCCAGAACACTTTGCAGTATGGTTTGCAAGTTCATCTTTGACAACAACAAAGTTTATTTCCATTGCAAAGCTAAATATATATATATATATATATATAAATTCTTTAGTTGAGATTTGTGTCTCAAGCCTTACTTTTGGCACTGCTCCTGTATTGCCACTATTTACCCTGAAGAAGTGTATAAAAATCCACTGGAACAAATCTTAAGGTCTTCTGGTCAGTTTTTTATTGAGCTTTTACTGGAAAAGAACTTGCAGTAGTTCAAATCCTGATGGATAAAAAACAGCTGAGCTCACACCCTTCCCTCTGATTTCCATAGCAGTTGTTGCTGAGTAAGAACTGGATGCATGTCCTGCTCCTGCATTAGGACTGCTGACATGAACAAGTGGGAGGAAGATCAAGCTCCGGCAAGGACGGACTTCAGGAGCTGCTTCATTCTTCTTTCACACGGATGGGAGTGTCACAGTATGCTTTCCTGTCTAATCAGTCTCAACACAGCCTTGCACAACTCAGCCTGCTTGAAGCTTTTAACCAGGGTGTAGGAGTTCAGGATAAAAAAAACCACCTCCCTTCCCCCAAGAAAAATGTAATTGCAAAGATTTGTTTCGATGTAACATGTGCAGTAAACTTGAATCACTGAAAGGGAGCCACACGTTTGGGCGAGTATTTTTTCTTTCCCTCATTTTCATTCCTAGTTAGTTATTAATTTTATTTACCTCCTAGAGAAAATGCACGAGAGGCTGGATCTGACTTCCAGTGAGGCTTGTGGTGGAACCGCCAGGGCCATAATCCCTGGGGCTGTAAGACACCTCCTCTCTGGTGACCCTGCTGGGGCTATCCCAGTATATACCAGCAGACAAGCTGGTCCCCATCATCATTAATGCAGACAGTGACTCATCTTGTGGGCCAAAGTAAATGCTAATGCTTAGTAATTATATCAAAATAGTGCATGGTGATAGATTCCACTCTCGTTGTAATTTTGTTACTAATTACAAGTGCTACTCACTCTTTGTAAGACTCATTTGTTTTTGTACTCTGAGAGAAATCACGAGTTTAGTGAATTTAAGGCTTCATACAACAGCCTTGATGTTACAACGTGATCTGCACCAAAAGCAATGCATATATGTGCAATTTCAATGTAAAGATCATGGTGCTTCTAAGCTCTCTAGACCTCTGGTAAAGCCTACACAGAAGTTTCAAATTTATTCTCCCGTTAATATGCTCAGAATGTGGATCTTGGTTATTATTATTACCAGTACATAGCATGCTGAGATGTGGAGGACAAATGACAGAGCAGACTAAAATTCAAATCAAGAAATAAATGAGCATAGTAAATAGCAGGGTGAGAATGGAATATCAAGGGACAAAGCCAATAAAATATTGTTCCATTTAGGGAAGATGATCCGACGAAGTTAACTAATATTTAACAATCACATACTCACTGTAGAGTAATTTATTGTGACAGCAATAAGAAAACCACTAATGAATGGCTACAGAAATGTACAGATTGGGACACTTAATATATATCTAAACCAATGCCATCAATGGAAATGGGAATTCCTTGACAAGGCAAAAAGACAGGCTGGGAATTGAGGCTGTTCAGCCTGGAGAAGGACACCTTAGAGCACCTTCCAGTATGTACAGGGGGCCTGCAAGAAAGTTGAAGAGGGACTTTTCACAAGTGTGTGTAGTGATAGGACAAGGGGGAATGGCTTCAAACTGGCAGAGAATAGGTTTAGACGAGATATTAGTAAGAAATTCTTGACTGTGAGGGTCATGGGGCACTGGCAAGGTCAGGCTGGATGGGGCTCTGAGCAACCTGGTTCTAGTGGAAGGTGTCCCTGCCCACAGTAGGGGCATTGGAATGTAATGATCTTTGAGGTCCCTTCCAACCCAAACCATTCTATGATTCTGTGATATTTCAATCTCTGTTACTTACAGAAGTTGTTTTACCATGAGCATCTTTCTCATTACAGTCCTCATATCCCCTGCAATTGGGAAGCTTTGGAGCAGGCCCTCAGCACCTGGCATCCCTGGGAGGGTGGCAGGCTTCCAGGGATGGCACAGCCAGCACGGGTTGTCCTAGCCTGAGTACCTGAGCCCTACCTGCTGATGGCACAGCTGCTGGCACCACCACCTAGCAGTAGCTCTCCAAGCCTTCCCTATCCCAACCCATCCCATCCTTTTCTTCGCCCTTGCTCTTGGTTTGCCTGCAGCATGACTGTGCCACTATGTCAATCTTCTTCCCCTCTATTCCCAGCAGCCTGTGAGACACAGGAGAGAAAGTTGGGACTTCTGCTTCTCAGAGGAAAGGAGAGAGCTGTTGCTTTTGGGAGAGGGAAAAAAAGTAAATTATTACTCTTCCTATCTCCATCTGTATTTCACGGATCTTACTGGTCTTCCTCCCTTCAGACTCGTTCAGTGTAACTACAAAATTCACTTTTACCCATGTATCTTGGGATTCTAGGGGAATCTTATGCCCTTCATACTAATGGCAACAGAAGCATGGAAAGAATAAATTAGTCTATCCAGAAAGTCTACAGTAGGGAGAGATCCCCCAAAATTAATCTCACATGCAGTCTGTTACCCTGGCTAATTTTTTTATGTGCAACCGTATTTTTTATGAGTTAATCCATGCTTTTCTCCTTTTTCTCATATTTTTGGACCTTCTGAATTCAATAAAAATGCAATTTTGCTTCCTCTGTCAATGCTGATAAACAGAATTTCCCTTGCAATCATATCTAGGTAGCAAGAAAGTTTTGCAAATATTTGTGGAAGTGTTCACCTAGCTCATAAACTGCATGAATTAACCACAGTGAAATCTTCCTATGCGTTGGAGAGCTGCACAGACAGGGGTCAGACACAGTGTCATCTAGCAAACCAGGCTAAGCTTTAGGCAGCTGGTCTAAGCAGTTGTCCTAATGCATAGTTCATGAACGAGCCATTGGCTGCAATATGTTGGTGTTGGTCGTGTATCAAATAATAATGAGCACTGAAGAGTAGATTCTGCAAATGAGCGAATGGGGCTGACTCTCTCACCTCGGTATGAGGAATGTGTCTTGAGGCCTTTGTTTATGGAGCTACAAATTTGTTCTTTGATCTCTTCCCAATAATAAGGCTAAAGGAATGCAATTTTTGTCGTTAATATTTTGCTTAATGTTAGTTTAGGGAAAGGTTGCTAATATTCTGTAGCTATCTCATCAGTCTCAAGGGACATGTCATATACATTAAAGCAGACGTATCAATAATTAACATAAACCCCTTCTAATCCTAAAGTCAAATATTAACATCCTCCCTTACTTTTTTTCTTTTCTTTTTCTTTTTTTTTTTTTTTTTTTTTTTGGCAAATTCCTAAAGAACACAAGGCTGTGAGTGGTAGAATTTTGCCCAGAGATGATGGAAATAATGAGACAGCCGTGTGCCTGCCTGTCTGTGGCAGATTTCAGGCATGTAAGTCTGCAGTAATCTCTAAAGTTAAGTATGCAGAGAAATGCTTTATAATGCATCATAATCTTGCAGTTAGCTCTAATCAAAAGAAGCTTCAATACCTATAAAACGATAAATTTTGGGGGCAAAAGGTATTCTTCTCTGGATTGCAGCTGCTTCTTTCTAAAAGTCTATTGAAAACTAATTGCTATAAAAATAATACTTTTAAATATGCACATTTAGTTATTTTCAAAATTGAATATAGTTGGATGTTTCCAAAACTGACTTATGGACCTGTACATAAATCCTTGTATTAAAAGCTTCATTTTCATCCTGTGGCATTAACATTTCGAGCATTTAAAAAGGTGTAATAGTGCCACATGTTCAAAGCAATTCCAAATTCCAATTAAAGAATATCATCATGTTAAACAGCTATAAAGTTGCACATATGTGCACAATTTGTTAAGTATAGGCATAAGGTTTTTTTTTCAAATGTCTATGTACATCTGAAAGTGGTGTCTATCCCTACATATGTTTATACCTGTATGCATAATGAACTGCAGACCCATAAATTCATTAGGTAGAGGCATATAGATTGTGCAGATACATTCCTAAGGCATCTTCAATCACTAACTTTTTTGTCAGTGGGAAGGAACATGATCTTTCATAACAATGAAGTAACTATTTGTTTTCTCCTTGCCATTTTCTTGCAAAAATTAGACATTTTGGGTTACTTATTACCATGAGATAATTCCTGCTGTTCTGCTGAAGGCTCAAGCAAGGCAAAGTGTTTCCTAATTCCCAGAAGGCATGTGTTATCTCATGGTAACACACACACACATTGCAGTGTGACATTTCTCCTTGATACAGGTAAATGGACCATACTGTATCCAGGATACAGCTTTTTGCTTCCATTAAAATCTCACTTGTATTTTCCTGCTTGCAAAATACTTTGTCAAGCTGTATAGCACAGAATATAAATTTCACTGAGCTCTTTTACCACTGTGATTTTAATAAAATGCAGAGAAAGGCTAAACAGAAACATTCAGCCGCTAAAAACCTAGAGGACTGGCATTTAGGTGGAAGTTGCCGTCTCTGCTCTTGTACATGTGGGAAAGGATATTCATAATTTCATGTTCCTAATGGCCAACAGTGTGTGGATAGCTGTCTTAGAATATATTGTGAATAAAATGGAGATGTTATTGTTCGGTGTTTTCAGGATGTTCCTGTTGGAGCCTGACTATAACAAGGTTTCCTAACTTCAGTCAGCAAACCAGGTGAGGAGCTTTCTGCAAGTCTTTTCCTCCTTGGGTGCCTGCATTTCTCAACATTCTCAGTCAGGAATGCATCCAGGATGCATCCCAGATTTCAGACTGTTCCTTGTGCTGTCAGTTCTGCAGTTAATCACTTAGAAAGATGGACAAGTCTGTGCAGTGGACAGCCACCTCACGTCACCTCAGCCGCCCTCAGGGCCAGCTCTGGCTTATTTTTCCACACATCGGATGCTCTGAGGCAGATACTCTCCATTCTCCTAATGTCTGCTCAGGGGAGACATAAAAACTCCCTTGTACAGGAGGCAGGGGGAGGAAATAGAGCAAGGCAGGCTCACAAATCTAATATTAGTTTCTGATTGCAGCATATTTGTCTCCTTTCCCCATGGCAGAGTGTCATCGTGCCACTCTCAGCTCTTTGCGTTCTAAGTCCATCGAGATCAATATCCAATGAATGTGGCCATGAGAGGACACATTCATGATAGGACAGGGAGGGGACAGTGAAAACAGCCTCTTCACTATTATACTTGGGCATCTGCCTCCAGAAACTAAGGTCCTTCCAGGTTTCCACTCGAAAGGAATTTGCAGCCACTGGGCACATACTCTTTCTGTCAATAATTTATTGTATATTGCCAATGAGGCAATGCAGCCCTTTCTTCATGTACAATGAGCTACTAGCCTGGCAGATAAAGCCACACATGGCATATTGTAAATGTGATCTTTAAACCCCAAGTTCTTCTGTGTTACAGAATCACCAACAGAGGAATCTTTCTTCTGTTGAACAGGGACTTGGGAAAATTTTGTATGGGGAACTCCCATATGCCATAAATAACTACCATATGCCATAAAATGATAATGAACCTGGTTATCTTCTAAACAGGGTCATAAATAATATTTTCCGTTTTGTTGGTAATAACCCACCTGTTTAGTTTGGGACATTAACAGGCAAAATTTTAGCAATAGCTTTTCATGCTTCAAATGCTTTCCTTTCAAGAGAAAGGGGGAAAAATCTTGGACTGGAGAGGCACACTGACTGGAACACAGCTGCAGTAGCTAGACCAACATGAAAAACAGATTTTTGGGGGGTTTGGTTTTCTTTTTTCACAAAATTGTCTGTGGGACTAGCTCCCCTGCAGATGTATTTCTGAAGATGACAGCCTCTGCTTTGCATCTGTTACATACAGAGCTGAACACGGGCTCTGCAGTTTGAAACTGGATTTCCAGTTCATCAGAGTTCAAAGAACACTTGGGATTCTTTTGGCTTGGTTTCATAGCTCATTACATGGGGTAAAATCCTAGCTGTCCTAAAGTCAATGGCACAAATCCCACTGTTTTCAGTGGGGCAAGAATGTCACCCCTTGTATTTTAGAGGTCAACTACAGAAAAAACATCCCACAACACCTCTGACTTTGACCATACAGTAATTTTATCGTCTTTATTCATGCACATGCTTGTCATGCTTTTAGTCTACTGGATCTATCCATTTCCCTCACTACATATTTATAAATGTTTCCCTGCCTGCCTTTCTGGAGTTCTGTGATCTAGCTAAGGGGTGTGATCTTCACATCTAAGAGACAGAAAGACCCCTAGGAAGTGCATAAGCATAAAATGCTGATAGCTTTCTGGCACTTAAATTCCAGCTCCCAATGGGGTCACAAAACAGATTCCATTTATTTTAATTGTCTCTACATCAGTTCTTTTTAGTGCCTGAGAAGAACTGGACACCATCAGATGAGACATGCCAAAAGTGTTTGTCAGAACAAATTGGCAGTAATCTTCTGTTTAGCTATAATATTCTTTTTTTTTTCTATAATCAGGACATCTTCCTCAAATATTCCTAGCCATGTATGGTATGAATTTTTTGCCTTTATTCAGGCATTTCCTTTTCAATTTCTCTCTCTCTCTTTTTTTTTTTTTTTTTTTTTAGGGC
>VXAX01003163.1:649931-691326 GCA_013399835.1 Leptocoma aspasia
TCAGGCTTTTTCTTTTAATTTTCCCCTCCTTCTTTTTTTTTTTTTTTTTTTAGGGCAGCCTATACTGGGAAAACATGAGAAATTTCTAGAGTGTTATCCAGTCTCTTGCATTCATATCTGATTAGCTGATGGCTCTGTGAGCCTCAGGCGCTGGGAGAACACCATCACATTTGTAGGGTTTTAATGACAGCTCCTATAGTTACTCCAAACATAGCATGTTACACCAATATTTTGCACAGAGTGGAGCGCTCTGCCAAGGCTCCTCGGTGTGCTTTCTCACAGCTGTGCTGCTGTCAGCCCAAAGACAATGCCTGCAGCGAGGAGCCCAGCATTCCCGCAGATGCTCAGCTGACTCGAAGCTGGACCTCAGCCAAAAGGCTCCTGAGCTCTTTCCATGGGCTGTGTTCTAATGCATGTTGCCTGTGCATTCACACAACTCTTCCTAATGGGAGGATGATTTCAGGAGAGCTGCTGGGCTGGCTCACAATCCCCTCTGGAAGCACATAAGGCAGAGAGATCCCTTCTGCAGAACTAACATTGTATTATTTTCTGTGATAGCTGTGAGTTCACCCATAGATATTGTCTTTTGTTTGCCAAAACATTATCAAATTATGTGGCATTTCAATACACCAAGCCACGCTGGTTTATAGTACCCTCTTTGCTGGCAGCTGTGTTGATGTAGCCATGACCTTGTCTGATGGGATGGTGTGGTATTTTGGGAAGACAGCCCCTCTTGTGATGCTGTGCCCCATTGTTCTGCACCTGGTGGTTTCTCTGGCAGTACACCTTGGGGTAGCCACCACGAAGTAAAGGGGACTTGGAAATCAAGGTCCCTGCTTCTTCTTGAGCTATTGATGATGAGGAGGAAACTGGGTGAGTACTTCAGCAGAACATTCATCTGTCACAGCTCTGCTCAGTGCAGCGGCACTTTGGGTGCACTGGTGGGTGCAGCAGGGAACAGATGCCATTCTGGGGCCACCAACCTCTGTTGCCAGAGGTTCCACTGTCTGCATCAGCAACAGGTTCACACACAGAGCTCCTCTCCAGATCCAGTTTTGCAATGACTGTTCAACTGTGGAGGTTGCTGTGCCACGGGCATTTGTAATTTTTTGTGATGCTGCTGTATCACTTAATGTGACACAGCAATGCAAAAGGGTTTATTAGTTGCACTGCATTTCAAACAGTTTAGAAAAGGTCCCTTCTGACAAATGGCCTTTCTCAGGTATCTGTACCAGCTGACACATTATTGTTTTGAGTACTTATAATAGCACAAAAAATAAGATGACCACACAAAATTAAATCACATGCCCCAAGTCACAGGTTCCTGCTTTGGTGCAGAGGTAATTTATGCAAACCTAAATTCCTTTCATGCCCTTCATGCAAGGACATGAACAGTGAGAACAGTTACTCTGAGTGGATTTTGACATATGTCAGTTCATACCATTATAGAAAAAATGCATTGCCTGACACTTCTCTGCTTTCTAAAACCTTTCATCATGTTGGTTGTACAGAAGAAAACAGTGGTCTAATTCTCAGCTATGGGTATGCAGACTGCTGTGAATATTCTCCAGAATAGCTGAACCCAGTAGCAATGCCTGTGTAAAAGCTGATGGATCCTAGGATGGTGAGTTTTTCATGCTAAGTGTCTGATGGCTTTTACACATTTGTGAGCATACAAGAAAGATGCTGAAGGACTGTGGGGATCAGGAGGTCAAGAGATCCTCTGGACATTTGTAAGCCAAAGAGGATATGCTGGCAGGCTGCCTCGTGTGGTCAGGGAAACAGGATCAGGGAGGCATTAGGCTTCCATTTAGAAACCAGAAAATAGTTGGAGGGCAGGAATGTCACGTAACCAAGGATATATGTTTGCATTTATTCACACTTGGAGTTAACAGTATGGAAGGATATTATGCTTTCAATAGATGGTACTCCAATTTGGCAGCTGGGTGGCATCAGAATAAGTGTATTTTGTGATAAGCAATAACAGAAAATAAATGCAAAAACAGAGGTATCACGTTGTTTCTTGAATAGCAAGCCCCTGGTGAACTGACCTTTCGATAACAAGGTAGGTACGTAACAAAGCAAGCAGACTGGAAGTTAATTGGATACAAATCAGGACCTCCACTGGAAAAGTGCTAGGGATCTGCAAAGCACACACCACAGCTTAAGAATGACCAGTGTAAGTAGTACCTTTGTTCTCATCCATCTTCTGGTGGTGGGATTGCGCACTGTGTGCTGTGGGGTGGCCCTCCAATCACCCCTGAACGTGAATCTTCTCCGGAGTGCAGCGCCCTGCTCCGGGGTGAAGTCATTACAGCCAACCACAAGGGAAGTTAATCCATGACATTCCTCCCTGCAATGCCTGTGTCAGAGCTCTTTCCAGGGCAATGACCTCCATTTCAGTCCTCTGAGGATTCTCCGGGAAATGCTTTAGGGCCTTCTTTTGGATTAGGTCCAGTAGTTGCTGGAACAGAGCCCTCTCTTGCTGCTTTTTGTTTTTGAGCTACATGTTGGTGATTCTGTCTGTATGCACTACTTACTGCTTCAGGGGAGATGTGGAATCAGAAAGCCTAAAACAGATTTTAGAAAAGAGGAGAGGGTTTAAAGTTATACTTTCTTAAAATCAGTCCTCATGATAAATGAAACAAAACTGCTCCCTTAACACTGCCACATTTCAATTCATGCTCTGGAGTCTAGGCGAGGCAGCAGAGTGTAATTCAAATTGCTTTTGCTTGCTGTCAGTCTTCATGTAGAAATCATGAGATGCTCTGGAGCATGGCAAGACAGGGGGAAATTAGCTGGAGCAGGTGGGTGGCTGTGGTGGCACATACAAATAGAGCACATCAGTTACGAGATTGGTAATGCCACTGTACCCCCAGTTGTGTTTGCACAGGAGGATATTACAGCCTTGGGGATGAGAAAGAGCTTTGTAAGAGTCCTGTGCAAGAGAAAGGACTTTGTCACAACAGTGGCCCAGTGGGTTCTTCAGTATTCCTCTCTGTGCTGGGTTCTTGTGCAATTTTCAGCCCTGCTGGTTTGTGCAGCACTGGCTGCTCTCATAAATCTCCTGACTGAATCCTCATTCATACACAAGATCAAAGGACCTTCCAGAGGGGTTTATGCTGTTTGTTTGGTTGTCTTCAGTGCCTGTGCTGCAGCCTTGGGTGCTTTGCAAATACACAACCACCCTGGAACATTCAGAGCCTCTGCCTGCAATACCTGCAATAAGGTGGAGCAGCTGGTCCTTTGCTAATTAATTCACCTGGAGCTCTCCAGCTTTGCCTTGGTAGGGGGGGGCCCTGTGGTGTCTTTGTTATTCCCTATTTGTCTTGAAAGCATCCTCTAAAGGTGTCTGCATTCTCATGCTTCTTCTGGGAGAGACTGCAAAGGTCTGTACGAATGCTAGTGAAACTTTCTCTCTCAGAAAAAGCACACAGTGCAGGTAGCTACTCTTCTTTAAAATTTTGCGTAGTAGGAAGTTCATGCATAATGGTCCAGCCCGGGATCTTCATAGACCCCAAAACTAGGCTCATATGAAGTGCTGACCACAAACCTTCTAGCTCCTAACCTAAGCCTAGCCTGGGAAACTTGGCAAGTCCCAGCACTAAGCTCAGCTTGCCAACACTTAGCACAGAGCTGCATGGTGTGAGGTGGCAGTGACCACAGCCTGTATTTGAGCCCTCAAGCTGCAGCAACTGCTGTAGGAAGCAGAGATATGGAGAATGTGGTTCTAAGTACCAAAATTCTGCAAGACTAGTAAAATTTCCTTTCTTTTGCTAAGTTGTTCCTGACAGTAACCCTCTTAGAAACCTTGCATGCTACCTCTGCTTGCTACTCACTGGTTTTCATTTTACACCTAGAAATTGATTTCAAACCCAAAGACATCATGACACAGTTCAGCTTTGCTCCTTAGCACCATTGCAGGACTGCAACCTAAGAAATTAAGACAAATATAAGCAGTTACTGATAGAGGTGAGCAACGTATAGGTCTTTTAAATGTACCACTGGCTGACTTCACATTCCAGAGAGTCCACACAGATCATTCCCTGGATAGTGTGGTGAATCATTTGCCCATCCCAATGTTTTGTTAGAACAACAACTCTACCAGTCATCTGATTTGTCAGACAACTGGATGATGTCAGATTTCTCCTCTGTGTCTCACTTTGTGCCCCCAAGGCTGAGAAAATGGATTGATTTTAAATGGGACCTATCGTGCCAAATTTCCTAAGATCTTCAAATGAATACACTCACTCAGTCATGACAAATGCCTTCTCAGATTCCAAGAACATGTCCATGGTCTGCGTGCTCCTCTTTGGGTTGAATAACAAAGAACCTCCGCTCATAAAGGGATCTTTCAAGAAACTTCTTGTAAATCAATCACTGACAGCTGCACAGTCAGTCTTCTTGGTCTTGTCAGTTTTTAATTAAAAAGTTGCACCAACAAGTGATGACAGACACAAGCAGCACAGCCTTCTTCAGAAAGTCCAAATATGCCTAAAGGTGAGCACACAGGACAGGTTACTGTACTGCTCATGGAATAATAGCTGAAAATCACCTGCCACATAGAAACAAAAAACAAACTTTAAAAGATAGATTTCTGATTTGTGTATGCCCAAAATGTGCTCTCTAACGTTTTGCCCTAAGCCAGGCCTGGATGTAGCCCCAGCATAAAGAAGGTGACTCAGTTTACCCTGGCATCCTTTGATGACATGACATCATTCACTCACCAGTGGTAGCTTACCAGGAGAGAGGAAATGATAGCTCTGTGTTTCCATCCATGTGTTCTCCTGAAAAGCACTTGGCTGTTTGGATTTTAAATGAATTAATGTGCTGGAAGAAGGAAACCTCTGTTAGAAGCTATCCAGCACTAAATGTCTTTCCCTTCACTTCACCACCTCCTGGTGATTTTAACCAGTGCCTGAGATGTATTGACACACATCCTTACACAATGCCAGCAGATGTTCATGCAAAAATAGTGAAGACCCAGAACTGGCAATCCAGATGATATGAGGTGAAAGGAAAGCAAGGCAATATTTTTTAGAGGTTTAGTCTACTCAGGATGACTTTCAACATCATAGAGAGGGCAAGAGAGAGAGAAAGAACAACGCGGTTTAAAAGTATTTCTTTCAAGACAGATAACCTTATAAATACAGAGAAGAAACCTGCTGGTTTGGGGCTTGTGAAATCTTCTGTTCATAGGTTTGTATGAAACCTTTGTAGTTTTCTGCTTGGTCAGGAAGCAGAGATTAAGAAAATTGGACCTGATTCACTAGAAAGCTTGAGGCTCATTTGGAGACTTCTTTATCTTTGACCTCAAATATGAAAGTTTGCATTTTTATCATTCACTCAGGCAACTGTGGATTGCCTAAGATATAGGGACTTACTGAGGATTTGTAGAAGTCTTTTCAAAAGACTTTTGTTTCTACACTATAAAGTAATTCTGGCTGCACTTCAGATTTCCCCACTGGTTTTGTTTTTGTTTTATGTAGCATGGTCTGGGAATAAAGGAACAGAGAGAGAGTAGAACAGCAACAGAAAAGGATCATTTCTCTTAGCTTTGAGCACATTACATGGCCTTTTGTTTCTCACTTTTTATGGTACTTCATCTGCATTTTTAGTTAGGGCTCATTACTGCCTGTGGGTCCAGTAGTATTGATGATTGCAGTTACGTGGCATTTTATTCTCTGAGGCCTGTTTTCCTTGCATTCTGAGTAAACAAGGCAGATCATGGGTAAAACGTATGATTTTTTTACCCCTCCTCCCAATAAATTATTTACCCCCTCTTTAAAGAGCCAGTACCTTCCCATACATTCTTTTCCTGAGGTTTGCACTACTGCTTAAAAAACCCAAAAGAAACACTTTGGCTTGACCTGTAGCTTCTAGACTTTTCTGTAACTTCTATGATTAAGAGTAAAGGATAGTACTGTGGTTAAAGTATTGCATTTGGACTCAAAATTTAGGGAAGCAATCCTCTAAAAGTTGTTCTAGTCCTTCTTTGGCAGAGAGCTATAGGGCTTGTTTTCAAAACTGGCTTCTGATTTTTGTTGTGTTTGGTTTTGCTTGTCCAGTTGGAGGTCTGGCCTTTAATGCCTCCAGCTCAATGAGAAATCAGTGGGACCTGCAGTTTTTGCCATGTGTTAATGAAGGTCAAAGTGCTCCCAGAACAACCAGGAGTAGCATATTCCTAAATTAGACAAACAAGGACAGAAGCTATGCTTGAAAGTCAGGTTTTTAATCTCTTGTGATAATTCAGAATACCTAATTTGGGTGGCAGGAGACTTAACTGACTCTATAAGGAGCCTAAGGCTCCTGTGTGCCAAGCCAGAAGCTTAAAGGTTGGCAGAGTGGATGTGTAATCCCCTGTGAATTGGGAGACTGTCCCATCACACCAGGCCACTGTGAGGCTTTGGAAGTGCTCAGAGACTCTCAGGTGCCCATCAAAGACAATATATGGAAAAAGCAGAGTAGGGCACTGATGAGCCTTCAGTACTGCTGACTGCAGGCACAGAGCCAGCAATTTCCCCCCAAGAAAATCCCTTCAGTAGGGTCCTGTTTAAGTATACCCAGAAATCACACCAGCATCCATGTCTTTACAGCAAGGATAAGGAATGATGGTGGATAGCCCAGCAGAAGGTTAATATATTAATATTAGGAGCCTGATTCTCATCCTTTTTTTATACTCATTCAAACCAAGAGCATCTCTTCTAAAACTGATGGATTTGCCTCTGTGAAATTCCTTCAGTGGAAATGAAAACCAGGCTCTGCCTGACAGAGACTCCTCAGTTTCAGGTGCCATTAGGTAGGCAATACATATGGACAGCAAGAAAGAGCTTAAGTTCATTTTAATCCTCATAATAATTTATTATATGTTCTAGTGAGTTTGATGTCACTTTGGGATCTCATCCAAGACTAATAGTAATTATGATATTATCACATGAAGGCTGGCTTTTACCCCTGCCAGAGCCCAGCACAGCAGCATGGAGAAAAGAGAGGATAGAGGAGACAGCTTTTCCCTGTCCATGCTCTGCACAGGCACTCAAGAAAAAACTCACTGTCTTCTGCAACACAAACATGCTTTGGATGATGGACAAAGAAAAGAATAATGGCAACACCAGCAGCTATAACTCTGCCAAATCCCTTCCTGATGTGGGATTTACAAAGGTTATCATGGGCTGGGGAATAATTTCAAAGAACTTCTTTATTGCTATGGCCTGAGGCCAGGGGAATAAACCTTCTGAAGCAGAAGAGGATTCCCTTTACCTCAGGCTATTTGTTCTAACTGTGAACACAGTGCAGAATTGGACTTACCAGTCTGTCCCCTCCAGAGGATCCCCAAAGTCTCTTCTTACAGCACCTAAAGAAAATCAGCTGCTTCTGGAGATGAAAAGATTAGAGCTGAATTTGCCACTACCCAAAGCACATTGTGTAGCACTGTAAAGGGAAAAGGATGGGCCAATGTCAGGGGAAATTCGTGCTCCTATAGAAGCTGCACCAAGAGAGAGAAGCCAGGAACTGATTTCCAAAACATCATGTGAAACTCTGAGACCAGACTAGAGAGATTTATTTTTAAAAACTTAAGAGATAAACTGAGCAGATAAAAAGGGGATTTTTTTCTTTTTTGTTTGTTTCTCTGAAGTCTCTGGTCTGAGGCAAGCACCCCATCCGCTCTTTTGAAAGTCTCAGCCTTCCTTTCTTAAAATGATTTATATTTCTTAGCAGATGGTTATTACTTTCCCTAAGTCAGACATCATCTCAAGACCAGACAGGGGAGTTAAATACCGAATTTTCCTCTTCCTAAAATGAAGGTATGGGTGCTCCAGGCTATGTGCAGTTGTACTGGGGCAACAAATGGGAAATTCCTCAAGACGGTGTTCCATGCAGGGACACTACAATTGCCATCAGAGCCTCTTCAAGGGGTCCAGCCTCAACAGAGTATCTATATTCCTTTTTTCTCTCCAGTCCCTCATTTCATTGAATGCAGGAGGCTGCTGGACCCCCAAGGCTGGTAGAACTCAGCACATCCCTTTTTTTGGTTTCTAATGGAGAAGTTCTAAGCTTGTACAATCTTTGTGTCCCAGGCAGGTTGACACAGCTGTGGTTTGCAAATGAAAGAAGGATAAAAACTTCCATTCTTTGCTGTTGTTAGTCACAAGGCTATGGCACAGCCACCCTGTTTTGATTGTGCCCTACAGTGTGACAGAGGTGCTCAGACACTGATTGCTGGTTTACTGTGGAATATACTGAAGCCCCATTTTTTTCTCCCCCTTTATTCATTTTCCCAGCCTCTTCTTTCCACAACAATCAGAGCTGCCATTATTCTTTGCCTAAAGAGAAATCCCCAGCCAGTCATGAAGAAGACTGAAATGCTGGGAGTGGCCATACACTGCTGTCAGCTTTTGTGCACATCCTTTTCATTGGCATTAAAGCTTGGGATCACGTGGAGCTGATCATCACAGACTGAGGGCAGGGCAGGAATGTGCATGTGCAATCACAGGACTTATCCCTCAGTCAGTGGGAACACAAAGCCCATACCCAGGCCATTATTCATTCGACGTCCTGCCTTTGGATCGCTGAATTAGGACTCACTTTTGGATGATTCTGAGTACATCTAAACTCCAGGTAACTTCAAGGAAGCTAAGAGCAAGGTTTCCAAGCACTGAGCACAAAAGAGTAACAAGAAAACCTACCCTGACCAGGTCTCATTGCTCAGTTGGTTCCTTGCTCAGAAGTGAGCCTCATAGCAGGTCATCTTCTTGTCATACATGGTAAGACTGATGCTGAAGAAGGTTTTTGCTGCAGATTCTACCCTGAGCAGCTCCTTCCTGGAATCACTCCTGGAAATGAATTTACAGCTTCAAGACTACACCTGCACAGGAGATGCCTGTGGCAGACAGTAGGGAATGTGCCTAATTAAATACAAACAGATTTTCAAAGATTGCTTCATCCAATAAGCAAAAGCTAAATAATTATATGAAACAAGATGATTACCTGGACCAAGATGATAAAACTCCTAATGTTCCTGTTTATGATATGACTGTGAAGCTTCTCTGTTAAAGCTGGGGTGCAATGCATTATAGTTTATTGTCTAATAATACAAGAAATAATGCTGCTGGTATTCTGTGAGAATCATGCTTTTCTTCCAAATAAAATTCCACCTGGAACCCACTCGTCCAAGTAGCTCCCACAGTTTTTCCTGGTTTATCCTCACCTGGTAGGAAGGAAGGCTTAGGAAGGGAGAATTATGCTTTTGCATCATATATCAAATCCATCTGGGAACTTTGGTAGATGTTAAAGGATGTTTCCTTCCATCTTTACAGGAAGGAAAAAACCCCAAAGCACATTTCTACAAGACGGCAAATTGCAGTGAGAGGGTAGGTTTGTGACCCTGTGCCACCTCTTTTGTGTGATGAAAATGTGCTGATGCCATGGGCCACATGCCGTCTAAAGAGGGGCAGCTACCCCTCTTTCCTGGATTTTGTTATAGAAAGGAGAGCTTTGCCACTGTGTGTGCCTGGTCAAAAGCCACCGGAGATCTTTTGTTCCCTGTCAGCCGGGGGTGTGATTGCAGGGTGTGCCCAGTCCATGCATCCAGCCACTACACAAGCAAACCCAGCAGTTAAAATGTTGATATTCATCATGATTTAACTCCTCTGACCTCTCCATGGCTGAGTTCCAAGCTCTGTGCAGGCTTCGCTCTGCTCTCCACCCTGCCTCTATGAATTTTTATTTATATCCACTATTTTTTCCTACCTTTCTCTGTTTCTTTTAAAGGAACTTGGAAATCTAGAGAATAAAATAGCAGCTCATGAGAGGTGCCAATGTGTTATACCATCAGTATAGCTCAGTACAAGTGCTGTCTAAACTCAACCTCAGTACTCACCGTATTTCACCGATGACCCTTTACAAGACATTAAATTACTGCTCGTCTCAAAAGCAACCCTTCCTCCTTCTTTACTGTCTCTCACCTCTTCCCTAAAGATGTTTATAATGACCTCTGCAGCTTGGCTTCAAAAATTTCAAAGTATTTTGGCATCTGCTGCTGTAAATGGTCTTCATGCTGTAGCTCCACCCCTCTGTGAAACTCTCCCTGAAATGAATCTTGACAAGGGGGACCAGCTCCACTGGGGCTTTAATGCACCATTTAGTTCTTTGAAAAATTGCTGTTAGACTGCTCATATCTTTACAGCTAAGTATGAGTTGAAAAGTCTTCTTGTGTCAGGACTTACGATTTTACCTGGGATGGCATCTCACAATTGGGACCTGCATTTCTATATGGCCTTTAGTGTGTCTGCCTAAAATTTCCTACAGGCAGGGATCCTGGAGTCTCTGTGTTATAGGGCTGAGCAGCCCATTTCAAGTAAAAAAACCAAAAAACCTTTGATTAATAACATCTCTGTTTTAGTTGCTGTTTGTTTTTAACCATTTGTGCAATACCTCAAGCCAATTGGCAGGATTAATTGGTTTACAATACTATATTAATTAATATAATAAAATAGTTTTGAAGGAAGGAAGAGCTAATTAACTACAAAGCATTAATACTCCAACTGGGAGAGAACCCAAGGGAAAAAGTCTACAGTGTAATTAATACAGAATACATTTTTTCTTCCTGCCCTACAGTCTCCCCATAGTCCCAGGCACTAATGACTTTCACTTGGCTTTCTGAAAGGTTTTCTGCTCTCCATCAACCTATCCCATGCTTAAAAATATCCAGAGGTAATTTGTATTTTTTTTTTCTTTCTTGACCTTTTCTTTCTGGCGATTCCCTCTATGTGAGGTATGAACTCAACTCTTGCCCTTGCTCCCGTGAAGTGCTTGTGAGGCAGGTTCTTTCTGCTATGGCTGTGATGGTTAAGATCCAATCTCCAGCAGTCAGCAACACAGGCACGACAGGAGAGCAGGGCAGCAACCCCTTCCATTCTATACTTTCCCTTCCTACTGTACATCCCACATTTTTCCTGTGAATGTCAGATGACTCACTGATTTATTACAGCCTTTTTAAAAAATCTAGTTGGCAGTCAATCTGCTTAAAACCACACTACATTTTATTTGTTTGCTGTTCTCTAGTAACAATTCTCAAAAAAAAAAAAAAAAAAAGCTAAACAAAATTACAAATTATAGGCAATTAAGGAGGGGGAAATTAACAAATATGTGCTTGTTTCTGTAAAATTCCAACTGAAAGCATACTGCCCTGCTTTTTGTGCTTGGACTTCAACCACTTGCACAGAAATGCTTGTGAAGGTGCCCCCAAGTGAGGAGGTGGGCAAGGGCACACGGAGAATTGTCATAATAAACACATAGAGTGAAAATAGCTACATTCTCACTATAAGAATATCTCCCTGCTAGAGTCTGGGCTGAGTTAACTGATGGCATCCAGGAAATAAATGTTTACAAATGTCTAAACCAGAATTTATAAACATGCGATAGCAGCTTCAGTGAACTAGCCATCAAATCCTAAAACTTTTGTCCATATGAAAATGCTTGAACTACTTTGGTAAAACTGAAGGAGTAGAACAAACAAACCAACAAAAAACAATTGTAATACTGAAGCATTTCCACAGCATATGGCTTATTCCCTGGTAAGAAGCATGTGCAGCAGTGATTATGCCTAATTATTCAGTTTAAGGAAAAAAAAAATTAAAAAATCCCAGGACTCCAATTAACACAGTTCTTAGGAGTTGTGACACAGTTAGCACAACCCATATGCCTGAGCCAGGTCTAAGTCCAACATGGAAAATACAGCTGTGTGGAATTGCCAGGAGAGCACTGTGCCATTAAGGAGTCTGCTCCTTCAAAGGAAAGGTTAAATCAAGCTCCCTAATCTCTGGATGAATAATCTCATTATTTTCCTGAGAAAACATCTCACCTAGCAAATACAGTGGAGTCTTGCCCAGACATGTTTTCTATAGGTGGGAATTGGTAATACGTGGATGAGGGCGTGGAATGGCCCTTCTTGGTGTAGTCTCTCTCCATTAATCATTGCATGTCTCATACCCGACAACAAGTGTTGATGGAACAGGTTTAGACACACTTTTGAGTTAGAACAAAGCCCATGTCACACCAGCTCAGCTAACACTGGCTATTGTGTTTGTAGTTGCCTGGTGTGATGCAATGGAAAATTGCAAATAAAATTCTGATGTGCTGTGAGCTCCTGTGAGCTTTATCTGTAGGCAAGAGGGTGTCACAGAAACAGAGCAGGTCCCCAGGTCTTGCCACAGACACCTCCCTGGGACAGGGGGAGGAGGGGAAGACTGAGATTACCATAGTGATAGGTGATTTTTCTCACAAAGGGAGCTTGGTTTTGAGAGATTTGCATCTTTATTTTGTTTATCTAGGGTTGAATTTCCTTTATCACCTCCTGTAAGTCTGTTTAATCCACGTGGGCTGAATTCACCTACCAGTTTATAGAGCTAGACAATGCACTGTGATGCCTTTCACTGGCACTTCATGCAGTGAAAGGTTCCTGCCACCTCTTTTGAGAAGTTCCAACACCTTTATTAATTGTTTCATGTTTATTAATTGTTTCATGTTAGTTAATTGTTTCATCCTCATTCTTTCAGTAATTGTTTTCATGCTGAGAATAAAAATCTGGCAGCTTTGAAATCTGGCAGGAAGCAAGCAATCAGCACAGAAAATACCTCATTTTTCCTCTCTGAATTTCTCCTCAGGTGTTGCCATAATAGAAATGATTGAAAATTTACCATTCCCCCACTCCTGGAGGAATTGCTGAAAGAAAAAGTATTGGCAGCACATCGCATTGTAGCTGATAGCAAATATTCTTAAGAGAGGGAGTCACGTACCACCAAGGCAGCTGTGAAAACTGATGTGGCACTGGCAGTGCTTGGAAACTGCTGGAGCAGATGTAACAGCAGGTCTGGGAAGCAGGAGCAAGTCCAAGCTTCTCTGGCCATCACCTGCTGGTGTTCCCTGTCCAAAACACACACAGGATTCTCCAAACTATTTCCTCCCCCATTCTCTCCCACATTATTCCTTACCACATCCCTTGGGTGACCTGGAATAGGTTTCTCCTGGGTATACCCTAAAATCTGCAGACTCTTCTGCCTGATATCGTGTCCTTATTCCTTTTTAGAGATTCTAGCCTATTCTATGAGTAAAAAAAAAAACCCCAAAACCCAACCACCTCCAGCCCAGCCAGTTGCTCACCTGTTTTACTCTGGGTTGACTGGTTGTTGCCTGAGGGAAAAGCAAAATCTGGCACTCACCACTTATCCTGGCTGTCAGCCCAGCCAGCAGGTCACCCACAGCAGCCTCAGGAGAGAGCTAGGATGGGTTTGGGACTGGTGCCAGCTTTCCCAGTTAGGGCCAGGGAGGTGGAAATAGCCATGTTGTTGAAGTAGCTGAAGGTGGAGCTGAGGGTCCCCTCCACAGCTCACTGGGATGTTTGCATCTCCCATCTCAAGCTGCCTTCACACACGGCTCACGAGGTGACAGGAGGAAGGCAGCTCTTGGAAATACCTTTGCAATGTAAATTCCCAGGGGAGCAGCTTCAACAACCAAACCTTTTACAAATCCTTACAATACCATTATTACCATGCTCTATCACCAGTAAATTATTTTACTGGAGTCCTTACAAAGTGGAAATACAAAATGAGTAGAAGCACATTCAAAGCAAAGCAAACCAGTGGGATAACAGGGTTCATCTGGAGCTTTGGTGATGGAAATTGAGGAGAGCCCATGCTCAGCTACAAGTGGTACAAAAGCCATTGCTCACTTTTCCTTCACAACTCACCTCCTGGGCTTCTCCAGCTCGTCAAGTTTAGTGCAGGTGCATGCTCAGCAGCTGTGCCTGGAGCATGGTCAGTTAAACATTCAAACTGGGAAATATTTATGCAAAAACTTCTTGCCATAGTCACACAATTGCAGGGCTGTTTTCCTGTATTTATTACAAGGGAACAAAACCAGGTAGAAAACCCTGTTGTGTATAATGTTCAATATAATTTTAAAATGTGGTGTTTGAACCTAAGGAACCAAATGACATCTTCTTCTCTTGCAGTTTTTTAGGGTCTGTATGAGTCAAGTTTTAATGTATGGCCAAAAATTAATACAGATTCATGAGCCAAAGGTAATATCTCTGACTTACTGGCACAAAACACCGTTTCCCTGCAGATAGTCTACACTGCTTCAATCATTTGGCTCTTTCTTTTTTAGCAGCTTCCAAAAGTGATAAAATGTATATTGCTACAATATACATTTTGGATGTACATTTTCAAGGCCTTAAGACCATGAAGTCATGCCTGTGTGTGTCATTCTTTCCATTAGTGATGAGCCTGAGGTGCTGAGTTTATTCCTGAATCCAGATGGGTATTTGGGGCCTGTTTTTTTCATCTGGATATATGATCAGATGCCTTTCCTGACTAAACACATTTCTACATATCTATTGTTTGAGTATTCAGAGAAAAATATAGTCAGCTTTGTGTTACTACTGAATGTGACAATCAGTATTTCTTCTCATGCTGAGGATAAAATAAGGTGGAACTGTAGTGGCTGAACAATAAGTGGAATCCTCACAATCTCCTGAAAATTTTAGTCTATTACCCATCTATCTGGATTCAGAATCTTTTCACACTTGTTTATTTTTAGCTTGGGAAAGAAAGAGAAAGTGTTGTCTAGACTCATCCCTATTGATGATTAACTGTTCAAGGGGAAATACACAGCAGGCAGGGATACAAAGATTCAGATGGGAACATTGCTATATGTTTGCACACTGTATCCTGCTGGATAATTCTTTCCTTTGGGGGTATGCCTAAATTCACACTGCTATGCTGTGCTACAAAGTCACACTGAAGTTGGTATTTAGGAGTGTTGAGACTGGCCAGGCTCTGCAAGAGTCTGGGCGGTCTCTTAGGGTTTGTCCTTGAGGCAAAAGTTGCTGTTTCTGAAGGCAAGAAAATGAATGCATGAGGCATTTTCTCTGTCTGCTGTATACAGGCCAGCTAAGCCCCCTTTGCCCTGAGGCCCAAGATTTGTTCCTTGTGCAGAGTGCCAGTTTTGATGGCTATCAATTTCAGTGTCATGGCAAAAAGTGAATTGGGTACCCAGAATGGGCACAGTGGATGTTATGTGCACCCCTGGCAGGCAAAACACAGGCCTTCCAGGGAACATGGCAACATCTGTAAAATGGGCATTATAATCCTTAATTGTTTCCAGTGTAGGAAGGTTAATTAGGAATTTCAAATCATCTTGAGCTCCTCAGAGGGATGGTGCATATGCTGAGACAGTGAGTAATTTGGCACAAATGTATTATCACACCTACAACTCTATTACCATGTGGATATGCCAGGGCAAATAGAGCAGTGAATGTCCCAAATGCTGTGGAGACAAACAAATCTGGCATTGCCTGAAGACCTCTAGCAGAAGAGAGGGATAGACATTCTGTGCAGAGGCTTTATTATAACACACACTGATATATCAGCAGCCCACAGCTTTTCATCCCTATAGACAAAGACACCCACAACCACATTCTTTCTGGCAGCACAGAGATACACCTACGGTTCAAACCTTCTGGGACCCCTTGGGGACAGAGTCACAGCCACAACTTACTGGCAATGCACAAAAGATGTGTCTATAGTGTGCAGACTTTCTGGCAACACAGCTGCATCCCCAGAGCCTGGCTTCCTACGAGCAGTGATATACCAATCAGGCCACATCTCTTAAGGCAGAGAGATGATGCAGAAACACCTCACATTGCAAAGGGAGATGCCTTTGAAAAACACTTAAAAAACAAACAAAAAAAAACCCCACTAGATAACAGGGACTTTATTGTTACTTAACTGCCAACAATGTCAAATCTTTCTGTGCGTGAAGTGGATGCTCAGTGTTAATAAAATACATTCCAGCTGAACAGTTTGTATGTTCTGCTGAGCTGTACAAACCACGAGAGCTCTCTGCTCTCGTGGTTTGTGCTCCCACCATGAACCCCTAATAATGAAAGCACTGACCCAGCAATCAGCGTTTTGAGTGCAGGCCCTGAGATTGCTCAGCTGGGTGTAGTTTCTCTCTCTAGAAGAGAGCATGTAATGCAATTAATCCAGCTAGTGGTACAGTGTGTGAGGGGGCTGGCCACTCTTCTGTAGGAACAGAACAGCTGGCATTCTAGTATTTCCTTATTTCTGAGCACTTGACTGTCAAAGTTTATGGTGTTCCTTCACACAGGGAAGACAAAAAGTAAGGGGGGAGTTATTTAATATTATACAGCAGATCCAGATTTGTTGTTATTTAGGATTATAGCTAGAATGAAATACTGTGGGATTTACTTTAATCTCCACAAGGGACTAGGTCTGTTTGGAAATGTCAATGTGTATGCTATAGCTGATCTATTGGGAATCACTTAGACCCAGAGCTTTTTTTGTGGTGGTTGTGCTCATGTTATGCTCAGGAACTACTCAAAATGGAGTCTCAGTTTCCAGGTGTTTTGTTGGCTACAGCTGAGTGAGGTGTTTGGAACGTAAAGGAGTTTTCTGTTACCTTGTGGCTTCTGCTTTCAGCAGGGAGGGCAGCCAGGAGAGCTGGAGGCAAGTGGCTGCCAGACTGCTTTTTGTCATCTTGCTCAGTTCAGGGCAGTCATGCCACTCCCCCAGCTCCACGTCCTTCAAGGACTCCAGGAATGGACAGAGCAGGACATCTCTGCCACTTTCACACTGACAGAGGAGGAGGAGAGTAGAGCCAGCACTCTCTGTGGACAGGAGAAAATGATCAGACATCATTTTTAACAGCCTGATAAGTAATAAATCAAAGTCACTTGCATTTTGTCTATCATGCAGCAATAAAAGGAGCCCATTACCCATACCCATCCTGTAAATTACCCATTACCTGGATGTGATACAGGAGGGTCCTGCAGAAACCCAGGTCAGTATTTGGAGTTGCCTGCTCAGAACTGTCTCCAGCAGCCACAGCTCCCCCGAGTGACTCTGCTATAGCCCAGTGGTCGGCAGGCTGCACTGCACGGGTCAGTGAGAAGTCACTTTGGCTGGAATGTGCCCTCGGGTGTGGGGCTGTGTGTAAGGATGGTAGGCACTTGCAGCTGATGCTCATTCACCTTCCCCTGTGGGTTGAAAGGCAGGAAAAACCCCCAGTCCATAGGCATTGAATAGCCGTAGTGGTAGAAGGATTGTCCCGTGGAGCCTCCAGCACTGGAGGCCAAGAATTATGAAGAATTGTGTGGGTCAGACTGAAAGGTGTTGCTTCTCTCGAGAGCCTAAGTTGACATATATGGCTGGAAACATGAGATAAGCCCCTTCTGATAATATCTTATGGGTCTGGAGAATGGGACTTGGCAGAGCTGCTTGCACCACTGTAGCTTGCAAGAGAGGTGCTACCCAAAGACAGAAATAGGGATGGATGACAGGAGATGAGTGTGCTGATTCATTTACACCCCATCACCTTCTCTTGGGCCTTTATTCAGCTGTTTGCTGCACCATGGTTTGGTGGGGGGAATGACAGCACACTCCATGTGTAGAGGAGTTGATAAACTGCACAGTTCTGCTGTATGATAAAGCACTATCAACAGTGTTTACAAAAAGAAAATATAGTCCATACATTTATGGAAAACTTGTAAAAGAAGTCGCCAGCACAGCTTGTACTCAATGGCAGTGAGAACCAAAATGGACAATAAAAATAATAATTTTAAAAAAATTAAGGCTCATATCTTGGACAGGAAATGGAAAATGAAATATTTCCAGTTTGTTGGGTTATGCCTAAGTACAGTATGTCTTGCTAAACCATGTCAGGCTTCCTACTTCCTACTTCAAAGTTTACTTTGATCTTCCTTTATTTACATTAGCCTTTGCCACAGAATTCACAAAGAGTTTTCAATGACTGCTCCAAGTCATATATTACACTCTGCTAAGACAAGTTTTAAGTCAGTACTGTGATGGTGCACATCACCTGGTGTAACAACAATACCCCCAGCAGTATGAAGTATTACCCTTATTCCTTCAGCACACACACACCAGAATTTATACAACCTCAGTGGTGGTTGCACATAATTAGGAACAGGGTCTAATAAACCCTCCCCAAAGTTCTGTGAATGTTCCCTTACAGACCCAAACCTCATTCTCAGCATGCTTTTTCACAGAGTGTGCTCCCTGAGAATGGTACATTGTGGCACATAATGGTCCATGAGCAAACTCGCAGGGACACAAACAATTGCACAGGGACAAGCAGCCAAGGAAGCATCAAGCCAGGCAACAAGTGTGGTGGTAGAAAGTGACTCTACCTCTCACCCATATCTACAGGGTTTTTACCTGTTTTGCTTAGGTATAAGCAGTTTGCATGTTTGAGTACAACAGAAAATCCAGCCCAAAACATGAAATCTCTTCTGCATCTCTTAGCCCACCCTTGCCTGATGCCACCTCAGCAGGCAGGATAGTGGCTGGCGTGGTCATTCCCATGGAAATCACAAGGAGACGTGGCTTCTCTATATTTCTAAACATCCCAAGGATGAGGCAGGATGTGTCACAGAATTAGTTACACTGATTATTTCATCACTTATAGCCAGGTCTATTTAGGAAGTATTGTAACAACAGCTTTATAACAAGTATCACGATAAATTCATTAGCATGCTAAATTCTAGATTTTTCCCCTCCCATTGGCTTTGGTTAGGTAATTGGAAGGATGACATAGTGGAGAGACTGGTGAGATGATCAAAGCAGCAGGCCAAGAGTTTAATTTTCATTAAGGCCACCTTAGGCTCCTGTAGAGCCAGAGAATCCTAAACCAAGCAGATATTCCAGCAGTGACAGACAATGTGAGAGCACTGTGAATGACTTTGAATGCAGATCTTATTCTGTAATTTACACTAGTCAGAAGGCTACAATAACTATATCACTCACAGAGGGTGGGGAGTACGAATATTCCACCACATTTTCCAGAAGCCAGACAGTTGGTACAAAAGATATTATGCAAACACCAAGCTTCTCACTCCCATTGAGAATCTGTTACAATCCAAGTAATGTTGCAACTTGAATGTGCTTAGGAAAACACATAAATCTTAAGATTAGAAATCTAGTTTTGTTTATGTAGCAATCTACCATGTTTCCATCGTCTTTTAGAATGACAATAAGAAACCAAATAATGCATTCTGCCATCCACACGGAGGGGTAAAGGAAGAGAAACCAACCTCACATCCTGCAACACATGCACAGCAGAATGCCTGGGAAAAGATACTGCTTATTTAACATAATGCCATTTTAGGAACATTTGTATTCTTACCAGTATTTCTGGCTGCAGTAAGTCTAACTGATACTGCATTTACATAATAGATCTTTTAAAACAAAAAAAATGTTGCATTAATTAGTGAAAAATTACCAAGTAGTCATAAATCAGTAATAAGTAGCTATGGCAAAATATTTCACTGGTTGTATTTGAAAATAGATCTGGAATTACTAGTTTGGGAGCTGCTGAGTTTTCTGTTGACTGGGCTGTTCAAAATGGAATGTTAAACACTAAGTAATTCTCATTTGATATTATGCAGTGTGTGCAAATTGTGGAAGGAATGGACAGACAATTAGAAATCCAGGAATTTAGGTGTGACAGTGGACCCAGTTCCATTTTTTATGATTTTTTTGAATTTTCTATGTCCTAATTTCTCTATCTTTCAGTCTGAGAAAATAATGTGGTCTTATCTTAATAAAACATTCTGAGGCTGTCATATACAATTTTATTCATAAATACAAACCATTGTAACTTCGCATATAGAAAATACAGTCAATATTTGCATTGAATACTGACCACTGGGTTTTAATCTTCCCTCTGTAATATCACTAGCACTGTCCTGGGAGCACTGCTGACTATAAACAAAAGGTCACACCCTTTCTGCTTTCATCATACACCTTAGTGGATGGCATGGAGTTTGGGGAAAAGGCCCTATGGAAATGAAGAGGTGTAAAACTGAAGTAAAGTGAAGAGATGAGTACCATATTCCAAAGGGGAGGTGAAGCTGGAACTGGACCACTCACTCTTTTTGCCACTGAAACCACTCTTCTCCACCATTAAAGAAAAAAAAAAACCAGGGGGAGATGCTGGATATTAAAAGTCTGTGTCTGCTGTGTTGTCCTGGGTCAGCTGGTTATAAAATCAGGAGAGCAGCTGGAAACAGAGCCTGTAGGAGGTATTGTCTGTGGGAAGGGAGACTGCAAATTCTGTGAAGCACAGAGGCACCACAGATTAAAGATAGGCTGTGCTCCTTAAGATCAGATAGGAACATAAACACTCTGGACTTCAAGACTCCAGATTTGGATGACTTCCATTATAAAATACAGAGTGTTTTTTCAGAATCCAAATTCAAATTCCATCAAGTTCATAAGAGTATGAATTAAATGGGTTTTGTACTTCAGGGTGTAATCTGCAGTCATGTTAAATCTTTGTAGGCCCTTTAATCTCACCAAGAATCTGACCTAAAAGTTTTAACATTCTCTCTATTTTTTTCCTAAACATCTGTTTAAGAAATATTAGCAGCATTGTCAGTCATGGACTGGAAATGTCAGAAATGGTTCATTAAACCTCCCAATGCCAAAGAGTTCATTTTAGAAATTCATTAATGAAAAAAAATAATGACCCTATTGCTCCATTCATGACTGCATTAGTAACAGGCAGGTAATCTTTCTTCCAAGATGCCTTTTTTCTAGAGCATTTATAAAATAGTATGAAATTATATAGCTCTTGCTTGCATACTTTTTTTTCTCTTTCAAAACAAAAAAGCATCATGCCATGAAAATTGCCTTGTGCTCTCAGGTCACCATCCTGGGCTGCTGTGACCAACAGGGGGTTTTGGAAAACAGTATTAGTCTGGAAGGCTTTTCCATAGAAGGATAAAAGCTTTGCTGACCTGCCACGAAAGCATCTTGGGATCCACAACTGCAAAGCAACACCAGCGATGTTTTCAGAAAAGTATCCAACAGGAAACCCTGTTATCCAGCACGTGTGGGATGCCAGCCTGTTTGTGTATCCCCATGCAGCCAGCCAGTGCTGATTTTCAGAGTAAACTTCCAGCTGGGGAAAGGTTTAGTCAGGGAACATACAACTGCAATAAATGAAAAGCTTCAAGGATCTGTGTCAATGAAATATCCAGCACCATCTTGTGGCATTACCATTAATTCAACCAATTGGTCTTTTCTACTGTGGAAACTTTGTAACTGTTTTGCTTTTCTCCCCTGAAGAGACTGGTCATTGTAAAACAAGAGTACAGGCACAGCTTTGCTGACAAAAAGAGCTTTAGGACATGGACTTGTTGAAGTGGTTCCAGAGGAAACTACAAAAATGCACAGCAGGCTGGAGCACCTCTCCTATGAAGACAGGCCAAGAGAGTTGGGGTTCTTCAGCCTGGAGAAGAGAAGTCCCTGGGGAGACCTTGGAGCACCTTCCAGTACCTAAGAGAGGCTGCAAGAAAGTTGTGGACAAACTTTTAGTGGGGCCTGTTGTGCTAGCACAGGGGGTAAGAGTTTTAAATTGAAGGAGGAGTGATTAAGATTACCTATAAGGAAGAATTTTTTTTTTTCTTTATAACGAGAGTGCTAAAACATTGGAACAAGTTGCCCAGAGAGGTGGTAGATGCCCTGGACACATTCAAGGCCAGGCTGGACAGGGCTCTGGGCAACCTGTTCTATTTGAACATGTCCCTGCTCATTTCAGGATGGCTTTTAAAGGTCCCATCCAACCCAAACTATTCCGTGATTCTGTGACTAGAAATAGCCTGGGGAATAATTCTCCTTCTGATGGCCTGGCCAACATTCCTTTCTTCATAAGCTAAGATGACCTTGGTGCCAGCTATTGCTGAAATAGAGCTGCTGCCACATTTGCTTACATAGCTGGTGCATGACCAGGATCTAAGTCATTGTTTGCAGAGCGCCATGCAAGATGTTCTGCATAATTGTGTGTAGAAACCCACATCACGCTCTCAGGTAAGTTTAAAAAATACTCCCATACAGCTTCACTGCTTCAGCCCTGAGTTAAATTGGGCCAAAAAAAAATGGAAATTGTCATTTCTAGGAAGTCTTCAATTTTCTGGACCGATGCTTCTTTGTCTTTGCTCAAACAACAAAACAACCCAGCTGAATTGCCTTGTGTTCTCCACATCTGTGTGTGAATTAAATTCCACTGTGAGGTGCTTGGTTCATAGATAAGATTTTATCCAACTGAGAGGAAACTCTGAAAGCTCATCTTATCATTTCTTGCAAGCTGAAGTTTCTCTGTCTCTTCTAGTGCTTCTTAGCCCAGAATTTACAAGCCTGTACTTAGGAATAAAGTTTTAGTTCACTCATTCTTTGGCCTCTGCTGAGACTGATAAAACATTCCAACATCAAAGAGCACCTGGCAGGGGAGCTGTTTGTTTATTTTTAATATGGTTGCAGTATCATTGCCAGATTAATTTCAGAAGTGATTGAATTCTTTGGTCTCCACTCAAAAGCAATGTACATGGGTGTAGCTCCACAGATATAAAACCTCTTGAGGATCTGGCCAGGATTTTTTAGTAGTGGTCATAGCCCTGCTGCAAATATGCTAATGCATAAGGCACATATGTGTAAGTATTTTTTTTATAAGTACCCACATACTTTTGAAAGCTAAAGCTTTAAATTTTAAAGCTCACATAATTAATTTTTATGAAACCTTAAGTGGAAAACCAAAAAAAAAAAAAAGCTAAGAACCACCAAAAAAACCCCCAAACAAATGAAAAAACCCAAATCAACAAGAACAACAAGAAAACAACCAACAAAAAATCCCCAAAGCCCGTAAACCACCAAGGCAAAAGGATATGGTACATTCTTCAGTCCTGTAATTACTAGTTAATCAGAATGTCATGATCATGCCTTGAATTAAAATGATGGAGATGAAGTTTTCCTTATAATAACTCCCTGCTCACGTTATCCCCTGACCACAGGGACTGTCCCTGCAGTCGTGGCTGCTCATAGCCCTGCAGTCAGTTGCTGCACTCCTTGCTGTGCTCTTCCTCCAAAAACCAGGAATGCAGTTTCAGAGGGAATTAAAAGAGCTTATAGTCAGCTACTTCTGACAGCATCCTTCTCCCCTCCCAGACCACATTCAGAGGTGCAGAGGATGCTGTCCCCAGAGCCTGGGGACATGGAGATCAGGGAGCCTGCTTAAGAACTCACTGTGACTTGCTTCTGTTCCCATCACGGCACTGGAAAATACTGGTTAGACACCTAAAAAGCTGCCTGAAGGTTTGATAATTTAGGTCTAATGGTAATAGGGTAATGATTTATTGTAACAGCTCTTTCAAGCAGGGACCAAACACAGGTTCTCAAGGTTCACCTCGGTAATGTAGGCACTTGTTTTCTTCTGCAGCTGATTCTTTAAGAAAAAGAATTTAAAATTGAGATAAGCCCAACTGTTGACCAAAGGTAAATGTACACAGCTTTTGCTTTTTTTTTCCAAAACAAAGTTAATAGCTACTGAATCTCAGATATAGTTGACATTTAGTTTAGCTCTCAGTTTACTAGCTATTTAAGTGAGACAAGGCTGTACTTTATTCAAGACCATAGCTACAGTAATTCCTTCCTTGCCTTTCACAATAAATCAGGCAAAACAGAGCTCTGATATAAGACACGTGTGATGCATGATTTGTAGTCAGTGACCACTGAAAGGTATTTTAAGTCACAGAGCAAATGGATAAATTACTTTACCAGAAAAATGGAAATTTAGATGGGAATATATTTTAATCACATGGGTGCCAGGAAGAATTCTCCATGCTTCTGTAAAAAATTGCTTAACAAACAGATGTCTGATCTCCAGCTGAAGGGATTACAGAATAAATAGCAGATTTGTCCTTCTAACCACAGCTTAGTGAATCATAGGTAATATGTCAAACTTGATGCACATCAATAAATTGACTTAATGTGTAAGTTGATGGGTGGGTTGTTTAGTTTTGGTATTTGTCAAATGGAATTTCAATCTGTCAGTGATAATACATACTGTCAGCAATGGAATACATTGATGTGCATGGAAAAATAAGGAAAAATTACCAAAATTCAGCATGGACAAAAACAGTGAACTGCTTTGGGCTAAGAGAGCAGACTGTGGCTTTATTAGTTTATACAGGATAACGAAATGAATTCATACTCAGGAAAAAAAAAGCTAAAACTATAAATTAAAATGTAATAGTGATAGATAACCTAAGTGAAGAAAAAAATAATTTTTTTTGGCAAAAATGTTAGAGAAAGGTACATTTTTCATTAGTCAATCATTGACAGAAATGCCTCTGAATGCTTTGAATATGTATTTAAAGAGAAAATTTATCTCACTGTTGCCTGTTTGGAAATCTGATGAATGAAGACTTGACTTTTTAATGCAGGATTACTGATTTTTTTTTTTTTTTTTTTGTATAATGCTACAGAGCAGCTACATTTGCCTTTATAAATGACAATAAAACATAGTATTGGCTTTGATAACAAATTTCTGTAATGCTGCTTCATATCCATCATCTGCCTGAGGCTGCAATTGTGCACTAAGGGAAGAGGATGTTTTCTCTGAGAATAGAAATGCACCTTTTCTGTGGGGCAGCGATGCCTCTTGGCTCTTCCTGGGATCAATGCTTGTCCCAGGATACTTTGGAAAGAGGGAATTATGTATAATTTGAAAAAGGGTAGGCCCACATGACCTTACAACCAGTCTTAATAGAAAATAGATATGTTGGCTTCCTGTGACATTGAAAGGATTAACAGCTGAGATTGAATCCTATCCCCTCCTATTAATCCACTGGGCAAGCAAAACATCTGTATGAGCACTGGCAGCTCACTCCAGAAATTATTCTGTTGCTGCCCTCTGTGCCTCAAATAATTTCCAGCATCAGTAACCACGGTGTGTGGCATGCCCACACTTCTGCAGGACATCCCCCTGTGGGATGGGGCAGCTCCTGCCTTCACTGGGTGCAGAGTCAGCATGGCTCACAGGGCTGGCCGTGGCAGGCTGCAGACAGTTTCATTTCCTTAGCCTGGGGGAAAAAAAGAAAACTGTTTTAAGGTGCTTTTCTCGTGGTTTTCACATCCCTGATCTACCAAATGTCTGCTTGAGGTGATGTGATGAAGGTGAGAGTTACTTTTTCCATACCAGTGAGGGGACTTGAGCTCTCCAAACCCTGTTCCCTGAGAGCAGGAGAAGACCCTCAGCACCTCCTGGCAGTCTGAGCAGAGTGGCACTCTTGTACTTGGGGTGCTACAGAATCATTTCTTGATAGCATCTCATGGAAATCTTAGTGGTAACATAAATGTTCTCATGTAGGACCTTGCTGATGGTGGAGTATTCCTGTGGAAATCTTCAAGTGGAAATTTGCTGGTGGGGTAATTCTGTTGTGGCATTTTTCTTGTAGGAGTTTGTTGGTGGTGGAAGGCTTCTGTGGGAGTTTTCATGCAAGAATTTGTTGATGGTAGAGCACTACTGTAGAAGAACTTCTGGATTTATTTTGACGTGCAAGATTGGAGAGTATAACAGTGGTTTGGTGTGAGTTTGTGAAAACAAGAATCCTGTGGGTACAGTGCAGACAGCAGACCTGAGGTTTTCTGTGCAGTGCAGTGGAGGGGAGAGCTAATGAAGGTGCTTCTCCAAAAGTGAAGAGAGGTTGTCTCTGTCTGCTTCAGCCCCTTCTGCCAGGGCTGAGAAAGGCCCCGTGGAGCTGAAGTGTTTCCCAAGTTTGAGGAAAAATCTGTTTCCAAGATATAACTTCTATTAAAGAGGCAATGAACTTCCCTCTGTATGGAGTAGATTTAGATATAAGTGGCACTGTTTAACTTTATTTCAAGAGAGAATTTCAAAACATATTGAAGTTCATTTTAAGAGAGGTCACTCTAAATTATCAAAAAATATTCACTTCCTACAGTGTTGTTACAATATAATTAAATACAGTTGAGGAAGCTCTGGACTTAATTAAAGAAGAAGAAAGACAACACAACTGTCAGCTTTGTAGTGAAAATGAAATAAAACCTACTTTTCATGGAGGAGGGTTTTTTATAGCAATGCCTTGCCTACTAATTTACTTTGAATAATAGAGACTCAAAGTTCAAAGAAAATCTCACCTAAACCCAAAAGAAATCAAACAAAGCTGGTGTTAAACCTAAATTACACCCACCTGAGAGAAAGGTGGGGGCTTGAAACTAGCAGTGGAGAATATTACAGTCAAGAAGGGAATTCTCTTTGGAAGAGGGAAGTTGGGCTTTTGGGAGGGATGGGGATGTGGTTTAGGTAATAAAAGAGCAGCACTCAAGGCTTGCCTCCTCTTTAGGAGTGGAGGGCAGTGCAGTTGGAGAGGTGGTAAGAAAGAAGGAGGACAAGAGCTGTCTCCTCTTCAGGAGAGGTGAGGTTTGTGGTTCAGAACAAGTGTAGGTGGACTGAAAATTAATGTTTAGAAAAAAGTAGAGACATGTTTGTCAGTCCAGGGTCTGCTGAGCCAGCTGCCCACTCCCTTTGCACAGTGACCTGATCTGGAACCAGGACAGTGTAAAACAGTATAACTGTGCTGAGGAGCTTGCCTCATGAAGAGAAATGCATGTTTACAGGCTAGTAAAGTGAAAAAGATCTCATGTATTTAGGAGTTGTTTGAACAGGGACTTTCTTCCATGTGGCAGAAACAGTAAAACATCTCCAGAGCCAAGGGGGTTGCACAGTTATATTCCAGGTTCCCTTGTGGTTGAAGTTCCTGTTGGCAACAGCTCCATTGTTAAAAGGCATGGGAAGCATTGAGAGCTCTAGAAAACTCATATGTTTGCAATCTTTGCAGGTAGCTGGGGCATGGGCTACATGAGTGTGTGGAGAACATGCAGGATTAGACATTTAGAGCAATTAAAAACTCCAAATCATAAGAAAAGTGCAGTTAGTTTGAAAGACATGTTCTGGATTCCAAAGGAAGGCATTGTTCTCAATTGGAATACTGGTGCAAGTTTACTTCCCTGCTTGGCCAGGACCCCTCTGGGTTCTGTAGGTTAGTCTATGGGTTTCTTTTCCTCCCTTTTGTTCATCCACCAAAAGAAACAGAGAAAGGAAATCTCCTCTGTAGGAGCCGGCAGTGGGTGGTGTCGGGGGAACTCCTGTCTCCCTGGGAAGGGGAATAAGTGCAGCTGTGTGATCTTAGTCCACCTGTATTGAATCTTTTAATCTTCCCCTTGTGAAAATAAAAGCCCAGCGTGCCACCTCTAAGGATGAGAAGTAAAACTGTCCTTGATTTCTGGAGGGATTGTGGGGTAATACCTGAAACAGCCTCGTACAGAGGCAAAAGAGCATTGCTGTCTCTGTTGCTTTTCTGACTCTAGATGAAAAGTGTTTTCCAGCCTTTGCTTGCAAGGGTTCAGTGTCTGCTCCCTGGGTTGAGGGAATGTGTTTCAGCTGCTGGTTTACATTTGTGTGCTAGGCTTTTATTCTGCTAGTGGTCTGTAACACTCAGAGTCTCTCATTTTAAGCTGGTGTAATGATTTGACGTTTGAGTCACATTCCTCCCGTCTGCAACCGTAGAAGGCTCTTCTTGGGAGGCCAGAGTCGGCAGCAGAATGCAAACAGGTTCATTCCCTTGGCTCCAAAATGTAGTCAAGTAGGACAAAGTAGTTACAAAATGAAACAGTAAAGTTTTAGAGGTCTGCTACAACTAATTATTTCCAGCTACAGCCGGCTCCTAGGGTGACAGTGGAGGAAGTTTTAGTTAATTAGTGGGTATTTTGGCTGTCTGCTCAAATTATATTGCATTCAGCTAGGTCAGGGTATCCAAACAATAAAAATACTGTCTATAAGTCATGATGAACTGCTCTTTTATCCTCACGACATGAGTTTTTCAGAAATTACTTGAGCACATTTTGTGGTGAGAGGTGTAGGTGGACACCTCTGGGGAGAGCAGCCAGGCCAGGGAGGAGCCTCAGCCAGAACCCACTCCTTCTCCTGAACCAATGTGCTCCTGCATACCCCACGAGCAGCTGCATGTTCCAGGCTTTCATTCTCTACTACCTGTGATGCACAACCAAGCCTAAAACACCTCACAGAAGGTTTTGCCTGGGGAAGAATCATCCCTGTGTTCGCTGCAGCCCCCCCCGTGCTTGCAACAGCAGGTGTGTGGCAGCTTAGATTGCATGGAGTAAGGGTTCCTCTGGAGGAGGATCCATCACAAAGCAATGGATGTTTCTTTCCTGTTTATTTAATATATGTTTTTCTTTATTTAATGTTATTCTTTTATTCCTGTCATTCTGAAAATGAAGCACCCATGCTGTTGTTTTGTATGATTCTGCTTCCTGAGAGTCTGCTGCATTCTACAAATGCCCACAGGCACCTGCACATGTCTTCAAAGCTTTCTGTTTGTGCCTCCACTGGCTAAAAAGCATTAAACCAAATTGTTACTATCTACTCTATTCAGATTTAAGCTTTATTTTCACAGGAGGTAAGCACCAGCAGTGATATTCACATCTGGGTGCAGTTCAATACACTGTGAAAATCCAAGGGTATTTGTATCTGTATGGCAAGTTAGGCTTTTATTTGAGAAAGCATCACTGTTAATTCCCCACCTGCAGGCTGGACTCAGTGAACCTCCTACAGAATTATTCCAGGACAGCCTCAGACTCTGCAGAGAAACTGGTACAAAGAACTTTTCCTTTTCCTTTTCCTTTTCCTTCCTGGTTCTTTCAGTTTAAACAAAACTGAAACAAACCAACCAACCAAAGAAAACCAAAAAAACCAAACCAGTCAGCACACTGACATTTTCTCTTCTGCTTTCCAACAAAACAAATTACTCCTGCTATTAGTAAAGAGCTGTTTCTGCAGTTGTCAACTAATTTCTTTAATAGTACTATAAGCATACCAAAAATACAGCTCAGTTGTTGCTGTCACTGACCTTGGTGTAATACCTGTGCATCAGGAAAAAAGGAAGTGGATTAGGAAAGACTTGAAAAACAGGAGACTGGGAAAAAGGAATGAGTTCTTAAATTACCAGGTCAGGCAGAATTGCTTAAGAGAAAAGTAAGATATTTAGTGAAGTAATAAATAATTCCTTTAAGTGGTTAGAATAAAACTGGTACAGTCATCCTGGCTCTTCAGGATGTTGGCATATTTAACCATATGATATTCAGTTTAAATGGCCTGTCTCATTAACCATGTGCAGATATGTCGGAAAAGGAATGAGGACAGTGCTAGATTACAATTCACTGAGCATTATCTTCATTCAACAGGAGAGCAGACAATTTCACTGTCCTGGCTCATGTTCACCTCATATTACTTTTCCCATTAGAAAATTTCTCCCAGCCCATTCTCTTTACAGATCATGCTTTCCCTTGGCAGCCCCTTTGCAGACCCACTCCAACTGCAGCTCTAGGCTTACACTCAACCCAAACCTGAATCCTACCACTAAAAACAGCCATAATCTAAGGATTATCCTTCCACACATGGCAATGGTAATGGCAACTAGTCATTACCCAGGAGAAAGGCTTTTACAACCCAGATCTCTCCACGGCTCACACTTCCCTTTGGGTGCTCTTTTCTAGCCCCACTGCAGCTGCAGTTGTCCAGGCTCTCTCTTTCTCTCAACCCCAAACCCAACCTTTACTTGGGCTGAGCCTGTAAGAAAGGCCCCCAGTTACTGTCCAGATGAAAAATTTCTCAAGGCACGGTACTCCCTGCAGACTACACTTCAGTAACATTCCTTGTGACAGGATTTTATTAAATATTGGTTGTGTCAGCGGACATCGCACCTGCAAACCCCTGACTTTCTTCATTTTCTGTATTTATAAGGGAACACTTATATTCAGTATGTTCAATCAGGCTGATATGTTTGGGCAGGATTTCCAAGAGAAGCAGTCCAAATGAGGTAACTGTAGAAGGTTTCTTTTTGGGTAGATCACTAATTATTTGTATAGCAGAAAGCTTTTGAATAGCTCCTCCAAAGCAATAGCAATCCATGAAGTGCAAAACCACAGGAAGAAACAATACCTGTATTCAAAATAGACTCACCAAGAAAGAGGAGAAAGAAGAAATTACTCTTGAACACACACATTTCTATTGAATATTTAATGATGATGCTGAACTTCTAGGCAGTGTTTGCATTAATAAAACAAACAAAAATACCCCCAAAATCTGATGAGGTAAGATTCTGAACTTAAAGGGCTAAATATGGAATAATGAAGACATTCATTACCTTACCTTATGAAGACATTATTACCTTATCTTAGTTCCTTTACACTGGCCTGGCTGTGCAGATCAGCAGAAACTCTTTCCTCAACACCTTTGTGTGAAAGCCCCTGAGTAGGAATAACCTGTGGGGCACAGCAAGATCAGCTGAGCTGCTGGAACTACTCCCCATGGCCTCGGATTGCAAGTGCCCATGTGAGGTTATCAAATACCTACCTGTACTAAAATGGATTACTCCTTTGCTATAGCTGCTTTGCTTAACTGATGCTGCTGGGCACAGATTTTCAAAGGGTTTGCATCTGCTTTATCCAAATTAAAAACATGGCCTGCATAAAGCAAAGTTCTCTATCAGTTCATTGCTGAATTTTCTTTCTCATCCACAAAAGCAAGGAAAAGTAGTCCAACAGCATTCTTTTTATATAACTTTTTCATCAGCAAGATGCCCCATATCCCACAAAAGGTACTAATTTATTTATTTAAATAAATCCAGCAATGAGTAATAGGGGGGTAGGTAAAGTGCTTCTGATGGGAAATGTTCTCCCTTAGCTGAAAACTGGAATTTCTAAAGAAACTACACTGAAGCAAGGCATTTTATTTCATCAGTCAACTTAATTAGATTTATTTATGCATGTCTTTCAAAACTTTATTGAGACAAACTTTTAAATCTCTGCACTGCTAAAAGGGCTTTTATCTTCATTGTCTAGAAGAAAAAAAAAAATTATTAATTTATTAAAATAGCAAGTTAGAGCTTGACATTTCTGCTATTTTACATTGAGTGTTTACCACTAAGTTATAGTGCAATAAGAAGTCCCTGGAGTTTTTAATACAACTCAGACTTATTTAAACTCTCACTGTAAGCTGTTCAGTGATACTTTCTAGAGGACAAGGAGCGAGAAAGGAATAAAACATCTGTGGTTTTTATACACATGATTTTGGCTGCAATACCAGTGATGCCTTCCATTTTTTACGAGACAGGGGAGATGCTGGTGGCCTTGCCATCAAAGTACTGCTGTGGCCAGAGGAAAATCTACAGGGGCTCTGACTTCCACAGCAGCTTTGAGAAGCACCTTCCAAAGTGGCTCAGGCACTCCTTTCCTTCATACAGGCTTGGTCCTACTTCTCCTCAAATCAGTGGGAATTTCTGAAGTCTATTGAAAAGGAATCAAAACCTGTGAGGTTTTGGGTCAATGCAGATTCAACGAGGTGAAGTGATGTGCTTTTTAAAAGGATGTGAAACTCGAGCACTTTAAAAGTTAAACAATTGGATTCAGAAATGTCAAAATTAAAGCTCTGTACACAGCTTCTATTCTCCTTTACACGTGTGCATTGCAACATGGCCCATACAATGATGTTCTGCTTTCTCCAGAGATGTACAGGACAGATGGAGAATATGGCAGGAATGTGTTTGGGATGACTTAGTCTCTGTAGAATCTTTCTTACCTCCCACGTAAAAGTTGTTTGGCAGAGGATCAGTCATGAGATATGGGGAGAAATGTGCTTGCAGGTCTTGGCTATGATCTTAATTGTGCCATTTCCAGGTATCTTGTGTTTGGTTATTTAGGTAAAGTAATAACAAATAAACCCAGATTGATCTTGATGCTGTTGCCTGCATCATTTTTGAAAGCACATTTGCCCCTATGATGCTGGTGTGGAAGGACAGCTGTGACTCTTGGATTCATTTATTAGATTTCTTGGGCTGGTGAGTTCAAGCAGTCAGTAAACAATTAAGCTGTTCCCTTTTTTCTTCATGCTACCTTTAGAGGGAAAGCTTACACTTTCCCAGAGAGTTTCTATTTTGAAGACTTGGGTCTGAACTTTCTGCTGCTTATACTAAAAATCCAGAGGAACTAATTAAATTACATTTTTCTAGAGTGATATTTATAGGTATGAGAGTTAAGCATACAGACAGTTTTCCTTTGGAAATCACTGTAGTCAAATGGACAAAAATTAAATTGATGATAAATTTCCTATACTGTAGAATTGAATCTGCAGGGCTTAGCTGCCACAGGATCCTAGGTCAGGATATGTAGGTTTGATTAATATTTTAATTAACTGTTAAATTACCACCATTGAAAGAGTTGAAATTCAAAAGGCTTCCAGAAACGTAAGCCAATTTTTTTATTGTTTCCTTGCTTTCCCCCCACTCCTGAGGTAACAGATGTATGATGAGAGCTAAAGGAGGAGAAGGTCACGGAGGTATCCTTCAAAGAGAGTAAAATCACTGTATTGATGGAATGCCTGCAAGCTGTAAAAACAAATATTCAGTAAGCTTCAGTAGTTTTATCAGAATTTTATCACAGAATTCAGTGATGCCCAGTGACAGGACGAGGAGCAGTGGCAATAAACTAAAGGACAAGAAGTTCCACCTCATCATGAGGAAGAACTTCTTTACACTGATAGTGGCAGAACACTGGAATAGGCTGCCTTAGGGGACTGGGGAGTCTCCCTCTCTGGGGACATTCAGACCCCACCTGGACACATTCCTGTGTCACCTGCTCCAGGTGGGTTGCCTCCCTGTGTCGACAGGGGGGTTGGACTGGGTGATCTCCAAAAGTCCCTTCCAACCTAAGGATTCTGTGATTCTGTGAATCCAGCAGGTTTCTAAAAATTAAAACAGGTCTAGAGTCCAGCACTACATTTTTTTAAAAATCTCACTTCCAAATGTTAGAAACATGAGGTGATATGAAGACATGCTTGGTAGGACTATTGCTGGCATTAGCAGAGTGATTAACTTTAGATTCATTGCCATCCCGAGGATGGTTGTAAAACTGTTCAAATTCTGACAAAAGCCTGAGCTGAGAAAGATAGAACATGGAAAATATTAACCTGAAAAATGAAAACTTTGAACGTTCCAAGCTGGCCAGACCCAGAGGTTGAAAGGAGTGTTGGCAACATCTCTTGGCCATTGCAGATGCCCTGGCAGAACTAGGTCATGGTGTCTGCAGACCTAACTTAGGATATCTGCTGCCCTCTAACAGCAAAATACAGCAATCACAAATTGAGTTTGCTAGTGAACTGGAAAACACAGGACCAGCTCCTGCTCTGAGCTGCACCCCTCTTGTCTCCTGTGCCTGCAGAAGTGTGTGCTGCTCCTCTTTCACTACAGCTTGAGTGACAACCTGTACCTGGCTTTGGCCTGTCACACATACTCCTGTGATTGTAATCAGCCCTCAGGAACATAAAAGGACTATTTGTAGATGCACAGCTTGGAGTCTTCTCCCCAGCACCACATTTTAAACCAAAACCAGCCATTCCAGAGAACAAAGGGTCTTTTGGGTTGTTTTTTGTATCCCCTCCCTCAGTAGCTGTGGCTCCTGCACACAAAGTCTGACTGCTACTGAATGAATTGAAGTTGCATTTGTTAAAAAACCTCCTCCAAACTAAAATTCAAAGGCATGTTATCTTCCTGAACCTGTGAAAAGCAGTGTAGAGGCTGAGGTACTAAGGCTAATGTCTGTGCTACAGAACTGAGGATATCTTCTCCCTAGAACCATGTGGATGATGTATAAAAAGAATTTATACCATTTCTGAGATAAGCATGTGAGGAGGGGGCTCTGTTAGCTGCTCAATTTGCTTCCACTTTATGATTGTAATACTCTGACTCTTGAAAGGGTGAGAGCATAAATAGAAACACAGGAAACAAAGTTTTATTCCTGAAACCTATACAAGTACAGTAGCATAAAAAGGATGTTAGGGTACTTTTTTATGGTTTGAAATTAGTATAATAGGTGTATTCAAGCAGGATCCTCTTGAAATGTTTGTTTAAAATGCCAATTTAGAAAGCCATTTATGTAAGTACTGTAATTGCACTCTCGTTCTGCATGGTAAACACACGCTGTTCTGTGCAGGCAGTTTGAAAGGGTGAAGAGAAACTCTTTCCCTGCCAACCTAATTTCTTTTGAGAATTTATTTTTCATGCTGTGTAGTTTTTCAGATCTGAAGGAAAAGTCTAGCTAAAATAATGAAGCTGAGCAAGACTGTCATCCAGTATTTTGGTTCCAGTTTTAGAAACTAAGCAGCTAATGCTAATGGGATTAACTGTTAGCCCACTGGCACACTTGGTGATTGTGACACTGGCCAATCTAACGAGCCCATGGCACTATGAAGGTAAATAAATTACACAGAGCTTAAAGCTAGCAGCTGCTCTGTCCTCCTTCTTTATCTAGACATTGTTTATTCCTCTCAGGAGGCACACATCATGCCATTCTCATAGTTATAGCTGAGATCTGGACCCCTAACCATGTCACCCAGCTCAGCAGTACACAGCTGCTTGCTTTGTGCATGCAGTGCATCATCTCAGAGGCATTTATGGATGTTGCCTTTCCTTATGTCTTCTAACAATGAGAGAATGACTCTGGTCTCTCTGCTTCTCTGGAGTTATACACAGAAATAAGAAAAGTTAGTAAAATCCTGCAGAAATGAATAGATGAGTAATATCTTAACCAACATTAATTCTCCATTACTATAATTGGAGATTTAAAAGATAAATTACTATTTTCTTAGCACTTGAGAAAAAACACATTCACAGATCTTTAAGTACACCTTAATAAATGGCACTCTGATTTTGCTATAATTCATTACCTCAGTTGGGTGGGAAGGTGATAGAAAAAGCACCTCAGCAGAAATATTATGCCTTAATCCAATTTGCAAATCAAGTCACACCGACCACATCCACAGTATTTAAAATAATAGGTAGTGCCAATTGCATTTCTGCTCTGGCTATGGACAATCACTGCCATGATTAAAGAGCCAAGAGGACTAGGAAAACCTTTTCCTTTCTAAAATATCCATCATTTCACAAAAGGAAATTAAATCTTGAGATTTCATCTAATTCTCAATCCTTCCCTTCCATTTTAATTTTTGATATTTCATTTCCTTCCATGAAATCCTTTCATGATTTTCCAGGAGCTCCAGATTTGTAGCTTTCTCTGCATGTGTGGATAAACCTCTTGCTACCTGAATAACTGTTAGGAATAAAACCTCTTCTGAGGGTGAGAAATTCAGTTGTTTCCTTCTATGGGTTTTTCCTCCATATAAAAAAAGTAAATAATTTAGAAATTGATGCAGAAACATGGAAGACAGATTACAGACAACCTTATGTGTCTGTGTGTATCTCTAGGATTTACTTCTCTTAGTTTTACTTGTGATCTCTTCTCTTTTCCTGCTCCTGAATGTGTGAAATAATAAATTGAATTTGTCAAGGAAAGAATAGTAGTTCACAAGCTGCAGTTTTGTGCAAAGGTTTCAGGTACTACCACTTTCCTGAGCTGGAAAGGGCAGTGTGGCTTGCAAACAACGAATTTCATGGTTCTCAAAAAATCACTGAGGTGCCCTGCGGAGGTGCAGTGCTGAGGTCTCCTGTTCTTAAGCTATGGACAAAAAACAAATATAATGCCTGGCTGTGCAGCTTCCTCTGGCACAGATGAAATGGGGATTTCTCTCTGTGTGTACAAAAACTTGTCTAATGACTGCTGAACATTTATTTCAGACAAAAATGTGAAAAGGCACTACATGAAAGTATTTGTACAGGATCTGCTTTTTCCTCTGTCACAGCCTACTTACCTCTGTGTAGAGTGGATCTGCAATCACAAGTATTTTCATGTATTTCACATGTTCAGTTCATGTGAAAGTTAATGCATAAAATAACTATATTCAGCTCCTACAAGTCTGTAACTAGAGTCACCTTTTAGGCTGATAGTTGATAGGGAATTCCATTTTTATCGTGACCACATAAAACCAGCCGTGTCAAGCTGTCTTGCACACCCCTGTAGTTTGGCAGCTCTGGCCCCCTTGCTGCTTTGCATTCCAGTGTAGATTTCCCTACAAGCCTTTGTGGGTGGAAAGTCTCTCTCTAGCCAGCTGTTACATTAGATGTTTTTTGTTACACTGGCCATAAAACTTTTGCACAAAGCCAATATTGTACACACAAACTTTAGGGAAGCATTTCCCCAACTTCCTATGAATGCCTGTGTAGAAATTGAGTAGAGACTGGTCCTCTTTTTTTCTGGTGACCATCACAGACAGGTGATATGACCTTTATGACCATAATAACTATCACAGCATGATTTTTGTCAATTAACCACTCTTTACTATGCAGTATACTTTACTTCCCTCTTGAAACCAAGGGAAAAACCCACCAATAAAAACTGAGCAAAACTCCCATGTCAAGTAACTAGTCACAGATCAGAAACATATTGAAGAGATGTTAGAAGAAAAATTCTAGGTCAAAAATTATTCACACAAACAATTCAGCAAGTACTCAGAGATGAGGTCAGGTTTGCAAATAATTTGTGAACTGAGCAACTAAGTAAAAATTTAACTGGTATCCCATTAGATCCACTATACACGCTGAATTTCTCAGCCCTAATCCCCCAGATGGCAGTCTCAACTCATTCTCTGAGGTGGCAGATTTGCTCTGCTGATATTCAGGTTTTCTCTCATTAAGAATCATGAAGATCAGGCATCCTTTCTTTTCTATAACTCTCCCTGATATTTCTCTCAGATCAGTGACATCAAAGTCTTACTAAAATGAATAAAGAATTTGAAAAGATGAACTTCAAATACAGAAAATGAGTATACTTTTGCTTGATTGGTAGCATGGTAGCAAAGCAGGAATGATACTGCATCCATGGATATGTCAGCTGCATTCCTAAACAAAAACAAAACAGAGGTCCCTACATTTTAAGCACCTCTCTAGAGAGGTCTAGCTTACATGCTGAAAATCCATATTTATTGAAACAACCACTTATTTTTTTAAAGTACTTCAGAGATATGAATTATGTAAGAAATGAATCCAGTTGGACTCTGTCTCTGAATAAGCCTATGAGATTTATATATTTTGCATTACCTAACACTCTAGGTAGTATCTGAGAGTTGTCTGAAGATATATTTGTGAATTAAGATTTCTAGAAACCTATTGCAGGCCTCTAAAAGCAGGGGAGAAACAGAACAAATGATTGACTGATACAAGCAAAGCTGTGCTGGTGCAAAGCAATCACCCTTACTTATTTCTCTCGGTTTTTGTTTCAGTGCTCTGAAGACCAGGAGACAGTGATAAGTTTGTTCCAATTCACTCACATTTTAATTCCAACAAACAGTTCTTGGCCTGTAAATTTTCCAGTCTAAATATACAATATTTGAATTCTCATTTATATTGATTTGTCATAACTAGACCAAAAGTTCAGTGGGGTACACATATGCTACATGACTGGTGGGGCTGTAACCAGTAGAATCACATTTATAGTACAAGGGGAGGGTTTGACAATGTTCTTCAATATTTGCAAGCTTTTTTTCCTGAGACTACTTCAGCCTGTGAAAGAGGTTTCTGAAATATTAATGGAAAGCGAACATAGATGGGAATAAATACTATTGCAATGAATTAAGGACAAAAGATTAATATGCTCAGAAAAATTTGTGTAGTTTTTGCTTGACCTTCATATCTCTAGAATAGTAATGTAAGATATCAAGCCAAATAGCCAACATGCTTTTTCATGGAATGCTATGATTCAAATTCTCAGGCCTGGGAATTCAGGCAATACAACAGAATGGGATTTGGCCACGCTTAATTAGCACAGAACATCTTATTGGAAGAAGAGTTCTCTATGAGCTATGCATGGATGCTGAGTGACATTGTTAGGGTTACCAAAAATATATGGTGAGTCCCCAGTCACTACACAGTCACCTGAGGCAGCTGCAACCTTGATGTCACTCAAACCAGCATGACTTAAGGAGTCAATGGAGGTAAAAATTTCCCAGGACAAAAAATTGAACTATTAATTTCCAGCCCTTTGTCTTCCATGTTCTTTATCTCCCACTAAAGGTGGCTGTGAGGCTGTGTTTAAGTCGGGACCAGTGAGAGGCTGAGGTGAAAGGTTTGGTGGCAGCATTTTTTGTTCACTTGTTTCTGATATTTTCCTTGAAGACCCCTGGATTGGAACTTCGCAGTGTTAGGTGATACATAAGCATAGAGACAGCACTTGCCCTGAAGAACACCCCATTCTCTGTGTATTTCTTCCATTTAGGCCACACACATAATTTCCTCTTTGCTTCCAAAATTCCCTCTTCTGTTTGGACACTCTCTGTTCTCTAGTGCAAATCACAGCTGCCTTTTATTTTACTTTTTTTCCTTCCTCTTGCCTGTTCTTCAGCTGCACCTTGTCTTCATCAAAACTAATATAGTTAATTCTTCCTTTTCAAACCAGGCTGTGGTGCATGGTCCACAGCTGCTTAGCAACAGCTCCCCTTTGTGTGCAGGGATAAGGGCAGGCAGGGATGCCAGCCTGGAAGTCTGATCCACCAAGGTGAGAAAAAACAGGAACAAGACAGGTTGTCTCCCTCTGGACTTTAGTGCTGCACACTGGCAGAAATGTCAGAGGGGCAGGGTTTGCTTTCATTACCAGAAATGGCTTTTCAAATAAAAAATCCTGTCTCAGCACATGATAGGAATCAAGTACGCACGACTCTGGTATGTTCTGCATGCATGCATGGGTGATCTAAACCATTCCTTTATTAAGCATTAGGCACAGTTTACAATTACTCAAATCCCAACAGTCACAACTTCACATAAGCCTGAAATGTACTAAGGAGGAATGTGGGTAATTTTATTACACAGAATTTAGGCGACCAAGTGTTGCAATCTCGAACCCGTAGGTCTGGCACTTTCAAGATGGATATGAGCGATTTATGGTAAAGATTTCTCCCCAGAAAGACTTCCAAAAATGCAGAGGAAACTGTGGGAAGTAAAAATGCTGTGGGCTTTTACCATCCTCTATGTGTATGTGTATGTGGGAACGTACCTTGTGTCTGTGTTAAAACTCTGTTTTAACATCACATCCTTGGGTGAAAATAAAGAAATGCAAATGATAGGGCTCTGAGGGAACAGCATTAACAACAAATATTTAATGATTTTAAAAGATCCAGGTTATCTTAAAATCTTATTACTTCAAAAACATAAACCTGTAAGATGACTTTAGGATTCAGGTTATCTAGAGATTGGGTTAAAATATTCTTGTAACTGCAGGCCAGGATAGTAAACACTCCAGAGGGCTTTATGAAAAATCTCAAGAATAGTCAGATTGAGACACTAGTCTTCATGCCTTCCACATTACCTCAAGTTGCAAAGAATGAATTTGGAACAAGGCACAGCCAGAATTTTGTTAAGCCTTACAGGCTGTTGTAGATTAACTTCAGCTGGAGATGCCTGCAGTGGCCCTAAGCATGTAGAGAGGAGAAAAGGTTGCTTAAATCCAGACTTAATCCAACTCAGAATAATCATATGAGACATGCTGTCTGGCCCATCCCATCTTCACCCCCCTCTTGCCTTTGCTGTGAGTCAGAACACCCAGTCTAGGTACAAAATGGAAGGAATTTCTCCAGTATGTTGTTTTTCCTCCAAAATAAAGGTTTAGAATTCTTTTTCTATATGCAAGAAGTGCAATATAGAGGAAAAGAGAACTATCAGGTGCATCTTTCCATCCTCTGTTCTTCAAATGCAACCTTTACTGAATTTCACAAACTCTCTGTGACAGCAGTAAGGAATCCTCATGTTCTTAGTCCTGCCCCCATTCTGCCTCAACCTCCTGCAGGAGCTTGCAACAAAGAATTCAGTGCCTTGCCAGCTAAGTCTGTCACAGATACCACAGGAGAGAATACTTTGTGACAGCTACTTTTATATTTTAAGATATATATTTATACTTTGTATACAGTACTTTCTCTCTCCCCATAGGTACCAGTCACGTTACTCAGAAGGCACTAATGCATGTATTTGATAAGGTGATTGTTTGTATCAATTTGACATTATGGTGTAGATGTGTCTGTTATAACTATTAATAAATTGCTGGTTTAATTTTTACTTATAATCAAAGACCAAATGTGGAACTCTGCATGTGACAGTATATTCACACTCATTTGTGCTAATTAACATTAATGAATGACAGCTGGAGATCATAAGTGCTGCTGAAGAAGGCAGAGTTTTACTCAGTGTACTCCACAGATCTTAGAATCATAGGATGGTTTGGATTGGAAGGGATCTTAAGGATCATCTAGTTCCTATGGGCAGGAACACCTCGCACTAGACCCAGTTACCCAGAGCCTGGCTCAAAACCTGTCATTGAACTCTTTGAGGGATGGGGCATCCACAGCTCCTCTGGGCAACTCATGCCAGTGCCTCAGTATCCTCACAGTCAAGAATTCCTTCCTATGATCTCCTCTAAAGTTATCTTCTGTCACTGTAAAGCCATTGCTCCTTGCCCTGTCAGGATCTCCCCTTGTAAGAAGGCTCTCTGCTGCTTTCTTTAGGTCCCTCTTCTTGCAGAATGAAGCTATGCCCCTGGGGAATTTCACTGTCTCCCTGCTCTCTGCAGCCTTTTTTCCACAAGATTCTTCCCAAAACAGAAATTCTGTGAAACAGGGCTCTTTCAGGAAGCATGTGTGTGCTTGGCTCAGGAGTCAATCCAGTCAGAGTCAGTCCAGTCACAGCCAGAGTGGGTGAGCAGTGAAGTGCCCAAGCTGCATCATTCTTCCTGCAGAAGGTGCAGTGAAATGCAGGTGCAGCACAGTCGGTGCTGGCCACATCAGCCAGATAAATGCCCTCTGGCAGGCTCCATGCCCCTCTTGCTGCCAATGAGTTCTACTGTGGTTCTGGGCTCGAACTAATGAGGGCGCTTGTGGCACCCTCATGCCGGGGTGGCCAGTGACATACAGCAATTTAATGCTGTAGACAGAGGAGGGTGCTCCTGCCCTAAGCCACAGGCCATTGTCCGTGCCATTCTGCTGTGGGAAATTAAGGGCAAAAGAGTTTCTTGCTCATCCTGTGGTGATTATGTGCAGCATTCACGCAAACGAGCTGGTTTGAGCAAGCTGCAGTTTGTGTCTGTGCAGCTGGCTCTTTGATTTCCCCTTCTCTCCATTTGCCAGGCTTACACAGCCCTCTCATCTTGCTCAACTCCTCCCTCTCTCTGCCCTTGTCTCCTCCCAAACATGGAGCCAAGGCCAGGGATCATTTCCCCCTGGCTCACAGGTTGGCCCTGCCTGTGAAGAACCTTGGTGTTGCAGCTGCTCTTGGCTCGCTCACCTTGGCTTTCCATGGCATTCCTGTTGTGCTTTCCTACTGTTCCTGCCAGGTTCCTCTCCCCAGAATGACCCCAGCTCTTCCTTTGAGTATCTGTGAAGTGTGACCACCTGGTACATCAATCCCCGTGTAGTGGTTTTCATTCACCAATTCCAGAATTTCCCAAATTGGAATGTTTTCCAGTCAATGCACTACTGAGTGTGGTGGGTT
>VXAX01003167.1:0-30326 GCA_013399835.1 Leptocoma aspasia
ATATATATTCACTATATATATTTAGCTTGCATTACACCTTTATTAGCTAGACATTTGTGTGTTCTTCCATGAGCTGTACAAATACTGGGACTAAAAGTCTACAGGGAACAGATAAGCACTGAAAAACTTCAAAATAATACAGAATTATGCAAGAGATCTGTAGGAAACTCATGTATGTGTAAATCATACTGGATTTCTACATTCAGGCAATATATTTCCATTACAATTTCCATTACAATGTATCAAAAATTTCTCCGTGGCTGTAATGTCTACATAAACAGGTTTCCAAAGACTTCTGCTAATCTGAGGTCTTGAAATATCAAGTGACAAATTTAGGGTTCTGAATTACATGAAAAATCATGTTCAGAATTTCTTTCCCTAATCAAAGATCAGATACTGGAATTTCAATTGAAGATAGAATTTATTTTTTTTAAGAACCTAATTTATTTTGTTCAGATTTTTTTTTTAATTGGAATGTGATTTTTTTTTACTGTACATAAAAGCAAAACCAGTATTGAAACTATTACAGCTGGGCTTCTAAAATGCTTTGACATGGAAAATATAGTGGCTAGTTGTTTTCTGCTACATTTAAAATTGCCCAAATTATTTAGGTCAGAAATATTTCCAAATATCAAGGAGTTCTTTCACTTCTCAGCTGTCTGCCTGAGCCTTCTTTCACTAGGCTGTTTTTAAGCTAGCAAATATGAGAGTCTCAAAGATAAGGAAAAAAACCCAAACACAAAAACATAAAGACTATTTTAATGATATGGGAAAATATATTTGATGTCATTATGAACAAAATGTGATGTTCTTCCTTAACTGTAATTTTTCCGAATTACAAAAGAATAACAGTGAGAACAGAGAAATATAAAAGAACACATGGACTTAAATGTCCAGCTGTTGCATCGTTTCAGACATTGATATATGTGGCTTATGTTATATAATTGAGAAAAACAGCAGTTATGTGTTGGAAAAAAAAGTCCTATTCACAACTCAACCTTCTCATATCTCAGGATGATAAATTTGAATTTGAATTCTTTTAAGTGTAACGGATGCTGAAGATTATGTCTGTTGAAGATATAAGTGTGGTGTTTAAGGTAAAGCACAAGAAATTTGCAAATGGAAAACAGTTGTAGCTGCAGAATATGAATTTACCCACTTGAAAGTTCAGTACTTTGGTTTCATGGGTAATAGTTTTATATAGGAACATATTCACAGACTAGAAAAATCATAAAGAGAAGATAAATCCTTTATTAACTTTCTTTTCTAATAAAGTAGGACAGTTTGAAGGTCTTTTCTTACTGAAGTATCATTGTAAAACTTAAATAGACTTTGTCTCTAGTCCAGACTCCTGATCAGAGCTAGGGCAGCTCTCAGGTCAGACTGCTTTGTTCAGGGCTTTACTTGGCTGGGACTTGAAAACCTCCAAGGAGCCAACTTCTCTGGGTAACCTCTTCCACTTCCTGGCTCTCCCTGTGGGGAAAAGGGATGCCTTCTATCTGGGCTGAATCCCCTGTGCTTTGCTTTCTTCTCTAATCACTTAAACTCCTGCAAAGAGCCTCAATGACATTCCTATAAGCGTTGGAGGATGGTGGTGAAGCTCCCTGAAGAATCCCTTCCTCCAGGCAGAACATGTCCAAGTTTCTCAGCCTCTCCTAGAAGGGTAAGTGTTCCAGTTCCAGTCATGTGTGGATTGACCTTGGCTGGATGCCAGATGCCCACCCCTGCTGCTCTCTCACTCCCTTTCCTCAGCAGGAGGAAATATGATTAAAACATTGCTGATTGAGATATAGACATGAAGATCATTTACCAATTACCATCACAGACAAAACAAATTTGCCTTGAAAATTAATTTATCACTAATTAAATAGAATTGGACCATGAGAAACAAAGACAAAATTGAAAACCCACCTTCCCCTCATCCCCTTTGTCACCCAGACAATTTCACTGCTTTCCCTGCTCCTCTACCTTGTCAGCCCTTAACAACACAAGGATGATGGGGATTGAGGGATAAGGTCAACCCATAACCGTACCTCCTTACATTTGCTCCCTGCTCCAGCATGGGTTCTCTCCATGGGCTGCAGTTCTTCAGGATGATCCTGCTCTAATTTGAACTCCCATATGAGCTGCAGGGAAAGAACCCCTCCACCTTGGTCTCCATGGGCTGTAGGGTCCGTCCCAGTACCTGAGATTCTCTTTCACCTTCTTTGAACCTTGTGCTCATGGGACTATTTCTCACTTTCTTTTCCCTACACTCCTCACTGCCTGTGCAGTTTTCACTCTTCCTTAAATAGATTTTCCCAGAGCTGCCACCAGTTTGGCTGATGGATGCAGTGGGCTCTATCTGGTGTCAGCTGGAACCAGCTGTTTCCAGCATGAAGCATCTCCTCACCAGGAGTGTCTCCCACTGGCATCTCCTCACCGGGAGTGCCCTCATTGCCAGCATCTAGACATGGGTGGACACAGGCATCATGTACATCAGCCTTCCCCTAAACATGTAGATATCTCATCCCTTCCTACTTTCCAGTAACATCTTATTTTGCTTTTCTCTGACTTTTTTACATATTTTTATTTTTATGTGGCAATGATCAAACTGAGTGAATATGCCAAAAACCAAGCACAGGAACATTTTGGGTAGTAAGTGGGACTTTAGCCATCCTCTCTAGACCCAGGTGGCTCACATGCCTGCACCATAGGACATGGTGGCCAGCAGGCTGTTGAGCCCTCAGCTGGGTTGACAGCTGAGCAAGTGCTGAGGAATACTTGAAACACAAGGAACTATTTTGTCCCCACTGATGAATACAAAATAACTAGCATCTCAACTATCATGTCTGATGTAGTAGATATGTGACAGCCTGTTCAATTAATCTTGTGTCAGATCTAGAGGTCATACTTCATCTCCATAATTTGAACCCCAATTTGATCAAAAATTGATATTAATAAAACAATTTACACTATGCCAGCAAATCATTCACTTGAATGTGAAACATGCAGGGAGAAATTATCTTAAGCCTCTGCTTAAACACTCTGTTCATGTTTACAAGTGTAAACCAGGACTGCATGCAAACAATTCTTCTAATACAGAGCAATCCTATAGCACTTTAACAGTGTTTATTTGCCCAGTAAAACAACATTACTTTGACTTCAGTGGGAGTCTTTCCAGGGTGAAGATTAAGGAATGTGAAACATGATACTATCATGGAAATATATATACAGTGCCATTACTTAGTCTAATGACACAGCAGGGAAGGTCTCAAAAATCCTGAATGTATTAATAAACTGCTTTTTAAAAGGCCATTTTCTCACAGGGACCAAAAAGATAATTCTGAGCTATTTTACTGAGATTGAGCTATTTCAAAACCACAAGACAAAAATTTATCACCTTCTTTTATTTTATAAAACTGGCAAAAATGTAACATTTCAGCTATGAGCTTATTTTTTCCACCACATCATTCTACTTCACAGTGCTGACAATCAAGATGTTTATAGTGCTATTAATATCAAACCTGCATATGTGGAGTTATTTGGGGGTGATTTTGATCCAAATTCTGCAGAAATAAGTGTGCTGAGAACTGAAAATGAAACTGGAAATAAAATGTAACCTTTAATGCCTTTAGAACACAATATTAAAGCATGCAATGCATCCTACAACAATAGGAACACTTAATTTAAGAATAAATTTCTTTTAAAAATTAGTTTAAAGATCAGTCATGTTATTCAGCTTGATAATGTTCATTTGCAAACAAGGAAATAATAATTCTTTTCACCTCAGAAATTACCAGGTGAAAATATATGACTTATGTTAACATGGCTAGTAGAAATAAAAACATTTATTTCTCACTTCAAGGGGGCAAAGCATTCCACTCCTTTCTGAATAAAGAGTCACAGATAGTTACAATTAAAACAGCTGCAGGTGACTTACTGTTGATAACTACCAACCTTTTGGCAATATTAATGAGGACAGCAGGAAGGATAAACATGTCTTTATCATATAATTAATTATTGTTACTATTGTTGTTGCTACTGATAATCTGAACCTCTATGCTGAGCTTTACACTGTCCTAGACATGGGGAAACAAATAAAGACAAATTCCTTTCCCTTGGGAGTTAATGATCCAAAAATAACCTACTCACAGAAAATGTTTCTGCCAGGTGAGAGCATTGGTAGATGGTGGCAAAGAATTATTCTCTACCAGTTCTAAACTGGATCAATAGATAATAAAGATATTTCACTCTACCAGATTGATGAGCACATTTCATTAGCATTAAAATCATGTGTGGATACTGCTAATATTGAAAGAAGAAAATCAACTTGGTTTAAAAAATCTATAAGTCTTTTCTGAAATGTTATTCTGAAAGACTTTTACAATGAAAAAAATCAGAAATTTAAAGAACACTGTTATGACTTTTCTTTTATATTAAGAACATAAAAAATTAATTCTTTGTCTTCTGCTTTGGACTTTACATGTTACACTATTAAATGATACAAGATTTTTCCTATGAGATTTTACTGTCCTTTGGCATCGTCTTTGTTTTTCTGTTTATTTATTCACTCAGATTTCACAGATTCACGCAGAACTTTTCTGTGAAGTTCTTTTGCAGAAGTTTGTTCTGAATAGGCAGATGTATAGCCATAGGAGAAATCAAGCAATACAGAGAGAAGGGAAATGTTTTCATAAGAAAACTTGAGATTTCACAAAATGATAATTTTTCAATTTAAGTTGGCTGTGAGTTTTTAATTCTATCTTCTTTATCTTTCTCATTCTACCTGAAACTAAACCTCATCTAGAAGTAAAAAATGCAAGTACAAATAGCACTTGTTATAGGTCAGAGAGGACTCTAGAAGTGTGCACATTTAAATATTGATATTACATGATGTAAGATGTCTTGAATTATTTTCAATTATTATTCAACAACTGCTTGTCAGTCACGTAGAAATTTTGGTGTCATCTCTCTCTTCGTAATAACAAAGAAGGAAAAAACCTCCAATCATAATATAACCCTCTTTTTTTTTAACAAATAAGCATATCCTATGAGAATTATTGTCTTTAGTTTTATCCCTTATCAAACACAATTATATAATTACACTGTTCAGCAAAGACATAAAAACTCCTTCAGTTTCATGCAGTAGGATTTTATATCCATCTCTTTCCAGTGAAAGACAAAAAAATATGTGGTCTTTATTTTTGTTAGTAATATCCAAGTAACCAAATAGAGGGATTATGATGGTGCTGAGGGAATTACTAGATTTTAGAACCCATTTTTTTCCTTCTTTGTCCTTCATACTGCTGTCAGAATAAATCAACAAGATTTTAATATTCAAAAAGCAGGGTAAGAATCAAAAATGAACATCTTTTATCAGTTCAATTATTTGTCCATTTACTATAAAGAATGAAACAGTCTTTGAACAAGAGGTTTTTTGTTTTGAGTAGGTTTTCTATGGAATGAAAGTGGGTTTCTTAATGATGCATTGTAGCACACCAATGCCTTAGAAGCAAGGCAGTATTGGTTTGTAATCTACAGAGTATGGCATATTTAATTGTGCAGCAAAAGACTGCATTCCTAGTGGTCCTTTTTCTTATGATTGTCCCCTTGGTACAAATGTTTCGAGGTCATTGAGAATAAGTTTGGACAGACCACACAGTGAATTAGGCAGTCGTATAAACAGGGTTTGTGTTGATTTTGTGAGAAACTATGAAATAAAATGCAGCATCCACTAGCATGAGTATAGTAGTATGCATTTGAGTGATACAAGACCCAAAATTACATGATGGGGAGATTTTCAGAAGAACATGAAATTTTATATAAAGGTGCATTAGCAGATGTGAAGGGAGTCAAAGAAGCACTAGAATGACCCACAAACATAAGTAAGGAAGAACACATCATTGTTACCTGCCTTTCTGCCTTTTTTGATGAAATTAGTTCAGACAGTGCTTCATTTTGCTTATAAAAGCCTTTATCCTGTGCTTACAGCACCCTTTACAAAAAGTGAAAAATACAGTCAAATCAGACTGAAATGCAATAATGTCTTTACACAATCAAACCAAAGAAAGTAGTCATCTGTAAAGAAACCAAATCCAAGAACTATCTCTTTCCTCCACAGACACAAGCTCTAAGCATATTTTTATCATTCACAATGTGTGAGTATTTCAGCATGTCCTGCAGACCGGGAAATATTAGGAAGCAATTTGCTCATATTGGAAGTGAATGCAAATCATTCTGCTCGAGTAAAACGACTTTGTAGAGGTGGGGTGGGAGAGGATTTGCCTTCATCTAGGAAAAGAAACAAGATGCGGAGCCTTAATTGTGGGCTGCTTTGCCTCAGACTGCTCGAGTTTGCTGCTCAGAAGGGGTGGCACTGCGTCCCACACTGCCTCTCCTGCAATCTGTTCATGCAAGGACCGTCCATCTGCTGGGTTTAAACAGACCCCCAGTTGCTTATGTGTTTGTTCACAGATGTAGGTAGGAGGTTTGACTGCGGGTTTCTAAAACTCGAATCCAAGATTATGAGACACATTTGCAAACATGCTTGCATATAGCAGAGTGTTATCTCTTTGCTGGGAAACGCTCTATTGTTTTACTTGCAAATCAGTTCAATTTAAATTGAAATGTGGTAGTGATACTTGTGCATATAAAATTAAATTTGCACAGTATCACTTCTATTTAGTCAAGAACTGTAAAATATCCAATGACAGGAAACATTAAAGACAGCATCCATTAAAGTATTATACATGAAATAGAAATTATTTGACAAGAGAAAGATTTGCAAGGGGAATGTGTTTCCAAGAGAATTGGTTCTCAGACTATGGAAAATGTAGCACTTGAAAATAACATTATAATTTCCATTGATTCCCAAGGGTCCTCTACAAGTAAATCAATTGCTATATTTTTAACAATGGACTGAATTGGCCTCTTTATAGGAAAATTACAGATTACTGCAAAAGTTTGATTGCAACTGAAAGAGCTTTCTAATTCTTTCAGTCTTTCCTCAGGAATGTCTCTTTCTCCTGAAAGCAAGTTCTTGGTATTGGAAAGTAAGTGTGGAATATGACAGAAAGGGTACAGAACAAAATCCAGCAACAAATGACTATCTTGTTTTGACAAGAAGAACCCTTGTAGGAAGATGTTACTATGATTTTTAATAAAATAGTAAGTGAGTCTTCCTACTCTACCAGCTGCAACAGAGAATTACAATCCACAAGTAAGGTTTGGGTTCACTTGCAAGAGAAATTTTATGGGACAATGCTAATGCTATTATTGTCTCTGGGTTTATGCCTCATTATTTGACACCTTCTATGCACACAATTTCGTTTGGAAAAAAACCACTTGATCACTGAATCACAGGTGACGTATGGATACATGGATGATTTCACTTTCATCCTAAACATATGTTTCTATAAGTGCTGGAAGGAAAAAATCCTCATTATAAAATGGAAGAACAGATTCTCAGTTCTCCATGTAGCTTTTCAATGCATCCAGAGAGTGATTCAGCTGCTGAGCTGCAGAACAAGTCCAACCTGCCCAACATCCCTAGAACACAGTGACATTCCCAGATGCTGTTCTGCAGGATGATCAAAACACAACCAAGAAAGAATTCTGTCAACTACCTAGGCAAACTGGACCATATTTATCAGTGTATTCTATTGGTTACAGGACAAATGTTAGCTTTTGTTATCAGTTTTATAGTATTCCAGGTAGCATTGATTCTACTTTACATCTTCAGTTTTTTACTAATGTAATTTTCTTGATATGAGTGAAGTTAAACCAGGATTTAGATACCAGTCATGCTAGGTACTGAGTGTACTTGAGAAGTGAGTAATTTCAAGCCTTACCAATATAGTAGGATTTGGCCCACAGGCAGATGGAAGGAACAGTAGAGTAAAAGCATGATTTCTTTGTAGCGAAATGGTGCTGCCCATCAATAGATATCTGGGAAAATCCTGAAAGTTGGCAACTGACCTTCCATAGAATTAGAGAGTTGTTTGAGTTCAAAAGGACTTTTAGAGGTCATATAGTCCAAACCCCTCACAAAGAGCACAGGCATCAACTAGACGTGGTTGCTCAGAGCCCCATCTACATGACCTTGAATGTTTCCAGGGATGGAGCACCTACCACCTCTCTGGAAATCCTGTTCCAGTGTCTCACCACCTCTTCGTAAAAAAATTCAACCTTATATCAAGTCTGAACCACACTCTTTTAGTTCAAAACCATTACCCCTTGTCCTATCATAATTGGCCCTACTAAAAAGTCTGTCCCCATCTTTCTTGTAGGCCCTCTTCAGGTACTGGAAGGCTGCAATAAGATCTCCCTGAAACCTTCTCTTCTCCAACCTGAACAACCCCAACTCTCCCAGCCTTTCCTGGTAGGAGAGGTATCCCAAACTTCAGATCATTTTTGGGACCTTCCTCTGGACTCGCTCCATCAGATCCACGTCCTTCCTGTGCTGGGGACCCCAGAGCTGGGTGCAGCACTCCAGGTGGGGTCTCACAACAGCAGAGCAGAAGGGGAGCATCACCTCCCTCAACCTGCTGGCCATGCTGCTTTGGATGCAGCCCAGGATATGGTTTGCTTTCTGGGCTGTTTGTGCACATTGTTGGCTCATGACCACCTCTTCAATCCAACAGAACCCACAAGCCTTTTCCAGCAGGACTACTCTCCATCTCTTCATCCTCCAAACTGTATTTATGTCAGGGGTTGCTCTTACCCAGGTGCAGCACCTTGCATTTGGTGCTGTTGAACCTCATGATATTCACAAGTACAAAACACAAGTGTATTGTCCTTAACAAACTAATAGAAGCTGATTTCAAATACATTCATGACTTAGATTGCTATGTGCTACCAATTTAATGTTACTAGTATCTGCTTTGAGAGACCTAAATTTGCTTTTATGAATAAAACTGACACAATCTATACAGAGCAGTTGTACAGAAATAAAAGTTGCATTGTTCAGAAAATAAAATCCTTCAATAAAACCAACATACCTGAGTTAGAGTCAGCAGGATTATGTGTTTATATTCAGTATTCATACTCCCTTCCTAGACCTGTTTGCACGTGTAAAACTGATGTGTACTGGTGAAGGCAAAAAATGAGTATGTTTAAAGCACTTTTGACCCTGAGCATCCCTTGAGGTACTGACTGTGCATAAGCACTGGGCAGTTTCCATCCCCTGAAAAAAGATCCTCTGCAGAAATACTGATGAATATTCTCCTAACATCCATCTAGCTATCACATAATGTAGAATATTTTGTATTTTTTTTTTAAGTAAAAGAAGAATTTGTGGAAGGGGGTATAATTTTTAATATTTGTAGGATTTTAATGATTTAATGTTTTGTTGTTGACCAGCTTGAAGAACAGTTAGCATTTTTCAGGAAGCATTGAATGTGAATTGGATGGCTCTGCATTACAGGGGAAGAAAACACCACACAAAAAAAATCCTATTTAAGATGCAGCTAGGATGTTCACTCTAGAGGAGAACAGCTGTGTAAAACAGTTATTATGCAGTAAATTCTCAGCCTGGCACTCTAACTTTCCTGTGTAGATAACCCCCAAAACCATTCAGGCAGGTCAGAGAAGTGCCTGCTTTTTTTGCCATTAACGTGAGTTACAGCTGTGTACAATTGCTGCAGTCTAAATGGAGAAAGCAAACATTAACAACATAAAACGATGATCCCACTATGAAATGTGTCTCTGCAAAATTTATATTTGAAGTTCAATGTCTGTCATGTATTCTAAGTTCCTAGTTCAAACATGTTTAGCTTAAAATTAAAAAGCTTATTCCATCTGCTAGCCCTGCATATTCAATTTTAAATTTGTAAAGTGAGGCTGCTACTTCTTGGTTCCAACACCATTTATGGTGAAGATTCAAGAGAATAAATTCTCCTTATAATGCTGTTTATGGCATGTGAATCAGAATTCTGCCTCTGTGTAAAAAAGAAAAAGAATGTACCATTGTTTCAGTAAACAGACATGGCTTTTGTCTCTTACAAAAGGTAATTACATGTCAATAATAGTAATTTTTAAGGACAGAGCTTCTGAGATTCATAGCTGGTTGCAAATTATTCTGACAAACAATATTTTAACTCATCTCTGTCAATATCAGCCTCTGGATCCAGCTCAAGTACAATTGTTAAAACAAAAAATCAGCTTCTGTTTTATTTGAGTTTTATGAAAGAAGTTTCCCAAAAATGAAGCAATCCAACTTCTCAGTTTCAAATTCAGACAATTAATATTGCTGCTTAGTGTTGCAATGTGTGTTAGACAAGGTGTAGGACAATTTGTAGCTGGTTTTGAAAATCAGAGAAATTAGAGCCATTATTATTTTTCTTCTTTGAGGAAAAATCCTTTTTCCTCACAATAGGGAAAAGGAGTAAAGTTTTGAATGAAATATCTTTATTTTTTATCATAAGCTGTCTTAACTGCATGAAAAACAATGGTCATCTTGCCACAAGGAAGATTTGGAGGTGACTATGGGGTCATTGAAAAAGATGCATCAACTTGCTGATATCATCCTGTTGTATTCTTATTTCTGTTTTGGTTTCAGAGCAACAGAAAAGACCAATACTTCTTAGGGTTTCATTTTTCTCCGATCTAGTTGACAACAACAGAAGAGTCTGAAGAAGTGACTAGGAAAAAAAATGCTGGGAAGAAACAAGGCAAGTCAAAATTGTCAGAAAGAAAGTACCTTTCAGGTACATTACAGGCTTCAAGATGACATATTTTCAGTTTCATGGCCAAAGAGTGAAAGTCAGGCTATAGTGGAGTAATAAGTAAGTAAGTAAAAGCAGGATTTACAGTGGCAAAACCAGCTTTATGTTTCAGCTGAACAATATATGCTGACTTAGCCATTACCTCTCTCCTGTGCGTAGCCAGGAATGAGTGCTGATAACGTGGGAGACAGACTGCCTGAGCAGGTTAGGAAAGGAAGGCAGTGGGAAAACGTGCTGCTGACTCATATTAGGTGTAAAAGACAAAGCCCTACGCTGAGTGACAGCCAAGGAAAGTATCACTATCAGGCCAGCTAAGTTGCCAGATTATCTCTGGAGTTTTTGTATAAACTCTCATATCTGCTTGCCAAGACTATTTTACACTTGACAGAGGAGTAGAAGGAACAGAAAGCTCTTTGTCTGATATAAAAGGTGTAAAAGGAAAGAACTACTTTTTGTTTTTTGAACAAGACAGCCAATTGCACTTTTGTTGTCATGACTAGAAAAATGTAACTGGACATTCAATGTGAATATTATTTGAAATGCCAAGGAACAATTCAAAACTCATCTTATTGTCTTTTGCTGTACAGAGCTTTTTTTGCAATTATTTTAAGTGATGAATTTGTTAGCTAGGAAGCTTGAAATATGAATTTTAATTATTTTTTCCAGAATTGCCGGGAAAAGAATTTGAAATTTTTGAGGCTATGTAATGAAACCAGAACTCTGAGGATGTTAGATTCCTGTGTCCTAAAAACCCAAAAATATGGGCCGTGTAGATGCAACTTGGTTAAATATAACAATCTCTGTTTAAATTTGAGAATCAAATACTTTTAAGTGCTACAGTCTTCAGCCAAGAGACTCTTTGCTGGCATAAATTTCTGTTTAATTTAAAATAAATGATATTTGATAAAGACATAAATTGCTCACAGACATTTTAGGAAAGGCAGTGCATATAATTGTCATAATTAAGGATGACGTGACTCAATATGAATTATTAAATCACAAATGCTAGTCATTGAAAATATAAAGGCTGCATTGTTTGCAGCTAAGGGTAGTTTGAAACTAGAACTTTGGTGACTGGAGATGTTTCTTGTCTCTTGGCCTACGGTTTGTTAGTTGTTGTCTGAAACAGACTATTATCATTTAATAGACATGCAGAATTTGGGAATTAAAGAGGATGTGATATGAACTTTGACATTTCCTAACTGCTTTACTGGAATTTTGTTAGGAAACTTTGCTGATAGTATTGCTGAGTTAAATTTTCCCACCCTCCCCAAAAATTATTATATTTGTATGAGACTGCATCAAGGAAAGGATAGTATGAAAGATATTCACATTTCTATCCCAGCTTTTGAATCTTTTCTTCCTTTTTATGTTTGTAGGAATTGAGTTATTTCACAGGATAAGGAACAGATTATAGGTTCCTCATTTTCATCTTTGTTTTGTTACTATTAAGCAGATCTGCAATGGCTTCAGGCAAGAGTTCTGTTGCTGAAATTATTGCTACTTTAAGTTAAAAAATAATATTTTTTTATTATTTATATGTGGTTACTTATCTGGGGATATGTATGATCTAAACTTAAACATTTGTTTAAGTTTAATATATATTTGTTATATATTTCTCTGGTGTGATAAAGACTATCAAGCAAACAATAGAAATGCTTAGATATTAAATAAGTTCATAGAATTGGTAAATAAATGCCAAAACTCATATTCTTTGGTAATTAGGTGTGCTTAGCATTTGAAATGTGGTAGTAGAATATACAGGTATTGTTTGGTAAACAGCTGTTGTTCTCAAGGAAACATAAAATACTTTTCTATAAATTGTATATTTTAAAATTACTTTAAATTAAAACTTTTAAAGAAGAAATTTTAAAAAGTGTAGAAGTTTTTTTTTTTTGGTAACTGAATTAAAACTACTTAATTGTCACTTGAAAGAAATAGTTGATCTAATGGTTCTTTAAATTTCAATTTTTTAGTAAGGCTTGTTGTCCAATGTCTTTGCTTACTAAAATTTCTCCTTTCAGCAATAGAACTAGTGAGATTTCATAGATAAAGATAAGAAATTTGAATTTGCCCTTTTAACTGTGATGAGTTCTTAAATTATAGCGGTTAAATATAGACTAGGAGTTCCTAATGAGGACGAGGAAGAGGAGGAGTTACATTTAGCCTGCTGACACCTCATTCTCTTTACACTTCACTCTCTTCATTCTTGCAACAAAGAGCCTGCCACAAATGCTGGAGCACAAGGCCCACTGCAGATCAGCTGTTAAAATTACCCCATGAAATAAAACTTCTGTTTTTCATTTCTTGTCTCTAATATTATCATAGATATTTTATGTAAGTGGAGAGTAGAAATAATAATTTTAAAGATGTAAGATATTAAGGCTCTGCTGCCCAGGCTTTGACACTTAAAACTTGGGTGACTTTGAAAAATAGAGCCTTTTTTTTTGCTGACATATGCTGACACAGAAATGCACAGAGCATCACTAGAGCAGGAGTACACTTAATGATATCCAGGTTACTCAGGATCCTGACAATACAGAAAAGGTCATCTGCACCTTTCATTTCTGTCTTCCAATGTTCACAGGTTTTGGGTTGTTTTGAGATTTAGAGATTTAAAAAACACAGCATCATAGTTTATTTTACAGGCCTTGCTGATAGAAAAAGCCCGCTTTTCTATCAGCAAGGCCTGTAAAATTCAGAGGATGTCTCACCACTGCTGAGAGAAAAAAACTGAAAGCAAATGTCACCACTTTTTCCCATGTTATTCTTCCTGCCACTGTTACTCTATTACTACTAGCAAATGCTTTGTGAAGGTGCTAGAAATCTGGACTCAAAAAAGATGCAAATATAAGCATGGAAATTTTAAGAAGTCAGTTCCAGAAGCAGATTTTTAAGTCCTCCTCAAGAAAGAATCTTAGGATTACAATCAACTTCATTGAAAAACTGGACTAAAGATAGTTGATTTTATAGCTTGCAAGTGTATCAAGATACAAACATCAGCATTACAGAAATACTTGCTGCAAATTCTGTTTCCCAAAAGATACCTTCTCAGTGCATCCTGCTCTTCCCAGCAGCTGAGGTGATGGAGACAGCAGAACCCACCGAGATCCCCAGCAAGGACATCTCTGCGCTCAGCACGTGATGGGACAAAGGGGTTCACAGCAGCAGATCATGCTGTGTGTGGCAAAAAGAAGGAAAATCTGGCCTGGGAAAGCTTTAGAGGTGCAGATAGGCACTGACCATCACAGCTGACTGTGTGGAACTGCAGGCACAGAGTAGTGACCAGGCACACAGTAGTTTCATTCTTTTAGTCGTTTTCGGTCAGAATCTTGGACTAGAAGCTTGGCAATCTTTCTTTCCTGTGTATAACGACAAGTGGAAAAGAAATGCACTGTGTTGGGTTGTTTCTAACCTTTGAGTGAGGCAGCTCTGACTCACTCTGCTCTCACACCTCCTGTGCAAACACCTATCATGTATTGGCCCAGCACAGCCATAACCTTGCACTCATGACGGTCAACCCACTCTTACTACAGTCACTGCCTTGATATTGATAATACGGACCATTAAAAACTCCAGTATAAATTAGACACCCTCCAAAATCACATAGGTCAGACTATGGCTGTTTCTTGGAGTGTGTAGAGTGACTCTTTTTGTCCCTCAGAACTTTTCTCACTGCTCACTCCAGCTTCAGGCATCGGTTATGTTTACATTTTCAAGTAGTATCTCCTAGGATAAGACATAACTTTATACATGTTTAGATGTGTCTGGTCATGTTCAGCATGACTGGGTAAAGATAGATTTCATTTTCATAGCATCTTCTAGTGCTTTGTAAACTTAGAGTCAAGTCATAATCTTAAGTAAATAGTGAATAACTGGCTTTTTAAATTTTTAATAGATATATATGTAAACTTCATTTCTAAAATTAGTAATGAAGTGTGATTTTAGAATGCTCCATTACTATGATCACAGAAATATACATTCATTTATACATAGTTTATAAGAATTCTTTTTATATATATATCTATGCTGTATATGAATATCATATCTATGTATATGTGTCACATATAGATGCATATATGTGTGCATGTGTATAATTATATAAAGTTTCATATATATCTATAAAATGGTTATTTTTCCCCATTCTGAAAAGGAGACTTTAAGACTCAAATAATTTAATAGACTGGAATTCCAACCACATGTTCATCAACAGAATTAAGATTTGTTGGATTTCAAAAGATAATATTTTTCAGCCTTGAGAATTAAAATGGTCTGTTTATAATTTGGTTTTAAGCAGTGAAAGTCTGTTAAAACATCTGGAAAATGTATAACTGAACTTTGCTCTCTAAGATCATTCCATCCATGAAGCACTTGAAAGGACAATATTATGTGACCTCGGGTCATGCAAAAATTATTGTTGCAGTGTTTTCACCTTGAATGTAAGATTTCACTTCACAATGTTGTTTAGGTTCTATTGCTGGGGAGTAAAAATTATTTGAAATTTAACAGGGATTCAATTTGCTTCAGATGGCATTTTGTGCTTGTATCTTATAAATGAAATTGTATTTTATTTACAAATAAATATTTAAGTTCCAAGCATGGTCTTGTTACAAGCCATATTTATTTGGTTTAAGCCAAATACATTTTTACAAGTAACTCAGGTGATCTGAGCTAGATATTCACAAAGTTGGACACTATTTTATTGGCACAGGTTGGTTTTTGTTGTGTGACTTTTAGAACAATGATGGAGGATGAATTATGGTCCCTTTATCTTCATAATCTTCCTCTGCACTCCAGCTTTTTCACTGAATTCTTTCTCCATCCCTGTTAAAAACTTTTTTATCCTGGCTTTCTCTAAGCCTGTCATCTAGATACTGTGCCTAGAATCTAGTTTCTCATGTCCAGGTTGTGTTCAAGTCTGGCAGATGTTTTCTGCATAGTTCATCTAACAGGTGATACCATCAATTTCTTCACTGAAAACTTTCCCCAAAAAAGTCTATTGACCCTGCATTTAAAAGGCTGAATAATCTTTTCTATTCATTCCCCTTGATGCCTAAAGATTTTTTAGCTTTCTATATATTTTTTGTGTATTTATAGCCCTGTAGATTTTTAATATATATTTGTGTAATTTCTAGTATTTTCCTGCCCTCTCTCATAGTTTAGCAAACTCTTACTAATATATTCTTGAAATTCTGTTTAGTCTTATTCTTAAGAAGAGAATTCCTGATGAGGATATCTTATTTTCTACGAGAACTTAAAAGACATAACAAGAAAATAGGGCAAAAAGCTCCTGGACCAGCTCCAAGGGCTGACCCAGGGGCGGGTTACTGGGATAATTTATTTCCTATTGGAAATAGGAAATACCTATTAGAGGTACTGGCTAGATATACTAATTAATTAACCTTATAAAAATTATAGAAATCCTGTATCCTGCATGTGCAGCGCCGTATTTTGTGCACCTGAAATGTTTCATTAAAGAATTTACTTTATATCTTGCTACTTTAACTCCGTTGCAAGGTTTTTTCCTTTTGTTATTAGGCAACACTCTTACAACATTTTTTTTACTGATTTTCTTAGAATATGGTTGTGTAAAGATTTTTGCTGATCTGTTACTCTAAGCACATGACTCCTCTTCTCAGCCTTCTAAAGTTCCCACTTCTTTACTAAATTAGAAATTACTCATCTTTATTTTCAGGATTTATACAATCTTTCTTCCCCTTAAGCATTACTACTTCTTCCATCTTGAGATCCTGAGAGGCTGACTCCTGTGTGTGTAACATCTTCTGTCACCCTATTCTCTGATTTTCAAAGCAAGTCGTTCTGCTTTCTCCCACGGTGCCCTTCATGCTTTAAAAGATCTCACGTTGGTACCATGTAACCTTCCTCTCATCCCTGAATTAAATTTACCATGGCTGAGAGTTTTGCAGAAACTGTTGATGACAAAGATGCTTCAGAGCCCTCTGCCCTACCACTCACCACGTTGAATGCTACTGTTTAATGCATCTTTGTCTTCCCTTCACAGCATCCTTGACTTTCTTCTTGTGAACCAGAAGCAGACACTGTCTTTTTGTTTTCTGTGCACACAGCAGAGGTTCCTAATCTTTAACTGAAACTCTTGGGATCTCTGCTAGCAGAAAAAAATAAATGACATAAAAATAGTTTCTTGAGAGCAACAGGAAAATTAACCCCTGACATATGTATAGCAAACAACAGTTTGCTGAGATGCATTATGAATCACACAGCTACTGAGTTTGCTTGTGCATTCTGAGATGCTTTATTCCTTTCAAATTTGCTCCTAAAGATAATTGGGCAGATGCTGACGTTTAAGCTACAAATAAAAAGTGTATTTTATGTACCTGATTTTTCCAGTTTGTTGTAAGAGCCTTACAATGGTCTTTTTGTCAAATTTACATTTCACAAAGTAGTTTGTTAAAAAAAGGAACCTCACTAATTTATTTCCTGTAACAGTTTGTCAGTTTATTCTTCTAAACATTCAGAACCACCACATGCATTCCTGCAACTATAAAAGCTAATGGTTAGAAGTGACAGTCTCAAATTATAACGTATTATCATTATGAAATTTTTGTATTTTATACTCATCAGCCTAAAAATGATACAATTTTCCTTTTAAACTGTAATACTGAGCAAACAAACTAAAGTATTTCTTATACTATTGCATTTTTTCCTTATTTGTCTACTTCTTTTTGCTTATTAGAAGGGCATTTTAATTTTCTGAGGTCATGTCTATTGCAGGAATAGTTATAGCATATGCTACAAAAATGTTAAGTCTGGTACCTGAACCCTGGCTTTCCTTCTCAGTTCTTTCCCAGAAATCTTAACACTTCTGAAATTATATATATATATATTTTTTTTTTTTTATTACTCATGTTTTAATATGTACCTTAACATATGCTCACTTCCTCCTCATTCTGCATATCTGAAAGAGACCCTCATGGGGTCCCTCTTACTCCTGTGCCATTACCAAAAGTGTGTTTTCCCCAGAGATGGGTTGCACTTGCACTCTCTGGAAGTGAGACTGCATGAACTGCACCTAAATGGGAGCTACTGCACCTCCAAATTGCTTCAGTGATTCCCTCAGTGCACAAGCATGTAGTCAGTATTTTCAAAATCTGTTGTTCTTCCAAGGTCCAAAAGGTTACAGTGATTTTATAACTTTAACTGTACTATGACAGTCCAAAATAGCAAAAGAAAACTGGAGTGAGATAATGGCAGGGGCAAGCTTTGGAGAGAGAAGCAAAATAACTTTTACTGTGGCTGTAGCTGGGCATATGAACAAGCTTTCAAGCATCATCTGAAGGAGAAGTACCAAATTGCAAGCCAGTAATGAAAGGATGAGTTCCAAAGTACTTTGGCTTTATCAGTGGGTGTAGCACAGATTTTGTATTCTAAATGAATCTTTATTCTTTGTTTCTGTCATTAGGCCATCTCAGAGACCTGCCTGAAACCTTGTGTGGAAATAAGGCTGTTAGGCAAGAAGCAGTGGGTTTTTCTGCAATTTCTTCTCTCATCTACAATGGTGTTTAGTGACTGCTGTGCTGAACAGGATTCATCTTCTTCTCATTACCCCTTCTCAGATCTGGTTTGTTTTCTCTCATTCCATCACAGCTAGAGACAGATAAGGAAAGTTAAGACAACATGAAGGAAATGGTAAAGGCAGTTGCCTGATCCAACAATTTCTCAGCCTACAATGGCATGAATAGTATCAATAACAGAGTTTTTTCATAGGGACGGAGAGAAATGAGAAGAGAAAGGATAAGGCTTGAAACAGGAGGGATTGCTTTTCAAGGAACACAACAGAATGAGCAAAAAGAAGCTGGTAGAAAAAAAAATCACTGGAGAGAAGAAGAGGGGAGAAAAAAATAGTAAAGGACATTAAGATAACTCAACCTGAAGGAAAGAGAATTTATCTGAAGGATAAAATTTGTAAAGAAAATAAGCGGAATAACAGCAAAAGTAAAGAAGGGTTTCTCTCAGCATTTTTCCTTCTAACTTTCAAAAAAAATCTTTTTTTTTGGGTGTTTTTGCCATTTATTTCTTTCTAATGACAGCAAAAATAATCCCTGGTCTGGACAGGCTTTCAGCAGTCATTGCTATTTTAAATCAAATGCCTACATTGTAAACCTGATAAGAATATTTACTAATGTTGGAGGTACATATTTGGGGATTTCAATGTACTTTGTTTCTTTTTAAAGCACACAGTGATATAATTAGTAACTGCTTGAGTCTCAAAATATTGACAAGTTTCAATTAGAAACCTTTCCCAATCACGACACTTCTGTCTTTACTCAGCCAGTTAGAAGGTAGCAGATGACTGCGGGGTCCCACAAGCTGCAATATCAGGAAAGATTGCTCTGACAGAAACATTATGGACTTGCATGCAAACAAACATACCCAAATGAGTGGACTAGAGGTCCCTTGAATAGGTAGCCTGCAAGTGGTCTGGATGCACACCTGTCCCAGTGCTGAGGGGAAAAGAATGAAGTATGCATTCTTTAGGATTAACCTGTGTGTTGGTTTGAAAAGACAGGTGTCTGCTAAGGAAGGCGGGAGCCTCCCCTGAAATGGAAAGGGTAAACCCCCTCCCTCCCAATTACCACAATTTTCGAAATAAAAAGGCTCTCAGGCAAAGATATTTGAATAGGAATAACAGTTCTTTACTAGGAAAACTGAAAAATACAAATGTAATTGGTACAAACAAAACCACTGACAGAGTCAGAATACGACCTGACACCCTGAGGGGTCAGGGTGTTGGTAACAGTCCAGTTGAATGGTGGCTGCTCCTCCTGCAGTGACAGATGTGGTTCTGTTGAAGCGGTGATCCTGTTGAAGGATGTAGTTTTTCTCTGAAGGTCCAGTGGTGCTGTAGATGGGCCTGGTCTTCCTCTGGGAGTCCAGTGGAGAAGAGGCTGCTCTGGTATCCCAAAATCTCTAGTTATATGCAGGTAGGAGATGCTTGGCAGAGCATCTCACAATGGGATGATGTAATTTTATCAGTCATGCAGTGAGACTCAATGGCCCACTAACAGAAGATATCTCCCCGAGGGAGAGATTGTTTGTGAGATAAGAAAACTGCCCAATTAACAGAAGATAACTGCCCCACCTTTAACAGATGGCAGATAGAATACATGCTTATCTTACAATCCAGGACAACCTGTCAATTAGCTGTGCTCTTTTCTTGGGGGAGTACGGAAATCAAGAGATTTTCATGAAGTGTAGCCCAGGATGCTTTATATTTGGAACTTCAAATTAACTGATGGTGTCTTTTTATTAGTTTTCCTCAGAATTTCCAGATTAAACATTCCTAAGGAAACCTGAGGAAATTTGCCTACATAGAAAACTGCCCAGGGATGCATATTTACCCCTGTATGTGAGAATCTGGACTTACAGAGAAAATTGTAATTGACTGATCAAATTCAGTTTATAGCATTTGTCCATGTGAGAACATTTACATGCATTTGAGACAGACCCTTTGATCCTGCATTTAACATGGAAACTCTTGATACAAGAAGAAAAGAGAACTGTGGCTTAGAAATATTGTGACATAACACATTTCTCTTGCTTCCTGTTTTGTTTCTCTCTTGGTTCCTATAAAACCTTTCCTGTATCCAGCTTAAGTCCAGAAGGTGGAAAACATATCAAAATAACTGAAATGTTGTGCTGAAGTGGAGCCGTAATTCTGCAGCACACATCTGAGAATTGTCTAAGGGTTTTCTTAATGTTTGTTTCAAATATGTTTTGGGGTTTGCTTAAAGGCATTTAAACAGAAAGATAGCTTTCCATGCCGCTGTGATGTACTTAGGATGTGCAACAATACCCTATCAGCTCATAAGAGCAGCCACATAAGATTTAGTGGTTCAAAAAAGGGCAGCATTTAACATTTTACTTCAACCTAGTAGCAATTCTTTGAGTCTTCTACTCTTATATTCCTTAGATGGGTTTTTCATTGCGTAAAAACTACAGATTCAGAAGATGTAGCTCAACTTTCACCTTTCTGTTTGACTAAACACACCAAATTATTGCAAGAAATCACCTCAAGGACATAAACATCTTGACACAGGAGAGATTTGGTGCAAAATAATCTTCTTGATAAAACACCTGTAAGTACAGCATTTGCAGATCAAGAGCTCTCCTTGTTTTGTTCTCTTAAATAGTCTGCTATAAATGTGGATGCCAATTTTTTCACTTGCAGGGCATTTTCCTTCCTATTCCCATTTGATATGAATTAAACTGACATTTATTTCTATATAATCTTGTGCACTCTGTTTTTTGTATTGTAGCAAGTGAAAACTGGGGTGTGGAAAAACATCCATCAGAAAAAATTGTTTTTTATTTCATGTCGTTTATCTGATTTCTAGCTACAAAGTCTGTGAATTCCTGTGCTGTAAAGGAGTGTGCTGCCATTAGCTCCATCCCACAACAATGCCAATCAATAAGACTCCAGGCTAAAAAAAATATCTGACTACCACAGATTTCGGGTTTCAGTTCAATTTCTCCTCCCGCTTATTAGTTTCCAAATAACCCATCTTTTTACCTGTTTAATATTTGTTTCTCTGATCTAACAAGACCCTCAGGAAAAATACTTGAAACTGAAATTACAGTCTCAGTTTTTCTTGCTGTTTCTAAGTTGTCTGACAGAATAGATTGTTGTGGGAAAAATGCTGATTTAACACAATTTATATTAAATTAATAATATTAACTGAATGAAAATCTACTTCTCTGAAGTCCCATTTCCTCATAACCTGACTACCAGGTGCAGGTTTGATTGTCATTTCCAAGTTACACTGACACCAATTTTCCTTCTTTTTAGAACCCAATAGAGAATGAGAGATTCTGAGCCACCTGACTAATTTTATCAGCTTCCTGCCTGGAGGCCTCCTAGTTAAATAGGGAACCTGATGACCAATCTTCTTCATTGATGACTCAACAATTTACTGATAAACCAAGGCAACCAATCAACCTGAATGCCCATAATCTTATTTTGGTTCCAAAATTTCCCTGCTTTTATGAACTCCTTTCACATGGAAAGTACTGCCTCTCATCCAAAGGAAGTGAGTTATGTGTGAGAAGAAGAAAAGTTGCATTGTTTTACAATTTCAGGATTTAGAAAATAATTTATAAAATGCAAGTTCTGCGCAGGCTAAAGTTCGATTGCATTTTTGCAAGGTGTTCTATCTGATGTTATAGCCCTTCCTTGTTATGCAGGCAAGAATCCTAACTGTTTAATAGTCCATGGAAATGAAAAATTACTCTTTGCAACCATGTGAGAAAAATTATTTCTCTCTGCCTGGCTTTTGGTGAGATTTTATTGGGTTTGCATGTCAGCTCTTTGCTGAATTTTCAGAAGACAGATATTAAAGCTGTCATAATAGTTTAATGAAATTTCTGTTTCAAACACATGGTCTGAAGTCCTGAAAATGTAAGGAACAAGCTTTTGACACCTTTTGGCTAAAAAAGAGGAGCCTTGCTGGAGATCCAGGTGGAGACAAGCTTAAGGGTCAAGAGTTGCTGACAATACTTCCTGCTGAAGGCAAGTCAGTGGAAGTGCCAGTGTTTGTGTGCACTTTGCTTTATGTGGTAGTGTGCAGATTTTGTAAAAATTCAGTCTAAGCTGGGGTTGTAAATGTTTCAGTATCTACCTGTGAATTCTGTTGGACAGCTGAGTGAGGATGCATGGACAAGCGAAAGGAAAGACACAGTACCACAAAAGAGGTCTCTTCATGATTAACTCAGGAACAAAGACTTCTTTGGGATGTTGCATGACAATAATTTCTCCACTACCACCACCTATGTATTTTGGACAGGGATAAGCAGCAATGAATTGTCATAAATAAAGTTATAAGACTGTGAGCCGAAACATGTCAAGCTGCAGCAGTGAAGGGTGACAGTCTCCCCAAGGCGATGATCTCATCTAGATTCTTGTTGATCAGATGTATTCTGAGTTTAATTCCATAATCTTAATGCAACTGAGATGATCAGACTTTCTTTGGTGTCCCCTCAGGCTGAGATGCAACGTCTTCTAGTCTAGGTGATGGTGTGCAAAAAGCACTCAGAAATAACAGCTGAGATGTAATGCTAGTAACACCCACCTCTCTGCCAAATCCAGTGGTTGACTAGGTTAGCATGCAACCTCTAGTCTGGGGGAAAAGAAAGCAAACACCACAAACCACTTGTGATTTAAATACTTACACCATAACTGGCTTTCAAACACTGCTTCACACCTACTTCAATGCAAATAAAACTAAATCACTTGCCTCACTCTTCTCTCCCTCCCCGTAAACTGAAGCTGCCTGAGCAAAGATGCAACAATCTTAGACCACCACTTCTGAGCCCCATGGTTTGAGAGGTATCTCACATCCCTTTTTGCTGTTTGTTGGGAGATCTGCTTAGCAAAATGTAGCTTGAGCTATGTTAGAGGATACTGAAGTCTTAGAAACACAGGAGATCAGATAAATAACAGCTGGGCAGTCATCAATCTGTTTCAGAGATAGAAATTCCAAAAATAAGCCTGGTTAAAGGAAATGATAGATCACAACTTGGCATCTGAACCCGGACATTTTCTAAGCCAAAACTGTTTGAGGCACACAACTTCATGAAATGTTTTTTGTTCTCTGTAGACTCAAGTTTGAAACCTAGTTAGTTTTTGTCAGCAAAATGAGACCATGCCTAGAAACAGTCCTGTGATTTCAAAGATCACTTTTGCAAACACAGCACTGATTTTCTGTAAGATGTTTAGCCCATATTTCTACCTGCAAGGGCCAGTTAGAATCTCAAGTCTATTTTTCCCTATTAAAATGAATATTTATTGATACACCCCTATATTTCTAAATTTGTTGCTGAAACATCAAAGTGTTTCTAATGAGTTTTTAAATAACTGCCTCTCATGACATAAACTTTAATGTATATACCAAATTGCCCAAGTATGGAAACAATGTGCTAAGCAAAATCAAGCAATTTCTTCCTCTTCTGTTCCTGAAAGAAGATTGTAATGCAGTGTTGCAATGTAATGCAGATGGCCAAAAGTACTTCCAAGATTTTTACAGGAAGGTGCCTTTAGTGTGCAGGAAGAAGTCAGCTCCTTTGTACTTTAGATAAATTAAGGAATGGAGGCTTTTCCATGTTAAATCAATTCCAGTCTTTGCAAGTACTTATAGAATATTATTACTGCTGCAGTTTCAAGAGTATTTAGGGATATACTTATTACTACTGGGATCTGAATGGAAGAAAATCCTAATAAATAAAATCAAGTCTGTGATTTCAGGGACTGTCATTACAAACAACAAAGGTATTGGCTTACTTAATCACAAGAGAGGGTCTAATTGCAAAATTGTTCTGACCTGGGTAAATCCTGATTTTCCACAGAAAATACTCTTCCATTAGCTATAAAACTAGTTTTACTACAGTAAAACACTGCTGTCTTTGAATTTATAACACTCTCACCTTTGTCAGAGTTTTCCAAATTCAGATTTTGTTATATGAAAATAATCTTTTTCTCAAATGTTTTTACTCTTCTCTAATGTAATTTAGGATTTGATTTTCATCCTGAAGCTGCACAACTTCAATGGAAGAATAATCAGTTTTCTATTTTACCCTCTTAGAATGTAGCAAGATTGGGCAATTTCAAAATGAACTGCTTTTACTAAGCTTTTAAACGTTTTGCTTAGTAATTTCTCATCTTCATCAAATGTTGCAGACTGAGTCACTGAGTTTTTAATTACATTCCAGTAATTTGAATTCCTCCTCTCTGCTTTTCAGGTCTCCTCTCTTCAGAAGGAACAGAGACAAACTGCATTTACCATCCCTTAAATATTGTCTTTCACTTTAGTAGTACTTATTATTCCTATTATTTCTATTAGTTCATTAAAATTATTTAATGCATTTTTCACTTCCATTTTCCACTGCTGTATAGTATTTTTTTACAAGTGATCCCATTTTATTCTCTTTAAAAATGGTAATGACCGTGAGACTTATTTTTCCCTGAAAAAGCCAAAAGCTTGGCTTTTGTTAGTGAACAACAGGCTTTATGGTTAGAAAGACACATAGTAGTTTGAGATTTTTATTTTTCCTCTTGAATTTTCTGCCAACTTATTATTAGACAGATTTCTTAAAGTTAATTCAAAGAAAGGATCATTTTAAAAAGTGTACATGTAACTTAAGTTTTGAGAGAAGTGGTAAGAAAAGATATAATGGGATGTGCAGAAGTATGAGGAGGAATATAATGGTGAGGTTAAGAGTTAGGTAGCAGCCAGAGAATGTAAGGTACCTCTTTTTTCATTCCAAATTTTAGCTAGATCTAAACTGAAATCTGGAAATCACCAGTAATGTGTAAACTAGTAAGGAAAGGAGAGACAGAGTTGATGGGAGTGGACAACTCTCTCCTTCTGTGTTGTCCTGTATGAGAAGTTCAACCCAGTCCAAAAACCACAACATCACTGAAATCTGCATTTATTTATGTGATTGTCACCAGACAAATTCCTAGGGCTACTGTGCTTGCAATAACAGCTAATTCATTCTTCCTGAACAAGTGCTTTTTCTCAGTAGAAGGGATGCCCTCTTTGAATGCAGGCATGTCAAAAGAGTCCCTTTTTCTACATGATAAACTCTGTTACACATCTATCCTGCTGTTTCCAGACATCCTTAGGGCGTTTGAACTGCTTAGTGATGAAACAAATCTAGGCAGTTGGAGAATCACTCACAGACAATTTCAGTGGAGGTAATGAATGTGTGGATGGATGCCTTTTTCTAGCTGTACCAAAACATGCAAAGTGTGACATTTCTCAGTGGACAATATTTCTATAAATTATTCATATGATGCAAACTTTTACTGGGTTGTGAAAACTTCACAAAAAAAGCACTATTGTCTATCAGTGGCTTCTATTCCATAAAATTTTTTCTCTCAACTACTCTATAAAGGCAGTATTATGCTTTCCTCTATTTATCAAATAGCAAATAACAGTATTTTTGTAATGAACTCCAACTGAAAACTATATCTAAGACTTACCTAATTGATGCATTGTATCGTGGCATCCAAATAAGATCTCCTATATTAATTCGTTCCATAGAAAAATATCCTGATATTTTCCATGAATATCAAGCACACAGGTTTTGGGGAAAAAGCTGTATAGTACAACCAATTATACACAGAGAAACAGTTTTGATATAAAATATAAATCAGTCCAATTTATCCATCATTCATGCTTAATGTTGACTGAGTATATCTGGAAAAAATACTGTATCTGAATTTGGTGTCTTTACTAATAAGATTATGTAGCTCTAAACCTTAGTGATCTTTAAAGCTCAGGCCTCTGCTGATTTCCCCATGGAAATGAGTTTTGACTGCCAAGGATCACTAGAGACTTTGAGTGTTAGCAAATGACAAACGTATTCTTAATGTATAGTCTATTCAGATGTGTTGCCCAGTCATTACATTGAATTCAAATATTTGCCTATACTTGAAAGTAGCCATCATAAAATAATTCTAAATATAATGCTAATATAAAACCATTCTGGAAGGAAATTTTCCTTTAACTCTAGGGAAGGCAAAAAATGCTTACCTGAACTCAAGATTCAGATGAATTATACATATATTTTGGAATTATTTGATTTCTGTAGGAAACAATCAGGTTAGGAAATGGTGGAACAAGATTTTTGGTTCAATTTTTTCTTTTCATCATACACCATCCTCTGTGTATGTATTGTAGTTCTTTATCATGTAATCACTTGGTAATTTTTCACAGCACTTGTGCCTCATTCAAGAAGAACAGAGACTGTGGTATGGACTGAATCATAGACTTATAATAACTGAGGTCATTAGACAGAGAAATATTGCTTTCTTTGTTAGAAATCTGGGATGTGTAATCCATAAAGCAGGAAGTTTTGCTGTTATAGTTGTATTTTGGGATCTGGATGCAAACTCCAGCATTTTCTCAAGTACTTGACAGGAGTTTCTTATTTTCTTTCAACTTAGCCTCTGAAATACATGAAATTCATTGATAGGGTCTTATAAAAAATTAATTGAGTGATCTTTGTGGAATATTCCTTTGAGTTAACACACAATGGAGAACCCTAGGTGTAAGGGAACAGTTTTGTGTTTAGTGCAGAAGCTCAAAGGATGAGCTGTAAATAATACATATTCATGCATCTTCACTGAGGATAGAAATAATTTTTAATGTTGTAATTGCTCATTCTGTGCCACTATTTACTGTGTGCCCTGAATGAAGCAGGAGCTCTGTGGAAAGAGCAATATGCAGTCAGAAACTTGAAATCTGTGTTAGTAAACACAGGGGGAATTAAAGTTGACCAGATCATCTGACTAAAATTGACTCACATCCACCCACCATGCTTTACAGGGAAAGCTAACATATGCTTCTTTGAACTCATGAATATATAAATATCTTTAGTGTTCTCTTATATAATTGGTTCCACAATCTGCCAACAAGCATGTTAAAACTCTTTACCCCATTAGCCCATTTAATGAATGAGCAACAAAGAGTCTCTCAATGGATTACCAAAGATTATATGCAGAATTCTGAATTATCTCGGTGTCCTTTCAAATGATATTAAATCTTCAGTCTGTCTACCACAGAGTCACCTTACACGAATTTGATTCATTTCAGAATCACACTTAGTTTTGGGGCTTTTTTGCAGCCACATGATATTGATAAGTATGACAGGATTTCCTCTTGTGCCTCTTCCAACAGATGGATTCTGCTTTTAACAGAAAGTCTTAATTACTTAACGCGTGTATTTGCAAATTTTGTTATCTGGATTCTTTCCTTCTCTGTTAATTTTCTTAGAGAATTTTCTTTCTGCCTTCTATGACATCCTTATTCTCTTTCATGTTATGTTATTCCTGTAGTAATTCCTACTCCTTTGTGTACAGGTCACTTCTGGAAGACCAATAAGTAGGTTATTTCATACTAAGTAGTTTCAAAGAAAAGCCTCATCTTGCCTATATGAACAAATAATTTCTAATATGGACCCATCCAAAGCATCTTAGTGAAATCCAAATTTATCATATATATCCCAAATCCTAATCTAGATTAACAAATCTAGTAATTTTGTAAAAATAATCCCAGAAAATTATTGGATGTTTTACACAATCTATTTTCTGTAAATTCAGATTTTATGTTATCCTTTAACTGTCTAATACTGAAAATAACCCCAAGCAAACCACAATGCAATAGCACAAAACCCATAAAAATAATATTCTTACTATTTCAAACCCTACTAAGAATCTTACTTGAATCCTAATACCAATTATTTGACAGTTTTTCCTGCTACTTTAATGTATATGTGTGTGTCTTTAATGTGCTGGTATGTGCCATGACAGCCCCTTCTGTTTACATCTGATTCTCTTTCATAAAATTATAATAAAAACATTGCTGTTTTTATTGCATACATTTCCTTGAAAGTAACCTTGACAAAAAGAAAACAACAGAAAAAGAAAAAACAAACCATGGTTCTGGTGAGTTCTATGTCTGGCTGCTTTGCTGACTCTAATGTTGGCTTGATTTCATCAACTGGAATGTTTTGGTAGCAGTTGTCTAAGGGTCAATGTGCTGTAGGGCTGTCCTGTCCTTTTAGATGGCATTTAATTTTCAGTTGTATAAAAATGTTCTGCCTCTTACATGGTGTTCTACAAATGCCTTATGACATCCATCCTCAATGTCTTTTATGGCAAAGGAATGCCTGGCTCCCCTAAGTCTTTATTTATTAGACTGTAAAATATATGCAGTGCATTCTATCCTCTATGTGTGTTTTGCATGTTTATAAATACAGATCAGTTACTTTCATATTTCTTTGCAAGTCAGAATTTAAATCTCATTCTGTCCTTTTTACTCCAATAAATATAATTACAGTCATAGTCAGGGCAGATTTCCTCACCCTCTTTTCACTTAACAATTCGCAATACTTACTTTCTTGTTTTAGCTCATACTTCTAAGATATAATCATTATAGTACCCTGCCTCATTTAATCACTCTCTATTGTTTTTATATATCATATATTAGCTGGAATGGCAATGCCTTACTGTGAAAATTATGTATGGATGGGCTCGAGAGACTACAATATAAAAGTATGCTTTTATCTACAAAATTCAGTAAACCAGAATGTCACTTTCTTTTCTTTTTGTAACAAGTCACTATTTAGAAGGTCAAACTTGTATCTTTGTTCTCATTTCCAGAAATAAAAATGTCCAGCCTTTTACCACCTACTTTAAAGTAGCTGTGTAAGTTATAAAATTATTTCATGGAGAGGATTTATTTTCCTCTTCACAGAAAAAAAATGGTAGAGAAGAATTCTCAGTTGTACTTTTGAAATTTTTGCTCATTTACTTGCAGACAACTAGAAATCATGCCTTTTGTCTCTTTGTCAAGCCTTGAATCAGATAGAACACTTGTAGAGGTTTTGCAATGAAATACTAAATCCAGAGGTTAGCTCTGATTGTCTCTTTATTAATAATTAATTCTATAGTACTGGAAAAAGCTGGATCACTCAGTACCTATTAAAGGTTCAAAATGCTGCAGTGGCTTAAGATACTAGAAACCTACAAAATCTCGTTGCCATCTCTCTTGAAGATCTTACTTGCAACAAAATAGACATGAAGGATTCAGATGTTCAGCATTTCCAGTGCAAAGTCCAGCAGTTTAGAGTAGATTTTCCCAGCAGTGAGTTGATCTAGACTGCTGGATACTGCTGTTGAAAACTGTTTGCAAACTTCATTCCTCAAGCATGCACGCATGGGATCACATAATGACAGCTGCATGCCTGCAATTGCATGAAGGTTCTGTACTCTTAGCTTATGCCATATCTAAAGTAACAGTGCATTGATTTAGATCTATTTTATTGAGATTTAAGTAATTATAAGAGGGGCTCAAGGGGGCTCACATAATTACCATAGTTCAGCCAATGGACAATAATTTACTGAGCCACTACAGCTTGATTTGAGTAGGCATGAAAGCTCTGCTTCTCTGTCTGAAAACCAGAGATAACATTACCTCTCATTTCTCATGAGGACTCTGTGAGGATTAAAGTTTGTACACTGCTTCAAAATGTAAACTGCTACATAGAATGAATCCCACACTAAAATGATGCCACTGTTTGGAAGAGATAAGTGAATATGTTCATTCTGCCAAAGAAAGTAAAGCAGTTATGCGCAACATGAATATTTCCTCTCCAAGATGTGCAAGTGTGATGAGGATCTCTAAATACTAGAAGGCTGACAGAAGGGTTAAGTCTCTGCAGTGTGAGAAAATAAATTAGAATACATATTACAGTAATGTATTTTGTCTCATTAGGTGTCTGTGTCTTTATTATGCTGGTGTGTGCATAAGTACACAGTTGTATAAAATTTCTTATGAAATATTTGTGAAAAATTATCTGACAGTTTGATATGGCTGTGGAAGTGAACTTAACCCCACGTTCATTCTTTGAGCAGCAGGATTTATTTTTCATTTATCAAAGTTTAATATATGCAGTCTGCCTCATAAAGAGCAATAGCAAGGAAAGAGGAGTGAGGAAAAAATAGAAGAGTGAAGCAGACCACAGATTATGCTTTTGAAACTGTCCCAGCCTTACTCTGCTTGCTCTGTTTAAAAAAAA
>VXAX01003167.1:30347-111302 GCA_013399835.1 Leptocoma aspasia
GATGATCAAAGGACTGAAAGTGCAACATCCTTTGAGAGTTGCCAGGCAAGTGCTCTGTGATGGCTGGCTTTTGTGCAGCTCAAGCAGCAGTCTGTTCTGTGCACTATCTGGACTCTCATTATTGCTCATCTGTCAAACCTGCTGCTGTGAAAAGTGCTGGGGTGAAGGTCAACTTGTAAAGTAGCAGCAGTAGAAGCAGACATGTGCTCTACTCTTTGGTGAGTTAGTTGTCAGTTCTTATTCTCTAATGCAGTTAATCCCCCCTCCAGGACTAAATTGGTGATCAATGTTGTTCCCTTCCTTTGCACTCTGACCTGTCCACAGGAGGTGCTAAAGGAAGCTTTTTATTCCCAATGACTTCAGGAACCTGAAAACCTGTGACCGAGGGATGATAAATGGATGTAATTTGTCCTTTTGGGAAATTCAGAAGAGTCAGGTTGCACAGCATTTTTTTTTTCAAGATTTAAGCAAAAAATAAAGATCCAGTAAAGATGTGTCTGGTAATTTTGGTAAACTGTGACTGCACTGCTTGTCAAATGGTGGCATTAAAATCAGACTGTCACATATTTTGCACAGAGCTTATCTCACTATTGGCTGATAAAAATGCTACTCTATCCTGGACAGTCTTATCCTAAGACACCTAGGAGTAAATCTGCTGCAAGATAGTGAGTGTCACCTAAATTTTGTGATTAAAGCCATATTCTTGCCCCCTCACTGAGATTCATAAAGGTAAATAAATATCTATTTGAAGTCTCCTGCAAATCCTTAGCCAAAACCTAAAATATCACCAGTAGTCTGAGTCTTGACTTTTCCATAATAATTCCTTACAGGTTTGGAGTTTTTTGCTGGATTTTTGTTGTTGTTATTGTTGTTGTTTTTTGTTTTTTGTTTTTTTTAATCCAAATAATTGAAGTTTAAATATCCATGAAAGATTCTTTTTTAAGTGATATACATAGTCAGACAGATAATTTCTTTTAGAAGTTTTGTATGTATTATGGTTTGTGGAGAAAAAGCATACTACCTATTGACAACAGGGCATTCCTGACAAAAATATTTCAATTATTTTAAAACTGGAAAACTCTTTAAATTTCTGGAGAAACTCAAAGTTTGATTCTCAAATGCTCCCTTGGGACATTGCAAGTTGAGCTGAGAGTTCCCTGTTAGTATTATCTGCTATAGTGAGCTTGTTGCTGGGTTTCTCAAATATTATTTGCCTGAATTTTTTTGTCACAGATGCAATGCTGATTCAGTGATACAAAATTACTTACCAACTTATTTTGATGTTACCACACTGTTCAATACAATGTTATGAAAATAAGGGGTCTTACTTTATCAGTACCTGAATCCCTCATGAAGGTAGCAACTAGCCTGTTCCCTTTCTTTTAGCCATTAATAATTTCAGGTTCTGAGCCTGATCATAGCCTGATCATAGTCTGACAGTGGGCATAGGTGCTATTCCAAACGGAAATGTTCTCTGAAGAATACTCTCTCAGGTCCCTGGCACCATCCCCCATCCCTGAAGCCACCTGTGTCAAGCTGGAACTAGGTGGGAGCTGTGACTCTACCACTATTAGGGCTCAGAATTGATGTTTGAGGTGAAATACCCTTTTTTTTTAAAAAAAAGTGTTGTAAAAAACCACATTCCTTCACACTAACGCATTCCACAAAGTTATCCTAATGTTAACTTAAGTCTGTCTGAAAAGATTTCTTGGACTCTAGATAGATTTTGTGAGCAAAAGTCCACAGACAAATTGCCCTGGAGAAGTTGTTGCTAAGTGCTTTCACTTAGGATATAGAAAATAAAGCATTAAGTCCCTTGTTCCTCAGGCACAGATTAGAAACCAAAATTTCATGCATGCTATGAGTATCAGCTCCTCTGAAATTGGCCATCTCTCCCAAAACCCTTGAAAGCTGGTTTTGTTCACATCAGGAACTGAACACAAATGACAGAACTCTGACATTTATCATAAGAGGGAAACCTTGGTTTCCATCCACCCATATACTTCAGGAAAAAGAGACAGCAAGCATTCATCTTTATTTTTTGTATATAAATTGGGAATGAGATACATTAAAGAACTATTTTACTAGATACTTCTGTGGGCTTTGGAGTGGTCAAGAGATACAGTACATGTTGTCTGGCACTGACGTAATAAAATCACTTTACAATCTATTTTATATAAGCAAAACCTCTGCTATCACAGCTAGCTTTTCCTGAGGAACTGAAGTACATAACACATTCTTGAGATAGAATAAAGCAATGTGGCTCCTTCAGATTTAATGGATTTGAGCTGCTTTGTACCAAGTCAGCAGCCGTCGCCTGTGCCTGATGACTTTCTGTGGTTTAGTTTGGATATTTGATCTATCACTAAGTTGAGGTGTGATGTGCTATTACAGAGTTTGTCTTGTCAGCCAAGCTAGACTGAGCAAATAGCCTTGTGTTAGAACTTCAGGGGGCAGCTCCGTGGATTCCCCAGGGTAGCCTGGAAAGTAGAATCCTTCTACAGGTGAACTCGGGTGTTGGTGAAACAAAAATATAACACAAATTAATTCAAAACTATCTGATCTTTTCCTCATCCCACTGAAAGAATTGGTTGCTTTTTTGTCCCGAAGATTCCCCTTGCTGAGAGAATAATGAGGAACCATGGATGTGGTATTTTGAAGTCTAGTACTATCCCTGTTTGTGCATCACAGTTAAAGTTACTGTCAGACATCTATCTGCCTCAGCATATATCTCAAGGATATGATGGTTTAGAATTACCAAATTACTTGTGCTGTTGTATAAGGTATTTATTTTACTGAATAATTACAGCCATCTTTGTGAAAGCAGTCCAAGTACAAAATGCCTCTATCTGTGCAAAAACCAATGAAACTTAATGAATACTAGAAATAATTAGAAATATTTCACTCTAAATCAGTAATTGACAGTTGGCATCATTTTTCTGAGTGAGAGTTTTTCTGATTTCCTTTGCATTTTCCTTTATAATAAAACCATAGTAGGAGGAATGTTAATTAAATACCATAAATTATACTCTAGTGAGAGTGAAAAATCTACTTAAATTCCTATAGTCCTAATTTTAGAAATATTGAATAAATCTGCATTGCTTCTAAGTATTAGTTTTCTTTTAAGTGCTTTCATTTATTTATCTTCAGCAGAGTTTTAATTTCTTCAGGATTTTATGGGGAGATAGAGTGCCATTAAAGTGATCTGATAAAAATTTAATAAAATATGAAACCAAAAATAACTGTTTTATTGAAAATAAAAATACATCAAAGGTGATATGGTAATAGTCAATGCTTAAAATATATAATAAGAGGCAGCTGAACTTCAGCAGTTTACTATCTACATGTTGGGGGTTTTTTTAGCTGTATGAATCTTTCATATATCTACAAAAATAAAGCTGCAGCTGTGAATGCAGTGAACTATCCTACCATGTAATTGCAATACCACTATGGGTATGTGAAGCCTTGGGAATCTGATGGAAGTTGTTTCCTGATATCAGTTGTTGCACTTTTATTCTGAAGTTTGGTATGACAGTGTTAAAGAATTTAAAGAGGTTTGTCACCATAAGCAACTCCACCAAGTGCTAAAATATCAGGTGACAGTCAAGCATTCTTACACATGAAATATTTTAATTAAATTATTTTAATCTTCTTTCAGAAGCAGCTGCAGAAGAAAGGATGGCACAGCAAGTTTTGGATAAAATATTATGCAAAATGGTTTCAAGTGGCTAGACTTTTGAAACTTTTGAAGTGTAAGTGTGTCTGGTGCCTTAAACATCTGGGTGTTGAGCTTCTGATCAACAGCATATGCTTCATGTATATTTCAGCAAGTTTTTCTGCCTTTAAAAGTGGAAGCAGTGGGAATAAGGTTTCAGCTCTTTCACTCAAGTGTTTTTTCCCTTTTTCACTATACGTGAAAGTGTCAAAAAGAGAACGGCCACAATAAATATACAATTACAATTTAGTGGTGTTTGCAGTTAAAAGTAGTTTTCAACAAGTTTGTGTGCAGCAGTCACTGCTGCCAATAAATGAGTCACGTGGTTCAGTACAAAACCCTCTATACAAAAATATTAGAATTGAAGATTATATTGAAATCATGGACTCTCTGGTAACTGTAGGTAAGCAATTATTTACAATGATAGAACCATATTCATGGATTTACTGCATCCCACTGATATAAATCAAGTGTGTTTTCTCTATTGCTCTCTCCTATCTAAATCTTCTCAGAGAGTAAAAGAAAGGTTCCGTATTTGTGGAGAAATTATGTTTCTTACAATAATGGTATTGCAAATTCATTTGGTAATGCCCTTCTGCATATTTTGATTCACTCATAAGTAAAGCATAACTCAATCTGAATGAACAGGCTGTTCATATTTTTATTTTTGTTGATATTATTCACAAAGCTTCCTGTTTATGGACAAATTCCACCATGTTTCTCATGTCTTCTGAATTGGTACCACAGTAAGGTAAAAACTATTTATATCAAATATGAATAAATCATCAGGGTGTTGAAATTTTAGAGTACAGTGATGAACCCAAAATAAAGAAATTAATAGAATTGAATGTAGACACTATTTTAAAACAAATTTCAGGATTTTTTGTGGGTTCTATTGTAAAGGAAAAGTAAGTATTGTATTTTCAAAAAAGACTAGTATAGTATTTTCTTGATATTGTTATTTGGTAACTGTTAAACATTTCAAGCATGGAACATTTGTGTGATCACTCCTGCAGTTCTAAGCCATTGCTTCATTTCTGCTAAAAGAGTCAGTTTTCTAAGAAGAAATGAAAGCAGTTTTAAGAAAACTGTCTTACAAAACTAAGACTGGAATTTTCCATCTCTACCCTGTCATAGATCACCATTAAACTCATAGGAATTACAGAAAAAGTTCTTTTTTGTTGTTTGTTGCCACCAGTGTTGCTGATATATTGCTGAGGAACTCCTCATGATATCAAAGTTTTTTTCTGGCTTCATGTGTTACTTTTGTAGAACTATGTGGGCACAAAAGCATGAATCATGCTGACTTCAGGTCATCATTTGCCAAATGGAGCTAGACTTTGCCAGGAATTGTTGATTGGTGCTTGGAGTTATTGCTGTGTGAATAAAGCTGGGGTATTCATAGGCTGACTGACTAATGGGGAATATGCACTGTCAAATAAAGGATATTTGATGACAGCTGCACACAGAGTTACATGAATAATTATATTTTTCTGGTTCTGAGGCCAACCAAAATCATTTGTTTGAAAAATGCTGAAGCGAAACTGTAAAAGAAAAATTGAAAAGGTATTTTCCCTGATCAAAAGTGTTTTCCATAGGATACAAACCTGTGATTTGTTTGAAATCCATTCTTCCTCCCCCTTTTTTTTTTTTTTCAGAAAACTGGTTTGCTGATAGATAAAGTTCACTGCCTAGCAATGTTCAATGCCAATACAGCTAGAAAAGCCTTTATTTATTCATAACATTAACCTAACCACACATAGTAATAATAGATACTGCTAGGTACAACTCTTTTAGAGTTGTTGAAGAATTCAGATTTTAGAGCCAAGTTAGTGAGGGTCTTTTGCTAGCTCAGTGTCTATATACAATAGATTTTTTGGCAGCAGTCCCTGGGTTCCTCTCTAATGAAATGTACATTCAACTAGATGTTCAATACACAGAGGCTGGTTTCGCTGGCACAGTAGATCTGTTTAGCCACCACATGAAAATGCATTCACTAAAGCCTCTTTTATTTTTCTAATAAATTGACTGAAAATAATTCACACATCTATCTCTCACGGACTCCTTCAAGGCAAATATGAAGCTCACAGAAGACACCTATGATGACCAGCTTCTTGGACAATGCAGCTTGCCTGTCCTCACAAGACTCTGATGAGGTTCTGTTTTATGTAGGTTGCCCTATTCCGTATCTTGATGACCTCTTCTTCCCATGTTAACTGTATGAATCTTCCCTTATTCATACATTCATTCTTTTCAGCACATTTTCAATTTTATTATCCCAGGTTATAATATCTTGCTGCGTAAATCCAAGCCACTTCTGTCTCCAACTCTCTAACTCTCATCTTCAGTCAGGGAATTTAATTTCTTGCTCTTCCTCTCAAATACTGGGTTTCTTCCTCCTTTCTCATTTTACCTTTAAAAACTCTGTTTTTGTGGTTTATGACACATCCTGGCCAGAATATCGCTATATTTATTTCAATTATGTTTCATCAAAATAAGTGGAACTGCAGAAATATAGTTTCGAAGGGAATGCAAATACCTTTTCAAGTCTTAGTAAAAATGTACCCAAAGTCAATTAAATTTTCCTTTTATTTTAAGTGCTCAGAATATTTAGCAAATATAGATGTCAGAATACTAATGGCATGTGTGTTCATATTCTTAACTTTAATCCCTTTGATTATTTTTCTTTCAGAACATAAAGTTGGAAATGTAAATAAACATAAACTAGTTGTCTTGAGATAGTTTTCAGACTTTTTAGCACTTAGCAGTTTAAAAGCCCATCAAAAGTCAAGCATGCACATTTTTATGTCGTAGAAGGACCTTCTTAACATTTAAATTCTGTTCTTTAATTTTTTTTTTCAACTGTCACATTAACAATGTCATCTAAAATAAAGCCCTGTCTTCAGGTACCATTAACACATATGGATATTTTATCAATAAACTTTCTAAAGACAGGAGCAAGTTTCTCTAACACACGTTAAGGGGATTTTTGTGGGCTGAAGTTCACACAGGTGCTGCTGCTGTGGAAGCAGTGGCACATGACCACTCGATGTGCACAAATAGCTCATCATATGAGACAGCTCTCCACTCCTTCATGGCCAATCTGATGCCAATGCAGCAATAAGGTGAGCTGGGACTCCATCTCTTTTCAGAATTAGTGGTTACTTTTATTTACAAGTAGCCAGCTAAATATCTGCAAGATATTTATACGACAACGTGCTTTGGAGTTTTATGCAGCCTGCAGCCTCCAGACCAACCGTTCTGTCACTTTCAAGACCTAGAATTACTTCAGCTGCTACAAGGTACCTCCAGATATTCATCAGCCTGGACAGTGAAAAAAGCAGCAATTAACGCTGATACCACTCCTCCAAAAACAAATTGACCAGGAATGAGTTCTATTAGCAGTGGAAACTCTTTTGTCTCCACAGGACCCACCAATGAGCAAAAACCAAATGAATTTTTAGGATTTGGGATTGAACGTGATGTTAATGTATGCATACTGTGTATGCATGCTTAACTGAGATCTAACACACAATTGTCCCTGCAAGTTCTCTTCAGGACCTAGATGAGAACATCTAGAGTCTGAATTCCTTTAGTTCAGGAAGCAGGAAAGAGCAATGACCTTAATTATTTTAATTAATCTTAATTAACACCAATATTCTTAAGTGTAAAAATATACTACAAAGCCCATTGAAAATAGTTTTACAGAAATGTCAGCATAGGTCTCCCTAATTCATCCTCTACTTCTATGCAATTCCCTCTTCCTCATCTTGGTCAATATGAGGTCCTATTTAGTTTCCTACCCTTTGCAGCTACCCCTTTAGCCTAAATTATTTTTACAGTTTCTGTGTGTGTGACTGCTGTTCTTTCCATAAACACTGTGCATTGTGTTTTAGCAGGACAATTGACCTTCCATTGAGATTAAGGAAAATGAGGAAATAAAAGACAAATAAGCAAGCTCCACGCAACAGACAAAGCACAGGGTTTGTCACTCATTCTGACAGCAGGTGTCTTGAGCCAGTCTGCCCTAAATAGAAGGAAGGATAAGATCCCTCCCACTTAAAGAGAAAGAAAAGGAGCAGAGAACAACATGAACATCTCACATATATAATATAAAAAAACTGTGAAAATTGAAGTTTGCCAAGTTGTCCTGCCTTAGAGAAGTATCCAACAGTATAGAATAAAATGTTCAGTGTGCAACCTGTAAATCTGAAATAGCTTCAGATGGGAAACCAGAGGGTGTTGTGGGGTGAGAAAAAAAGAGAGATGCATATAGGTTATTTTAAAGAATGCAAAACTATCGTGGAGATATGTATTCAAACGGTGCAATATGTACATCACTTCCTTTTCAGAAAGATCTTGGGGTAAAAAAAGGAGTTTCATCTATAACCCTTGGTCTCTAAACCTGAGATTAGAGAGTGCCCTGATTTTTGTTGGAACAAGGTTGCTAAATCATGGGAAGCATATGCAGACACTAGTTGCTAAATCAGGAAAATTTGACTGACAAAATCTTACTGTGGATTATGGGACTAGAATTTAGGAGACTAAAGTCCAATTCATAACCTGGAGTCATAAGGACTACAGGTCAAAAATTGTATATAGGGCTCAGCAATTATTCAAATACAATGTTTAAATCATACATAATTTTCATCCTAACCTTCTAGGAATGGTTTCCATAGCAAACTAAATAGACATCTTGGAAGGAGCTTGACACTTATCAGCAAGTAATGTTCTGAAGTTAAATAATAAAGGGCTGAAGTGGAATGGTCAAAACTTAAGCTGATTTGACCTTGAAAGGAAAATGAAAACATGTAAAGCAGAACAAAGAGAGGTGCCATGAAGAATTTATACATTGTTAATGGAATAGGAAGTAAAGACAGTTTCTTTATCATCTAAGTCCAAAACTGAATTAATACTTTCCTATAGTTCTTTGTGTGAAACTTTAGTGCACAGTAGACAGACATCACCACAGCAGAAGTGGTGATGAGGCAGGCTCTTCTGGATTAATGAGGGAATTGCCAGTCCATGTTACACAAAAGTTTAATTTGTCAAATAGGCCTCAACACCATAAATGTAATTCTTATGTTCAAGAAACAGGAAGATGTATTCCAAATAAACTGCAGGTTCATATCTCTGATTACAGTAATAAGAAAATAAGTAATAAATACAGTAATAAAAAAATAAGAAAAGTCTTTAAAACATGTTTTAAAAATTATAATAAAGCTATAGATTTAAAAGAATAAAGTGATAGGGTGAACCACACATTTTTTGAAACATATGTATGATCTTTTCTAGATTTCTGCTCTTGTGAACTACTGACTTTTTCCGTTTTTAGAGAAAAATTATATAGCAGAACTAACCAACTTCAGGGAAGTCCTTGATATGATACTGCATCAGAATTTACATATTCTAAAGCAGACAGATAAGGTGGATAAGGAATTGGTTCATGTGGAGAAAAACTCTTGGTTACATTGAAAGAGGAATTACCAGGTTGAAGAACGGTAATTAGTTGAAGAACTAAAGGGAGTTAACCTTTAAAGGTTAACTATAAAGATCAACCTTGATACTGGACTGAGCTAATATCTTCAAGTATTATCTTGGCAGATACAAAAAATATTTTAGCACCATTTTCTGATGACACCAAGGTATTAGACTTCTTCAAAGTAAAGGGTAGTTGGAGGAGACAAAAAGGAGTTGGATGAACTTGAAAGCTGGAGCAACGGTGATGGGATAAAGTACAGCAGTGCAAAGTGCAAAGTCATGCACTTGCAGACTAATGAAAAAAAATTCCTCTCTGAATGGGAGGATTATCAGTTGAAAATAACAAAGAAATGAAAACCATAACTGAGCTAATACAGAACAGAGAGAATATAGGCCATTATACAATGTATCTGTGAAAAAATGAACATCCTAATCTCAGGAAATAGAGTTTGAGGCATTTCTGAGAGAGATAAGGAAAACTCTACCTAGAATATAATGTGCAAATAAACCACTCATGTTCAAGAAAGCACAATTCAAACTGCTTTGAAAAGGGGAAGATCTGTAGGTAGATAGCAAACCTATCTTATACAACCAAAAGAATTTAAGAAGTTTACTTTAGCAAGTGAAAGGTAAAAAGGAATGTGACTCATGCCCAGGAATAGAAAAAGCATTACATGTGTATAAGATAGTAAATATTTGATGGAAGCCTAAAATTAGAGCCATCAAAGGAATGACTTTCTAAAATATTCTTACAGTATAAGAAACTTTATTAGCTTAAGAATACAGCATACACATAAGTGATTGAAAAGTCCTCATATCATAGAGATACTTATAAAAGCAGGGGACTGGATACAGTGAGCAGTACTTTGGTTTTGTGTTGGTTGTGTATCAAAGAAAGGTTGGGAAATCATCTTACTGAGGTGAAACTGACTTTGAAAGAAACTGGAGTTGCTGAAATCCTGCACAGACAGACCATTTGTAAATTTATATTAAAGGAATGTGCCTTTAAATTTACTGGAAAGTTCTTACCATCCAGTATAAAATCAATAGGTCTTGATTACTTACTGTAGTTCCCTGTGTAGGAGTGTTTTACGTTTCTGAGAGCATGATATCATAGTCATAAATGCACAGGACTATTTGGGTTGTAAGGGACCTGTAAAGTTCATCCAGTTCAATTCCTTTCCACTGGCAGGGATATTTTTTTACTAGATCAAGTCCCTTCATTTCAATAAAGTCATTCCAAAAAGAGAAAGATCACAAGAGATTGAAGACCAAATAGAAGAATTTAATTTAGCTGTTCCAGAAAACAAAATACTAGCAAGAATTTAGGAAGATTTCTTGAGATACAGAAAGAAGAGGGGAAATATCCGTTCTCCATTTTCCATGTTGTATAGCTTATGACAATGTCATTTTAAGTATTTCTTACTGGAGTTTAGAATGTAATTTCTAAAGCTAAATGGTAATGGTAAAAGTAGTTGAATACTGTGAGTAATTAACCTAGAGTTTTGCAGAATCTCCATTCCTGGTACATCTTTAAGAAGAGGGCCAAAACCAACATCTGTCAGAAACAGCACAGCTATAAAAAATCCAGGTTTAGATAAGGAAACGGAAGTAAGCACAAACCCGACCTTTTATTACTCTTCAGAACCAATATTACTTTCTTTACCTCTACTTTCAGACTTTGGGGTGTATATTTTAAAAAACATTTTAATGTTCATATGCTACAGAGCAGATATTCCCAAATAAGATTAAAAGAGATTTTCTTAGAACTGCTCGTTTTCCATCGTGAAACATTTGTCCTGTATTATATGAGAACCAAACTACAAATCAAATAAATGTAAGGTTATTGTACCATCTTATTTTATATAAGATTATTTTGTACAGCTGTATGGTACAATTTAAAATGAAGAGCATTAAATTTGTAGAATGATCACAAAGAAACAGCAACAGCAGGCTGTCCTTGTTCATTGAAATTGTCCATCTCATGTAATCTCACTATCTCCTATCCTTCCCTCTGCTCATAATGTTATTGGTAAAGTTTTGCACTTATATTCCAAATGTTGAAAATGTATGAAAGGTACAAATACTGAAGAGGTAATTACACGAGTTTCAAGTTGTTTACAGAGACATTAATACAGAAATTATTACTGGAATAATAGTAGTTACCTGTATTCCCTTTCAAGTGTCTCAGAATAAACACTGAATATATTAATTATTTTGTCTCTAGAGATAAAGTAATTTTCATCTTGCTTAACAAGAATTAAAAATATTTTGTTAATATTCAATGTAATCCTACTTTGTACTACAATTATCCAAGGTTTTTTTTTTTTTTTAAGAGAAATAAAAGCTGATGAATCAAAGGCAGCAATTACCACTGTATGTGACACTTGTTAGATTTTCAGGCATGGTTTATTTTGTCTCTAAAAGTGTATGAGAAAAACAAATCCTTCAATCAGTCAATCAGTGCACTTACTCAATTGTCCCTGAACTTCACTGGAAGAATAAAATGCAATAATGGAAGTTACAGTATGTGCCTGATGGTCTCAACCTAGACTAAATCATTGTTTCTTATTAATTTCTATGATGCTTCATACCTGAAATATATAACTTGGCACCTTTGGTTCATTATTCCTTATTAATCTAGTCCTCTGACTCCAGACAGTAACATCCATTCTCATATCTCTAAGAGGCTAATTTGTCCATGTGTGCTTGTGGCAAAATACTCCTAAACAGATGAACACATTTTGGAAAGCGAGTTGTTAATTGACATTGTATAACTGGGGATTGGGTAAAAGTCTGAAATGGCTTGTCTATTTGATATGTTAAGATCAAACTGTACCAAAAGTGCTTATAGATAATCAAAGTAAAGTAGCACTTCTCCATTACAGAGATTTCTCTACTTCTCTCAATTTTTTTTTAAGTTCAGTGCATTGAAATGAATAGAATGACTCCCATTGTTAGGATGTTAGATTGTTCACAGCCTTGTCAATAGATTTAATCTTTTTCTTTCTCTTTCATCTCTTGAAGTGTCAGTCCACGCAGACTATTTAGCTAGAGTATTTCACTTTTCAACATTTAATCTTTTTATCCTTTTTTCAATTTTTCTTTCACTTCTTGAATTCAAAGCTTCATTCATGTTAAAAAGCAGCCTTGGACTGCACCATACATATGTTTTAACTTCCAGTCCAGTTTTCTAAATCTGTTTTATTTGGCTCCCAGTTCCAAGTCTCCTACCTATCTTCGTATCATTTTTGGTGGGGTTTTTTTTCTGTTTGCTTTTTTGGGGTTTTTGTTGTTGTTGTTGTTTTGGGTTTTGGTTTTGGGGTTTTTTTTTTTGTTTGTTTGGGGGGTTGTTTTGGTGATTTTTTTTCTGTTGTTGTTGTTGTTGTTGCTTTGTTGTTGGGTTTTTTGTAACCAAAGTTCTCTAACAGATGAAATTAGACTGCAAAATCCCCAGTGTTGAAGTCTTTCTTTTTGTGCAATATACTCTGCTTTACCTGATGCTTGGTGCTGTATGGGGACTTTAAGAGCCAGCCATTAGTGTCATAATGTAACACTAAATTGGATGCTTATTTTCTGTGAATGAAATTCATGTCAAGGGGTGACATGAACAATTCATGAGCAACAGAAAACTCTCTGAAGCCTCACAAAGCAGCTGATGGGATAGGTAAGCACTTACACAGCTGTTTTTCTTTGGCATAAATCTCCTTTGGAGATTCTAAAAATTCTATGCAAAATTCTAAAAATTATGTTTTTACTATACCCTCAGCACAGATCTATTGATATAAATAATTACAACTACATCTATTTTGTTGTCAGTGTAAAAGAGAAATATGCATCGCAAAGCTCTCTAAGATGTAGCAAGGAGAATTTGTTTAACCTTTGATTACCTGTAAGATATTTCAATGCAGATTATGACTAGAGCATATAGTAACTGTTTGTGTAGCACTCCGAGTCATAGTTTACCAAAGAATTTCCAGTGTAAATGGTTCTAAATCCAATAGTTAAAATTTGTCAGTGAATAAATTACAAGGTCATAATGCTGTTATCATATTTTATCTTTTTTTTCTTTCAGCCTCATTTCAATAAATTATTACGTTTACAACTGACCTTCAAGATATCTCTTTGAGTCGAACCTTACCATGTGGTAGTTGATGCATGATGGAAACCTGTTGGGAGGTTTAGTTTAATCAATCATGGAGCTAATGCAGAATGTGAGTTTTTTTCTTAGTAACAAATGTGGCACACTGCCCTCATATGCACAGGTGCTCTGTAACTTGCACAGAAAATCAGCATGTTGGTCTGTACAATTCGGGACATGGTTTTTAACTTCAGTAATTCTAAGTCATTCCCACATGGAAGATAAGGATAGTATGTCAACTCTTGTTTTTCTCTGAGAAGGTGATCTGATTCATTAATTAATCACAGAACCAAGGCACTTGGCCTTGATGAACTTCCTGAAGTTCACATAGTCCCACTTCTTGAGTCTGTCAAGATTCCTCTGGATGCATCCCTTCCCTGTGTTATCAACAACACCAGACAACTTGGTGTCAAATATAAACCTGAGGAGAGTGAGCTCAATCCCACTGTCCATGTCAATGAGACATATGTAGAAAAGCATCTTTCCCAACACTGGTCCCTGAGGAATGCCACTTGTCACTGATCTCCACTTGGGCATCAGGCTGTTGGCTGCAACCCTTTGAGTGTGAACATCCAGCCCATTCCTAATCCATCAAGAGATCCATCCATCAAGTCCATGTTTCTCTAGTTTAGAAGCAAAAATATCATTTGGAACATACTCAAATACCTTACACAACTCCAGGTAGATAATGTTAGTCACTCTTCCCTGGTTCATCACTTCTGTAATTACATAAGAAAGGCCACCAAATTTGTCAGGCATAATCTTCCCTTAGTGTAGCTGTGTTGGCTGGCATCAGTCACCTCCTTATTTTCCATGTGCCTTAGCATAGCTCCCACGAAGATCTGATTCATGACGTTGTTAGGCACCAAGTGAGACTGATATGATGGGTAGTGGCTTAGCCACTTCCTCTGCAGTTCTCTTTGGACCTGTGGATGAATCCCGTTAGGTCCCATGGACTTGTGCACATTCAGGTTCCTTAGGTGGCCTTGAACTTGGTCATCTCCTTCTACCATGGCTGCAGAATTAAACAAGTAGAGCTCAGTCCTACTAAGCCAAGTTGACATTTGTGCTAATGTTGGTCACAGGATTTCCAATCAGCTCAGAACAAGACTGTGCATGGCCACACACTGTTGTTTACTATGCTGCACCAATATAATATTAACTGTGGGGTGACAGGTTCATTGGCAATCAGCCATTTCAGCCACAAAAAAGAAAAAAGATTTTTTTTTCCTTTTACTAAACACAAAGCTGTACAGTGGAAACACTGGAACTCAAAGTTTGCTGGAGGAGAGGGAGTGTTACTGACCCTTCCTGTGGTAGGCAAATATCTGGTTCTCTCTGTGGGCATTAGTACCTGAAGCAAAGTTCATTTTGTCAATATTTAAAGGCTAGCAAGTCCTGTGTTAAATGTGTAAGGGCTTTCACAGTATCTTTAGGCTTGTTAAAACAAGCCTGCATTGTTAACCCAGAACTGAAAGCATGTCTTGAACTGACTAGGGCTCTGACTGTGGCTTACTTACATGAAAAATTACTACACAGGAAGCACATTCCTCTGTAGCAGGGTGGAGTGTGTGGGATGTAATTTGGAAAAATCTACATTACATTCCTGCTTTACATGATTCCCCCAAAAATTTTATCGGTCTCCACCAGCTATGAAGTCCTGAGGACACTGAACTGGAACACCTGAATACTGCTTTGTGAACAATCTTCTAGCTACATCTTCAGCAGGGCAGACCTACTGGAGCAGAGGATACCAACCTGTGCTAAATCTGAGCAGCCAAATTAGCACAAGACTAGGTCCAGACTCCCTGAGCCACAGTCAGAGCAGAGCCCCACAGTGACATGGCTGTACAGTGTAGGAGTCAGAGCTGGTTGGTGCCTTGCTGGGGATGTGTGAGGGTGGCTGGACTCCAGGGCTGTCTGATGCTATATAGCTATATAGCATGATGCTATAGCCATGCCCCCTTGCATGTCAGAAGTGTCTTCTCACAATGCCTTCCATGGCAGGAACTTCATCACACAGTCAAATACAATTAACAAGTGGTTACTGAGCATATCCTGATAATTGCTTTATCTTCAGAAGCTGTGTGAGGGCAAAGGAGAAGAGAAAGGACTACTTTGAATGATATTCACGTTTGCATCTTGTTTAAAGTATGTCACTAAATCACAGATTCACAGAATGGGCCAGGTTGGAAGGGACCACAGTCATCACCTGGACCAACCTTCCTGCTCAAGCAGGGTCTCCCAGAGCACACAGCATAGGACTGTGTCCAGACATGTATGAATATTGACAGTGAGGGAGAATCTACAACCTCATTATTTTTCTCCAAATATTTCTATGTTTAAACTTTATAAATGAAGTAATATTGCAGTACTTCTGCAAGTTCAGAGGTCATGAATTTGGAATACAACAATAATACCAATTATACTAAAAAGTTGTACAAAAACATTTTTTATTAATGTATGTATAACACACATACCATTTATAGTACTTAGATGGACTGCCTCAACATTAATTAGACAATATGCTGCAGTACTGAGAAAAGGTTGCTGTATTTACTGTTCTATTTCTTAAATGTATGTATGGTAAAGGTGTAAGGAAGCAATTTGAAACTGATGAATAGAATTTTCTTTTTATGCTTACTGAATACACAGGATTTTGAACACCAGTTGTTGTCTGATCCAGTATCACTTTCAATGTTTTTTTACTATGCATTTGTCTTTCAGCAACCACATCAGCTTGGTGGTAATTGATCAGTTTTCCTTCTTTTAAAGCATAGCTAAATTTTTAATAACAAGTTATTTTCCATTTTACAAAATCTGGTTATAACATGCAAAATTAATGCCAAAGGCCAACATTTAATTATGATGTGCTGCTGGCAGCATCTCTGGTGTGGTACTGGAAACTAGTAATATTTTTTATGGTTTGGTTTCTTGTGGGTTTTTAGAACCAACTTTATCTGTCAAAAAGTAGTTTAAATGTTGCTGCTAATAGTTGTGAGCTTCTGGCTAAAAAATACTATTTTATTTAGGGTATTGTAAAGAATTGAATGTTGCATCTAGAAAATGTAACTTTGAGAATTCATTATTTTATATTATCACATTTCCTACTTTTCTAAAATCTCACCTAGACAAATCAGTATTCTGCAAGTGAAACATAACTGTCCTCACAACTTTCATTCCTGGATGCAATCCTTACCAAACAGTGAGGTAGAGATGCTAAAAATGGGCTGTCACCACAGTTTCAGAGAAAAGCTTGGTAAAATAATATTTAAGAATATGGAATAGCATTAAAGGTAGCACCAATGTATTTAATAAAAAAAATTACAATGACACTTTAATTTAAAATTGTGGTGTTTATTTTCCTTAATCTAATACTTTTGGCCATGCAATTAACAGTGTAGTACCTTTTAAAAGGTATAGAAATTGTAGAATTTTCCTTTCAAATATTATTTCTGTTCAAGTGGATCTTTGCTGGCATTAAAATCTTATCTCTTCCAGAGCTGCAGGGAAAAAGTCAGGACATTTTATATCATTAGAATCTGCACTCTCATCTTCTCAGAGAGACTCAGAACACTCTGCTTCCTGAAGAGACCAAGATTTTAAAATGTTAAAGTCATGAGTTATTATTTTTCAATGCAAAAAAAACCAAAAAATGCCTATGTATAAAACATTTGAAAGGTATGTGTTCTGCATGCTTAGAAAACAAGTGTAAAGTTATAAAATTCTTATTGACACTTTTTTTGGAATGATCTGCATAGCTTGTAGCTATCCACCTCAAAACTTCTGTTTGTAATCTTTTACTATATGCAGTGCTATCTTGTATTCTGTAGTCATGAATCATAAAAGGCATTGAGATAGAAGTGACGAATTTCTAAGTCACGTGGAAACTATAGTCCTCATTTCTCTTGCTCACCTCATTTCCACTCTGCTAGTATATCTATCTCAGGTTAAACTCTGCACATTTCACAGCTCTCAAAAGCTTCAAACAACTCCCACTTTTGACTCTCAGAGCAGGATGTTGTAAAGAAACAACATTCCTCTTGAAAAAATGTGGAATTTTTTTACTTACCATTTAGCTCTGAACTTGAGCTTTCCCAAAAATCTAAGGTAGAGAGAACTTGTTCCAGGAACATTTTCTTTTTACCACTAATATAAAAACAGTTGAACTGAGGATACTTGTCATAGAAAATATCTGAAAGTTACCCATTTTTATCTTTTCCATGTTGCTATTTATGCAAACACAAATTTCGTATGCGTGGAGGCAGAAATATTAATTTAGCTATGGCCCTCAAGTAATTTCTGCATCACGCTTTGCATTGTGGCGCAGCTGATAGTCTTGGTGTGAAAGAGTTATATTATGATGTTGCATTGCAAGAAACCCTCCAATGGCTTATTCAGTCCTCTATTTTTCAAGTCATGAATTTTATGAAGATGCAAGTTCCAGAATGACTGATTTTACAACCTAAAGGTAGAGATTGGTTTCTTCTTATGGCAGAAAAACATCTAAAATGAGATGCTTTACACACCTCTTGATCTGTTTGTGTTGGAAACTGAGCTATTTGTTGTTTGTTCAAACTGTTTTGCCTTTTAACTAGCACAGTAATCATTGAAACAGGAGGATTTAGATATATCCTAGCTCATAAATGGTTCCTCACATTTATTTCACAGCAAGCTATCAAGTTTTCAGAAAAATGACTTGTGTTCATCTTGACAACCTTAGTACAGATAAGATGATAAAATTTCAGTTAGTGTTGCCACGTCGAACTTTATAAATGGCACTTAGGTACATAAACTTGTTCTAAATCTTGTATGCAATAAAAGAGAAATTCAGCTTGAAAAAAAGGTAGTAATTTTTCTCCTGTGTAATCTTGTTTTCTTTATGAAAAAGATGTTACCATATTTGGAAAATCAACATAAAACTGGTAGATTTATGTGGGCTTCAGATTATATATAGACATCTAACTTTCTATGCAGAAGTGAATTTCCCTCTGTGGTAAATAAATAATATCTCCCATGTCATCTTGATATGTGCCTAGGACAGCGGGGACTTGATTCTGATTAATGACTGCAATATTGTTTGTTTCATTTTGCTTTTGCTGCTAATCAAATAATATAAATGTATTTTACTGTTCTCTTCTGAATCATAGAAGATCATCCACGTTAAATGAAATATGTTTTCTTTTCATAACCATTAAATCACATAGAATAGTAAAATCATAAGCACTGTTGGTTAACAGGTGCTTTCAGACTATTAATTTAAACAAATAATATTTAGCTGAATATCCAAAATGTGTTGATATGCTTTATCATCTAGTGAATGAAACACAGTAGTTCAGGAAAGTTTCTCTCTTTTCTAGGATATGCAGACATGCTCTCATGACTGTTTTTCTAGTATTCTTCCATCTTCGTGATACACAGAGTGTGATCCTCTCAATAATCCTGCCTCAAAGGAAAAAACCCATATGTAAAGTGGAAAGGCAGATGTGACACAGTGACTTCCACATTTTCACCTCTAACACTAGTGCTATTCTCCCTCTTCACAATGAGGATATGATCTTGGCACAGAGCTCCTGGCTGATTCATTGAGTCAATGGCGAGCTTGTAGGGTCCAGGCTGTGCTAACATAGTGTGTCCACACTATCTGGATAATTCCAAGCAATGAATGTTCTGGTTTTTTTCTCTTCTGATGTCACCCTTTCTGTAAAGACAAAGGAGAAGGTGACATAGATCATGAGCATGTCTGAAAGAGAGGCTTCCAGTCTGCAGGGTACAGAGGGGAAAAGAAAACAAGGTGATCACAGTGAAAGCCTGAGAACCTTCAGCTCAAACAGAGAGGGGAAGAAAAAAGGTAGAAAGGAACAAGAATCAGGTATCCTGACCATTAAGGCAGCAGAATACAACAGAGAAATAAGCAAAGTTTGTGATAGCCTCTGAACTAGCTCAGACCAAGACTATATGCCAAGGACATTCTTTCAAGGAAGAACTCAATAAACGTTTTATTGCTAGGCAGACAATCATTCTAATTTTTGTCTCCTTTAAAGTTTATTCTCCAATGAAGCCTACCTTTTCCAGCTTAAGAGCCAATATTAGAGTTTGTCTGGAGGAGATCACATAAAAGACAAGTTCTAGATATATCCAATTCACAGTTTTGTCCAAGTCAATGTCTTATCACATTCAACTATCTTTGACTATTCATACATATTAAGATATCAGAAACTGTCCAGTGTCATTAGTGTACTACATCACTGAAGTTAATGAGAGGAACAGTGTATATGGTCATAAAGAGAATTTAGCAAAACCAAGACAGTTTTCCTTTGGAATACAGGCTAAGTCTGATGTGGTTGACTTGGATGTTTCTGTGTAGTTTTTCACTCCTATATACAATTCTGGGCTTACTAAATGGACAAATTGTACTGGCTATACAGTCAGAAGGGCCAAACAGCAAATCAAAGAACACTGTGAAGTATAACATAAGCCATTATGTTATACACTGATAGCATTATTACATTTATAAGTAGTTTTACTTTGTTGTCTTAAGATCATTTATAGATTTGCTGTCCAGAAGTATTCAGGGCTAAATACCTGCCTTAATTTGAGAGTAAAAGGATGCCAGTCATTAAATAAAATCATTGGACTCAGTACAAAGATGAAACCAGTGTAGCTGTGTTTTTCTCCCATTCCCTATATTTGTATCCTCTGTTTGAAAACATCCATCATCTTTTTCAGTCTGGAGCACATAAACTCCTCCACTATCCTATTTCTAGCCCTATTTCTAGCCCAAGAGAATTGAAACTCAAGGGCAAACTGGGTCCCATTGGAATAATCTTTGCAAGTTCCTAATGGATGGTTGTTATCAAAGCACTTCCATTTTGTCATCCCCAGACAATTTTATGTTTTGTATATGGATATACATTTTGTATATGGATAGGTTTTTGTTTGTTGGTTTGTTTGTTCCTATTTCCATTTTTTTAAATTAGAATTTAAATCTTGTGGTGTTTCCAAGGGCTCTCATCAGGGTCATGGTACCAGTAACATCGGATATATGGGAAAAATAAATTTACTTATCGGAAAAGCTTTCAGGTAGAGATAAGACTTCAGCGCAGTTGAAGGAAAGAGGGAGATAACTGGATTTTGAAGTGTCTTGGATTTGAAACAGATGCATACACACACATCCATAAAGATTTGAATGAGCGGAATTCTATCAGGCTGTTTGACCTTGTCTCAGAACAAGAGGCATACAAAGCATCCTTCCCTCACAGAGGTGAGAGAGGGAAAAACTCTGGGACTCTATTTCTATTTCCAAGATCTAAATTTTCTACTGTTTCTTCTTGCCTTATACTTTATATATCTTCCAAAATATTAATAACCTCTAAAGTTACTCAACAGCCTTCTGTTTTCAGACACTCTAAAAAATACATTATGGACAACAGATCAGTGATTTTTCCTTTTCCTGTAATTTATTCTTTCTCCTAAAGCATATGTAAAACTATCAAAAGGAATGTGAGCAATTAAATGCTTAAATTCTGTTGACACTGAATGAAATGTAAACAATCCCCAGGTTCACCAATAATTTCTGACATGGCATTTCAGCTTCAAAACCATGTAGCTGTTTTTGAAAATGTTACCTTTTTTCTTTCTAATAGTTTTATCTGTAATTATGTTCTTTAGTTTTTCTAAGAAGGTATATTTAAGTCTGATTAGTGGAATCAAGACATTAAAGTTACAGGTTTTGATTTTTGAATTATACATGACAAAACCAGGAAAATACACTATTAAAAAACAAAATGAATTGAAAAATATAAATATAAATGTGATTTAAGGATACATTTCAATCTTCTACTTAGAAAATTCAAATGTAGACTGTAACAAATATTGTTCGTTGAGTTAAAAAAGATAAATTTGTTATTCCTGGAATATAATTGAAAATACTTTAAATGAAAGGTTTTTATGTGGGGTTAAGCAAAATTTGAAATGAACTAATGCACATGACTGGTAAAGCATAAAACTTTAAGTTCTTTTATGCCTAATGTCTTCCTGATGGCGGCACTGGCATATTCTGCCTTGCATGCATTCACAGCAGTTTTGAAGATCAAGATGAAAGGCATGAACAGAAATCCCAGCTACCACATTGTTTTTGAGAAATGTATCTTAGAGTCAAGCTTTTCCATGCATTTCATTAAATCTTAATAAATAGTGTTACTTGCTGCTTCACACTTTTCTGGGAAAAAATCTTCTCAGTAATTCCACAAAGAAATCTAATTCTCAGTTCAGTAGGAGTAATTCTTGCCCTTCAAAAACTTTTCATATTTTATTATTTTTATCTTAGAACATAGGGCTAACCATTTTTCACAGAAGGTTAGTGCTCATCCAATTTCATGGGGTTATTGGTTCATATCACAGATGTAAAAAATGCAAGTGTTGGTTATTTCATCTTTTCTAAAAATACAGACTGCTGCAGGACAGAATAATGGCATTTGGCTTATCTCTGAAGCACAAATATAACTTGGAGACCACTGGTGCATTTTAGGAAAGTACTACCAATTCCTCACGTAAAACGCCAATCTCATTCCAACATTCTCTCAACTGCAGTCCTCCTAAATAGAGTATTAGTACCAACTGCTAATATTCCTTCCTTTCAACAAATAGAATGTGTATACAGCATTACTGAAGTTTTTCTAGTAGGTCACCTGAGGCCAGCTCTTAGTCTCTGAGCCCAGAGGAGATAATGTTGAGCACAAGAACAATTCTTAGATTTGATAGATAGGAGCAGGTTGATGTCAAGTTTATCTTGTCCAAGAGACATTTTGGTATTTTACATCAGGTGCTCAGATGGGGACTGAGGGAAAGAATTCTTTAATTTAGCGGTTTAAAAATGTGGTGCAAAGTGTGAACAGATCAATTGCCTTGGTTTCTTCTACCCATTGGAGAGGAAGGTGTGGGAATTTCAGTCTAGCTTTACAATGGAGTTCATTTTAACATGAGTCCTTGCGACTTTAAAGCTGAATGGAAAACTAATTTGTAGGTCCAGATGCAAATTAACTGCTTTTTCAATGTTTAAGTTTCACTGATACTTCAGTGATTATAGCACACATATATAGAGCCATAAAAATATCTAGAAATGAGTGCAGAGAATTTGGATTTTGCTGCTGTGAAATAGCCTTAGAAAAGCAACAGAGATTATAAAATAATTCAATAAATCTGTACCAAATATTACTATGACACATGATATGTATGAATTAGTTTATGAGTGACAAGCATACAGTACATGTTTCTCTCAGTACACTGGCCTCAACAAAAAAATCTTATTTATATGAATTAGAGAGTAGTTCTTCTGAGTCAGACTATGATGAGGCCAGTGCATTACAGCAGACATTATCCAGAGCAATGCTTTCTGCCAGTCCTTGGCAGGCTGTAGGGCAGGCTAAACACAAGGTCATGAACAAATATATGTCTCTGGATGCTGCTCCTGCCTAAGTAAGCTTAAAGCAGCATTAGCAGGAGGTTAAAAAATAATCTTCCAATACATTAGTCTGATACATATCAGAAATTCCAAATTAATTTAGAAATTTGGCTTATTTACAAAAGTCTACACTTGGGCTGTAGATTCACACCCACAGGGCATGTGAATCCATTTCCATTTCCATGGCTTTAGTTGCTGCTAACATTTCATTCAGATATTATGAGCAAAAGTGTCAATCCTGTCTCTCACTGGTAGGAAGTCATTAGAGAGAAGTTTTTGTTTAGGGGTGTTTCTTTCCTTAGGAGAAAGACTCCTTTTCTCTTTCCTTTTGCATTGCAGACATAAATATTACTGCTAAATTATTTTGCTTAACAATCATAAGCATGTTCCACTTTTTTCTTATCTACCATGTGATACATTACTGGGAGTGAAGCAAAATCAAGTGTTTCAGTAGGCCATTTAGCTAAATATCATCTTCCACTCTGATAATATACAATGATACCAAAGAGACAAGATGACTGCGGCACTCTGAACTCTGTAGGATGATGTAGGATGATGTTCAAAGGAACGAGGATATACAGTTCTTTCAAACTGAATGGCTAGTCAAGATCTGTGGTCCTCTGAGTTATATTGGCTAGGAGAAAAAGATGATGAAGCTAGGTTATTTTGATACAATCCAGTTCATACTTATATGAGCATGAGAAACACTGGTTTACCCTGTAATTGAGGAAATCAAGCACTATAAAATCATCAGCATTAACCTCAAAATTCTTTCATGAGTTCTCTCCCAGATCTTTCAAAAGGGTGGGTTTTGTTTTTTGGTTTTGATTTTGGTTTTTGTTTGACTTTTTTTGTGGGGGGGTCTTTTTTATGTCTTTTTTCCCCACTTTTCTGTATCTTTTGCTGTCATTTGTCTCGCTGATTTTCTCTTTTGTATATTTATCGGCACTAAAATAGTACCCTACCTCTAAAAGGACAGCACTTCAGATTCTTAGATTAGCCAGGTACTTTATGAGAGGAACCTCACTTGATTCTGCAAAGCACTAGTCAAGTCACCTTGTAAGTGTAATTATACTGCATTAACAACATTGCCCTGATATGCATATAAATATGCATACTCATATAAATTTTATATACTGTATGGAATTTAACCCAGAGATCAGTATCTGTAAATACTTTGAGCTGTCTTAAAAGGGCAGACTTTTAATTTTCATCTGATGCTCATATGAAGTAGGCCGAACATAGTCTATGCAATCAGGACATCAGCACAAAATTGGAGTAAATATTCACTCTAAACACACTGGTAAAATGAAGATCTCAAGACTTTCAACAAAACTAGTGCTTGTAATAATAAGATATTGGTAAATGTTGGAATCCAGGGCAATTCAAAACTGGGTGCAAATAGATAGAAATGCAACCAACACAATAGTATAGCATCAAAATAAAAATATAGTAGAGTCAGTGTTGATCCATTCATACTGCCAAAAAGTTAAAATATGTGAAATCAGAAGGAAGTGCTTCAATGAATATTACAGGAGCAGGTGCAAAACCATTACTGCCATCTGCAAAATAGATTCAGCAACACTCGTTAAAGGTGTTGTCTTGATTTGATTTGATTTGATTTGATTTGATTTGATTTGATTTGATTTGATTTGATTTGACTGATCTAGTGCTCATCCTCTTAGGCATGTATTCATTTTCATAGTACCCAGCAAGTGAGACAAGTACAATACAGAGAGATTTGACAGTCTAATATTAATAATAATTTAATGCTTATATGGAGCATGTTATGTATTCAAAGAACTGTACAAATAGTAACCAACTAATAAAAACTAATGTTATTCCTTCTCTATCTCATGATAATAATGAAGCATATTACTTATTCTCCATCTACTCTTTCATGTTTTTTAGCTCTTTGCACTCGAGCATTTTATGGCAAACTCTAGAGACCAATTTGTACAGCTAAGAAAGATGCATACATGCATAATACATTTTACAAACCCCTCCTTAAATAGCGTCTGCTGCAGAATGTCTTAAAATGAGGTATCCCAGAAAGATTCTGGCTTTGGGATATCGTGAATTAGTTATTGATAGAACTTAAATGAGCTCAGGTAATATTAGAGTTGGTCAGAATTCTTCTGGGACAAATTTACTCTCAGAGAATGATGGTGTCTCAAAAGTCCTTGAATGTATAGTCCAGCTTGTGTGTGGAAAGAAAGACCTTTCTTTCCACACCAAGGGTAAAGGACATCCAACTCTGAGTAGCCCCGTAAATTTATGGGTCTAGTGTAGCAAATTCTCTCGGCACCCAGTGCTGGACTGGAAAGATGCCTTTCCAGCTTTTTTAGTATTGTCCTGGAGTCTTTTGATTCCTTGGAAGTCTGAGCATTTATATTTTATTTTAGCCTCCAAGTGTGCTCATGAGCCACTCTCCCTGACTGCTCACATTTCCTATATGCTGAATCCTGGTTGGGCTTCTGAATCCAGGATAAGCCAGCTACATTTGCTGATGGGGAAGACTGGAGATAAAAGAACTGATAGAGAGTCCCCTGTGCCCCAGCACTATCCTGTAGGCAGAGACAGCAGCTTGTGAGCATTTGAAACTGACTTGAGATTCAGCACAGTTACTAACAGCACCAGTGGGGTTTTCTGACATATGGACTTTGCTATAGATGGGGACAGCTAAAAGTTTTTTCATCACTACATCTCAGAAATCCTGGAGAAAAGGGCCTGAAAGAGGAACTTTGGAACATGGCCTCTTAGGTGGAATTTCAGACCTAAATGAAACATTTTATGTTAGAAATTTGAAAGGACTATTTTTTTATTTGAGGGGTTAAGTTTGTCTGGAGATTTGAGATTTGGATATTTTTTCATACTGAAGTACATGATTTGTGTCCAAAATTTCAGATTACTGAAAAAGAACTCTAATTTCCAAGATTAAAGTAAAATCTTGTAAGCTTCGTTACAAAGATTTTCCCTACTTTGTTTCAGCCTTTAGCTAATTTTTGAGGACGGTGATGGGGAGAAAAGTGGTGTTTGAAATTGTATTATAGATTGGGTTGGTAAATCATTGTGTTGAACAGTTGTGGAAAATGATGGCTTGTTCATTGACTTTGTGTTTTGAAGATGAAAATATGACAGGAATACTAGTATGATTCCTATGCTTAATCTTTTATGTAAGGTTTCCAGTAGTTTGGATATTGACTTCAGTCAATATTGTCCAGTGTCCTGGACACTTCTCAGTGTGCCTAAATAATTGCATTCTGCTTACTGGCATTTTTGTCTACAATTTCAACTGCTTATGTTATTTATCATTTCCTGTTGTGCTGCGCTACTATGGCCTACTAATTATTTCATTTTGATTCAAAGTTCAAGTCATCCTTAGTGAGTGTCTGAGACCAGGGGAAAGAAAAATGTTATTCTTTTTTTGAATTGCTAAGTAACTAAATTCAGATGAAGAGTAATAAAAGAAGTTGGAAGATGTGGGAGGATGGACATTCACTGAAATATGCTTAAACAGTTACTCATCCAAGAGCAGAGTAGATTGTGATGAAGAGTTTCATGGCTTATTTCAAAAATAAAACAAACAAATAAATTAAAATGCTTACACTTGCATCTCTTAAGAGTTCCTACCAGTTGTAGGAAGCATCTGGAAGTATATGGATAATGGAAGTTTTACCTGACAAGCTAGCTCAAGTGTAATAACAGACAATAGGAAGATTCAGGCACAGTCTTGACTAAAACAGGATTTCAGTGTTACTGATATGGGTAGATATGAGAGTCTGGAAATGAAACATAAATATGAGAAGGTAACAGGGCAAATACATGTATATTTATATGAAAAAAGATGAAAATATATCTATTTGTTTTGTCAAGACTTGAGAGTATTCTATGCCAATTTTTCCCATAAAATATAATGAATTGTATATTGAATGTGTATTGAAATGTATAACATTTTTCAAACTGCTTACTCAAGAATACAATTTGGATTTAAGAATATTTAATATTATGGCATAGTAAGAATTAATTGATGCTGATGGAACAGGGAAAATCAACTACATAACTGATGAACATAACCTATATCCATATAGAAAAGAGTAAGTATTTGCTGTGAGCAATCATCAGTAAAAAATGTGGAGACAAGAAGGCTCTTGCAAGAGAAAAGGAGAAAAGTATCTGAAGAGGAGAAGTTAGAGGAGGGGAAAAACTTGTATGACTTTGCTTCCTTTCCTAGGAAACGAAGGATTTTAGCACTGTTATTTTACCACGTGAATCTTTCATAGTTACTGCTTTGCCACTTTCTGCTCTAATTATGGTAGCAAAAAATTCTGTCATCTACAAACACTCAGAAGTTTCTTCTAGAAGAGTATGACTTCCTGCTTAGTAAGAGCAGTACAGGGCACATGGTTCCTATGCCCAAAGGTTTACATAGGCTACCAGATCATTTCCCAATGCAATGGGAGGAATCAGCTCTGCTTTGAAAAGTCATTTAGGATTTGGACTTGCTCTGGGCTATCAGTCAAATGCCTCTGGAGCAAGAGTGAAAATGTCCCTGCCAAATTTGTGCCTCATGGTGAGATAACATTATGTTGAGTCCTTCTGTTCTCCACTTAGTCCAATAGAAATCCAGATTCAATAACACTGAGAACACATCAGAAATGCTTCCTCTTCATACTTGCTTTTACCTAAATAGTGAGTTGAGCAGGTTCTTATGGAGGACCATTCACTTTATGGCCTGCCTTGGAGAAAAGGGATACCCTGTAGGTGACACACAGACAAATATCTAAACCTATTCCTCTTATATGTTTTAGTGTAATATAGTATCTTGAACATTATGCACTTCTGAGTCTTTTACTTACATAGTTTTCAAAACTGCATCTAAATTATACCTCCACTATCATGAGCAAATCAGCCTGTATTGTCAAAAATGGAAAAGATATCAATGAATCTATATGTCTGCATTAATTCTCTGGCTATTATTGGCTTTCTAGGGGTACATTTGCATGCTTTCATCAAGCTAGCTGATCCCCTCAAGAAGCAGCAAGGGTGTATTACTCCACTGAGGGAAGGGAGCTAGGAGCTAAGGGTGACAGCAGACTGGCACCTAGACACCATCCTGCTAAACCTGGAAAACAGAGGGATGCAGTGAGAGTAATCAGGGCTAGTAAGAGCCTAGGCATCCCCAGACAAAATTTTTATAGCTAGTTAAGTCTGAGGAGTAGGCAGGAAGAGAAGCCAGTGCAGTCAGGTCAGGGCCAGGACTGGATACAGGCACACCTGGATGGCTCAGGCGAGCATCTGGGGCAGGGACTGAGCTGGGATGAACTCCCAAAGGGCTGAGAGTGCCTGGGTGAGCCTCAGATGAGGCTCCTCATAGCCCATCTTTGCAGGGCTCTTTGCACAGCTCTCCCCTAGCCTGTGCTGGCCGTCCCAGCACTCACCTGCAGCAGCTCCAGATGAACACTCAGGGGGGAGGAGACCTCCTGCACCGAGTCTTGGTGCTCTGTGGCCTGTGACAGGTGCATGGTGGTCTGTTCAGTGACTACTGGGGTTTGTCTTACATGTGCTCTGCCTTGGTAGTTAGCTACTGCTGAAAAAGGGAATCAATTTCCTAGTAATTCCAAGAAAAAATGAAAAAAAAACCCCAAACAAAAAACTCCACCAAAACAAAACAAAAGCAACAACAAACAAACAAGCAAAAACAAACAAACAAAACCAACAAAAAAGCCTAAAAACAAATCAGAAAAAAACCAAGGCAAAAACAAACAAATAACCCCCCCAAAAAGTCTCAACAAAACAAACAAAAAAAAAAAAGGCAACAAAAAATCCTCAAAACCCCATAAAGTTCCTTTAACTATTTGGAGGAAAAGTAATTAAATATCTAATTATTCCAAACATCGAGGTAGTGGCAGATCACTGCAGCAACTGAGGCCATAATTGAACAGATGAATATATTGCAAAGTTCATAACACTGTTTTGCCCCATTTCTTAACTTTTACAAAACAAGTCTCTAGAAGAAATTTGTTTCAAGTACAGTGTATCCATTTAGTTTTTTGGCTTCTTCTTTCACTTCGTGACTATCCCAGTATCTATCATTATCCTCTTCCAGCTTCACAGCTCTGATCCTCTGTTCTTGGCTGTGTCAGATGCTTTTAACTGTGTTTCTGTCTCTACTTCAATCATCCCCTAAATTGTAAACAACAATTTAACCCACTCCATATTGAATGTGATTTCCAGCTCATTCTTCACTTGTTCTTGCTCTCTTACTGCCTCACTAAGTGATCTGAAGGATCGAAGGAAATATTCTAGTTTTTTACAGTGGTTGGCAAATCTACATGTATTTGAGAGACTCATTTCTGAGCTAGGTAATAAAGTTCATACTCATCTGATCCCAAATTTTTTATCAGCTGCCTTAGGAAACCTTACTTCACAAGGTAAAATGGAAAGGAGAAAATTATGCAGAGGAAGGGAACAGCTGGTGCACTCCTACACATGTGCAAGAGCCCAGATGCACAAACATTTGGACCTGTAATTATAGAAGCTTGGCAGCTTTAGCTCCTTGCAAGATTTAGTGTGAATGAAGACTGGTGAATGACATTGTCCTCAGGAACTTGTGTGCATTGCTTGTACCACCTCTAAAAATACTGAAGATGGGTGGACAGGGGTGTAAATATTTTCATTGAAAATAAAAGCACGCATATATACGGCAGTAAGCCAACAGTAGCTCCGAACACTTGGATTTAATAAATAAATTCTTAGTCTGTCTTTTGATTAACATAAGAAATTACACAAAGCAAGAGGAACCAGGAAATCACAGCTGCAATTTCTGATCTTATGTTCAGCTACCTCTCAGAAGTGTTGCTGCATCTTGGAATTACATACAATTTATACTGCTGTCTATATACTTTTTAAGTTCTTGGGAACTTGGACCTTCTTGACAAGACTTCTTATTGTCATCACAACAGATGCTGAGAAATACGTATTTGTAATGGTTTAGGTGTTAAGGCTAAATAGGGATTTGCACTGTCATATTGTGTCCTGGATCTGTACTGGTGTATTTGAGCTGTCTTTTGGTGGTGGGAAATGAATAAATTATTACAGGATGAATGAAAATATTCTTATTAACCCTCATCCAGACTGGGTTCAGTGACTTTACAAATGTGCAGTTAATCTAAATTACATACTACCCTCAATTTAAACTCTTTCTTGTTCATTGTATATGTAAAGGTTAAAAGTTCCTACTAAAGCAAACCTACAAAATATTTTCATGTTATGAATATATCCCAAATCAGAAAGACTCTCTTGTCACAGTTCTTTGATAACTATTTACTTGAAGGATCTGGCACTTTTTAGTTCAACTGATTTTTTTCTTTAATCTCTTATTTCAGCTTGATTTTACTTATTTTTTATTATTTATTGTACAGGAAGTAGCCTTGATGAGAATTCCAGAAACTTGAAGTTCTTAATTAGATCTATTGATTTTCAAGTTTTAACTCTCTAGAAAATATAGGTCTTTGATAGCATATGCAGCATTAATGCATTAGATGCCAAAAATTGTAATTTAAAAAGTAACAATGGAAGCTGATGCAATTTTTCCAAATACACTATGAAAATATCAGATAATTTTTTGATATTATGCAAGAAATTTCTTCTACTAATTAAACCTAAATGTACAATCATTAAGGAATCTAAGAAGCCTTCTGTAATGAATTTAAATTTCAAAGTTTAAAACATATAAAATTATATTTAAAAAAGCACGCTATTTCTTAGAAACCAGTCACCACATCTACTTTAATAATTTATCTATTTGTGAATATTATATTTTCTTCCAAGGAATCTAAATATTTCTGCATTGCAATTTCATATATAAAAATATTTTTTAAAGTAAGGATGTTTAAAATTTAGACACTCAACATATATCCAGATTTTCTCCCTGTTTAACTGTCCTTCTACAGCTGGCTCTTACCATGGTAAGCCCCATTTGATTTCTAACAGCCTTGGCATTTCTTCTGCATGTGTTGATACCATCAGCCTGTGACACATAGAAGAAGGAAGTTCCTTTTCCAGCTCCAGGGAAGAGTGATCATGAATTCAATATGCCAGCAGAGAAATTCAAACACAGGTCAAGTACCCTGTATCCTATTAGTGTTGTTGGACTGCTGTAAGTCATATGGGGCTTTTTTTGAGTCATCTCAGTTCAACTTTAGGAGAGCTTTCAGACACATCTGTTTTTTGGTTTAAACTTTAAAAAAGACCATTTCAAAGAAAAGGATATGATTTTATAAATCACACACAGTAATAACCAGTTTTGAGGGAAGCCAGGCTAGCAAAATTCTGTCCATACAGAGGTAAGATGCAAATCTCAGATATCTTCAGAGGAGTGGAAATTTTACCAGATAAATCCAGTAACAAAAGCTAGATTGGAACAGGACAGAACATTCCAACCTGGAAATCACTAAGAAAGTATTCTTTCAAAGATATTGAAATCCATGGCAAAATGAATTAATCATAGTGGAATCAAGGCATCATCTTTGCTCTTTGCAATAGTCTTTGTTTTAAGGAAAGAAGTTACATCAAAATATGAGAGGAACAGAGAACTGGGAATCATCTCTGTAGTCACCACATGAGTTTCCCAAGGAGTTGAATGCTTTATGTCTTAATTTCTGACATGAGCTAACCTATTTCTTTGTAGAGCAAGTCTTCAAGCATATTGATGTAATAAACCAAAGAATTGGTCCTACTGTTTAGATTCACGTTGCAAAACTGTATAAATAATTTCAAATTTAGGCTAATCAATGTACTTTTTTTTCTGAATTAGCTGTTTAGTCTATAGACTTGCTATAAAGTTGGACTATATTGTGGTAAATGTGTCATCTGTGGAATTGCTAGGATGGAACACAACAGTCTTGTCTTTCTATTTAAAGCAACAATAACATTCTTTGCATAACCTAAAACCATCACATTAGATATAGGTTTCTTTCAGTGGATCCCTACTGAAAAAGACATTTTCTAGAAAGATTTGAATGCTGAAGGAAACAGTTTACAATTTGCTCCAAAGGGCAATATACCTGTCTATGTTTTTATGAAAGTACACGTTTTATTGGAAATTTGAAGGAAAATAAGGTGGAGGCTGAATAAAATTTATTACTGGTCTTTTTCCTACTGTGTGCTGCATTTTACTTCCAATTACATTGAGGTTCTTGTAAACTACTCACCCATTGGGGGCTAGATGTGATCTGACCATCTGACAAAAATATAGGAAACAGAAGGAGGGGAAAGGCAGGAAACAGGCAACGTATCCCCTGATACACGGATTGGTGATTGATCTTCTAATTGTGCACCCCAAACACATTTTGTGCTAAGATGAAAATAAACATTATTGATAGGCCTTGCTTGATATCTGTGCTCCATATGACAATCCTTCCTGTGCTTGATAAATAATAGAGAGCATTTTAACCTTGAAAGAGGCTGGGAAAACTTCAGAAAGATAAACCTCCATCAGTGAAGAGTGTCTATTAGGTAGTCTGTACTACAGCAGTGATTGATTTCCAGATGAATGAACTTGAAATTTACTTTTCAAATCTATTTTCCTGATAGAAATCTTGGTGACCTCAGAAAGGTTTGTTTTTCTTGTTATTTTTACATATTATCATTTGCATCCTCTTTACTTACAGCTCAATCTATCACTTCACTTGGAGCATTATTTTAATATTTTAACCTGTAACTGTATGCAGGACTTATGAAAAATTACTAGCATTTATGTTAAAGAAAGTTGTGTGTGCATGGTTGTAAATATGACTTGACATGATAACCCTAGGAAAGAAATAAATTTATTTAACTTTCATAAGGACATCAGGATATACCATTCCTGATTTAGCCTTAAAGAGACAAAATTGCAGCAGCTTTACTTCAGCAAATGCTGACATAGACAAAATAATATTCTACGTTTTAAATTTTCTTCAAATCCCCCCTGTACACACTGAAATTTTACAACAGAGCTGTTCTATCTGTGAATGAAAATGGGACTATTGTAGAATATGTCATGTCTTCAAAGTAAGTTACCAGTATTATTTCCCATGCTAACAAATGTTTTCTGGTTTTCCATCAACATAGGCAATAAACCACAGAAAAGAAAAAAAAAAAGCTACACAAGCAACCCAACAGGAATACAATAAACTCACTCTTTGGCAATGGCAACTTGAGTGAATAATCAGAACTTTCCAGATAATTCATGTTTAATGTGAAAGCACTGGATTAGATAAATTTTCACGTATAAAAGACACCCTTAAATCAACTTCTTCTCAAATAAATTGTTCTTCATCATCATCATCAAATCATATAGAGACAATGAGATTTAAGAATTACAGGCAAATTGTCTCATAGGCACATGAAGTCAGTTCACACTCTATTTGAATATGTTATTTCTATGAAAGATTTTCTGTTTAAATCTGTTTTCCTAGAAGAAAAGTATTGCTGATATGTAATAAAAAGCAACATTTCAAGGTTGTGCACAAGTAGGAGGTAATTATCTAACTGCCACATGAATAACCCGTCCAGATTTCAGACCTTGAAAATCTTCTTTCAGTTACATCCAAGTCCTGAAGGAAACAGCTATGTTTTTGACATTATCTCCCTCTAGACAGCTCAACTTCAGTTCAGGGCCTCTCAAGAAAGATAATCTTTACTGCCTTTACTGCACTGAGCAGGCCAGCATTTTGTTGTGCTTCATTTTCTGTGCTCCACACACCTTGCCTGGGAAGTTTGAGCTGCTAAACCAGTATTTATTAACTTGTGAGGTCTGCAGATGTGTCACTCATGACATGGAGCAGGGTGCCCTGGTGAAGGGCTGTAATGCCATGCCCCTAAAATGAAGTTAGACAATGTTCTGACTGTGTAAACAAACCAAATAAAGGTGACATTGAAAACAAAGGCAACGTGACTCTCAGAAATTTAGCATTATTTTACTTGCTTCTAATGGAAATGATTGTGAAAGCTGCCTCTGAAATAGTCTGCAGATATCTTGGAGGGAAGGGGCAAAACTGTCCATAGCTTGCAAGTTATTGGTACTGATGCTTATCTTCAGTGGCAGATTTATCAGAAAGCAAATACAAGTGTGCTCATGAACTACATTTTTGGCAGTAGACCTTGCCTTTAAATAATACAACAAAAAAAAAAAAACCTATTAAGATAACTTAATATTATTATTAGAATACCTTCATTGCCACAATTTTCATTGATGCCTTTCATTTAGTGTAAATATAAGGCATAAACTTTAAAAAAATACAAGCTATAGTCTTTCCTTGAAGCCAAACTAGCTGCTTCAATTGAGTCAATGGCATTGGTGTTCTACTTTCACAAAGGCCACAAATTCAACCCAACACCACAAAAATTTCTACTAGCATGGAGAAATATTTTATGCTCTAAAAGCAACTTTAGTGTTAGTATTGCCATCCAGTGCATTCCAGAGTAATTGTTTCAGTCTTTCTGTTTTACTTTAAGACACAGATTTTTCTTTTAGTAAGTTAATTAGTCAGTTTCAGATATTGGCTAGAGTCTGATTTTATTGGAGCACAGAATTAAATTTTTCTTTTTTTTTTTTTTAAGAGATCATTACAACATTTAAAAATTGTATTTAACAGTAAATGTCCATTTTTAACATCCATCAAAAATTTGTAGTTGAGGGGTTGAAGTTTTCATCATACTATAATAAAAAATAATATGATTTTCTGAAATGTTAAACTAAAAGCATGTCATATCTCTCTAGAAGGCAATCAATGGATTAAAGAACTAAGAGGGAAACTAGGGATTTTTTATCAACTATAATTCCCTCTTGTTCTTACAATAAATAACTTTCCTCCTGTTTTATATTTAAAATAAATCTTCACAGTTTTGACTTGTCAATTTAAATGAATATATAAAAACACACACTGATTTAATAGGATGGGGATCAGTTCCAGAATACTTAATTCTTCATTAGCTTTCACTGAATGTAGCTTGAACATTTATAATTCTGTCCTAAACTATTTTCAAGTTTGGCTTTCTGCTTCAAGACACTCAGGAAAAAAATCCACACCAAACCCATTTTAAATTAGTTGACAGATACACATTGGAATGAAAGTTGCCATAATTGGGAGTACACAGGATGTAAAGTGAGTTGCACAGAACCACCTACATGTAATAAAAATTACTTAATCTCTAGGACAAGAAATCCTTCAATTAGCCTCCAAAAGCCTGAGCTTGGATGTCAGTTATGTAATAATCTATCTGCTATTTGTGAGGAAACTCTGCCAGAAGAATTGTTTTTACTTTGTAGATATGAAACACAGGTCTTAGACACATAGGGGTGTAGTTTCTTTTAAGGCCTGCAAACTGAATTTCTGTGTCTGGAAGGTCACTTTGGCAAATGGTTTTTGCTCTGGGAAGGAGTTTTGAAAAGGATCTTAACAATTTTGAAGTTGCATAATGAGGGGGGATACTCCTTCTCCAGAGTTATGCTATATTTTCATGGATTGTGGCCAAATGCCAAAGGGCTTGGAAGTCATTATGCTGAGTCTCCAAATGATTTCTAGGGATTAAGTGCAAAATAATTGCTTTGAACAGATCATTTCACCCTGCAGTTAATTTTCCCATGAGACAAGAAACAGGACACTTTCTCATTCTGGGGAAATATAATTGCAATACTTCAATGTACTGTTTGACAGGGTTTTTTGATACTACAGTGTTTCCCTGAAATCCCCACGATAATTTATACTTCATATTTTTATTATTGTTTAGAACCAATTAATCCTTTCCTTTATTTCATTATTTTTCTGCACAAAGAGATTGTTGAAGCTCTGCATTTGGGTCAGGGTTTTGGGTGAGCTGGACACAGTCCAGCAACTATTTTGGGGAGGAACTATTGGTCTATCATCAGTCTATCATCACCATGGAACTGAATTTCTCTGGCAATGTGGCCATCTACAGTAGATGTGGGCATGACAGTCACCACTCATAGGCAAATGTGGGTGTAGAGAGCTTAGGAGACCTTTTTTCCCCAAGGTCTGACACAGATTTTGTGGTTATGTACATCCTTAAAAACTATGCAGGATGAGGTCATGGGCTTGATGCTCAGCATCACCTTTACTGTTCACGTGTTGACATACACCTTTGTGAGCATGTTGGCCTAGACCAGCTGGGAGCGTCCCACACAACAAGGGAGATTTTTCTGGAGACAGAATGGCCTCCAGATTGGTCTGACTGTGCCATCCTCTTTGGGAAGGAAGGGTTCAGCTGTATGAGAAGTGCCAGTTGTCTCAGAGAATGGGTTTGGAGACAAAGTGCTTTTAGATTTCTCATTAGCCTACTTTTACTAACCAATAATAATTTATTTTCCCCAAGTCTAGCTTGTTTTGTCTGTAATTATAACTGGGTGATATCAGCCTGTCCTTGACCCACAGGTCCTTGTCACTTTTTCCTCTCTCTGTCCTGTTGAGAAGGGGAAATGATAGAGGAGCTTGGTGCCCAACCTGACAGCCAACCAGGGTCAACCACCACAAGTGTTTACGGGTAGATATTTGAAATATTACCAGAAGATAATGCTTATTTATACGTATCTAGAAAGTAATAGTAGAAGATAATAATCACAGTTTTTGCCAATAGTCATCGGTCTTCTTTTGAGCTATTATTCTTGAACTGTGCAGTGGATTGCCATGCCCCTTTAACAATTTTCCTAGTCTTTTGGCTTCTTGTTTTTGAAAGCTTGATGGTACCAGCAGCTGTTACAAGATTGAACACCTACTCACGCACAGTTGGACAACAGGTAATAGAGTTGATTTAGACCCGCAATTTTGAAAACTAGAAGCTATCTGGAGCTCCAGATTGGCATTTTAACTGCTCAGAAATTAAACTGCATAAAATTGTTTATGGACAATCTACTGCAACAAAACAAACAAACAAACAAGTTAGCATTAGCTTCTTTCTTTCTTCAGTGGAACTTGTCAAATGTGCTTATTTTTTAACCTTTAGGATAACCAGACCAAAAAAATTGTCTTCTGGAGAAAATTTTAAATGTTTCTGCAAAGTATTCTAATTAATTTCCTGAAATTCAAAAATAGATTTACACAAAATGAATTCATTCCTTAACTGGCAATTTGCCATATTTTCTAGATCCTTTGGGGATCAGTATGATAGTAAATGGTGAACTACACAATTATTGCAAAAGATCTGATAAAAAATGATACAAGCAAGTCGTAACTAACAATCCGAACAGGCTGGCAAAGAGGGAAGGCAAATTATAAAAACAAAAATAATGAATGAGCAGCAATGAACTGGTTGTAAATGAATATATAGGGCTGTGGTAACATTCTAAAAAGCAATGATCAGATTTTTTTGAGGAAAGGTTAAGCGGCCCTTAAATTTAAAAAGATTGAGGAACACTTCTCTGAGATGGACTGTTGAGAGCACAAAGACCCTTTCCCATTGATTAATGGCTCCCTTTCAAAGTGTAAGTAGCTGATTCAGAAACTGCATTTCACAGACATCTCAAGTTCTATTTCCTTTCAGCCTTATTTTGATTCCTTTCAAGCAATTTTTAGGTTTTTTAGAGTCATTAGCTAATGGCAGATCTCTACATCTTCTGTCACTCAGATGTACAAGGAAGATGAAAAGAGGAAGATTATTCAAAGAAAACAATTATGTGGAATAAGTTTTCTGAAAGACTGATTTGAGTATCTATTTCTAGACCTTTGTCAGGTTTGAGAGAAGTGACTTTTTTGAGCTAGGGAACAACGTGGTGGGGCGAGCCAAAAAAAATCAAAGGCTTTGGCAGCTTGTGGTGAATGGCTCCTAAGCTAAAGTCCGAATTCAGTCAACTCTACAGATTCAGCAGAGAGCTTTTAGAAAGGATTGACTCAAAGGGGCATATTCAGCAGCTTACTTGCTCTGAATTACAAGCTGGAAAAGATTTAACTTCTTCACTTTTTTATCTCCATTTATATGATTTAAATTGTTGATTCTAATAGCTATTTGCATTTTAGGAAAAAGGCAAAATTATACTGAATTCTATCAAAAAGTCAGCTGTTGGAAACGTTATGAAATCATGATATTTGAGATAAAATGTTTCTCAGTCCTTAAAGTAGGAAATAACAAACACTGTGATACAGTAATTGTTGGTAAATTATGATTTTTTTTTTTTTAGATAGTAACCACAATGGCCACTAATTATGAAATAATAGAGTTGCCATACTGACTGTTTTATTTGCTTTGGGAAAAACTTATTTATATACAGTAATTTACTCTGTATGAAGCTTTATGAACTACCCTGTTATCACTGGCTGATAAGTCTCAAAAATGAGCTGTATTTCCAGTCCTTTTCTTCTGAAGAACTGAAAGAAAGTATAGTTGAAATCATTTTTTCTCATGATGTGTTGAACTCCAAAAAGTTTTTAGTTTTAATTATTCATTTCTCAAGAGAGAACATGTTGCATTTTGCAACATGTGAGTGGGCAGGACCTTCTCAGCCCTGCAGCTTGTAATAGGATCTGCCTTTAAAAGCATGTTCCTTGGCTCCTCACTGATTTTTTTGTGTATGATGATGAACCTGAATAACCATTTTAATCACAAATGTCTGACTCTGAACATTTCTGGGACTTTGGCAGCACCTTATCAGAGCTACACTAATGCAAGATGTCTGCCATTAGTTTTACTAATCCTTTTGTAAAACCTTTACCCTTAATAGCAATACTCACCAGACATCTTTCTTGTCCTTCCATTAGGTTATTCTGACATAAATTGCAGTAAGATAAAGGCTTATGGTATTTGTTACTGGTATTCCATAGTAATGTAACTATACTATGCTACTCTCTTCATTATCTGTAATCCAAACAAAATTTCAAAAGAAAATTTGTTTTAAATTTTTATTTATCTTGAAAGAACCAGATAAGGGGACAGTATTACCCATTTTAGGGGTAACACTAAACTGTAGGAGTAAGAATTTGCAGCCTGATTTTAAGGATATTAAAGAAATAAAATTAAAAATAGTTTGTAATTTAATTTGCTTCACTCAAGGCAGCTGGCTTATAGAAAATGATCATATACATATCAATATTTGTATTCTTTGAAAACTAATTTTGTGTTAAAAAAGATTTCCATTATGCATTTTTTTTTCTGTAAATGAGTTTCAATTCTTTCTCAGTTGTACAGGACCTATTTGGAAGTGCTGCCATGAGCAAAATCTGACTGTGGGGCAAGTGGAGCAAGGGCTCAGAGAGAAGCTCTGTGTCTGAATAATCTTGTTGAAGAGCACCTGTAGGAACAAGATCTGTCCATTGAATACTGAGGCTACAGTATCACACCTTTCCTAGTATACATATTTATAGGTTTGGCTCAAACAAGACAGACTGTATTATAATCAGCTGTACAAACAACAAAGTGGAATATAAATGGAATGAGTACACCTTGATTTAAAACATTATTGCTCTCACAGTATTGTATTGACTTCATATGTTGGCCCCTATGGACATAATGTGGATTTGTGGTCATTTAGTGGAACATTTTTAATGCAAGGCAGAGTATAAACTCAGATCTTGGTAGACATTAATGATTTTTATACACAGCTCTCTCACAGGCAGCTTTAAGAAACTGTTCTTTTTTGTTATGTGATACAGTTGGATAGAAGCAACAAGCCAAGTAACCATAACTCTCCATGGCACTCAAATTTCTTAACCTCACCTGAGACTCAGGGGAGTTCTGTTACGTAGGAATTTTTTATGTTCTGTTGGATACTTTATCCTTTGGCCAGGAAATATCAAAATATAGTATTAAAAAAATATTTACTCTTACCTGTTTATTTCCCACAGCAGTGATAATACAATCTCCTTTTCACCTACCTCATCTTGAACGAATTTCATTCTGGCCATCAAGGGACACATGTAATGATGCTTTTCTTGAAGATTTTTTATAGTTGGAGCATTTCTGCAAGATTTCTCTCTGCATTTGGCCCTGTCATTGCCCGTTTATAGAATATGGCAAGCCAGTTATCTCTCTGTCACTCCCAGAAAACTCTTCAGATATATGTTCTACTTTTACTGAATTTGAGAGCCCATTTCTCACCATTGCAGTATAATGCCACTATAAAATGATGTTTAGCAAGGCCTGTCAAAAAAGAGGCTGATGTTATATTTTTTGAAATATGGTTTTGATCAAGCACGTTTTGCTACTGACTCAGAAAACGATCTACTAATTGTGCATAGAAGATATTTTTCTAACAGCAAATTATGAGTATTAATAACATAACTTTAAGAAAGAGGGAGGTTTGCTCTAGAAAGTATAACCTTCTAATCCCCAAGCATGTCTTTCTGCAGCTGAGTCTTAATTTAATTGCAAAAATAGAGGCAACCACCCAATTCCTTGCCTTTTCTGCTCAGTACCATTTCTCCTTTGTTCAATTAATTTAACTTCTTTATTATTGTGTGCTGCTTCTTTTGTTTAAGGCTCCTGTCACAGACTTCCTCACAGGTTTTACCACACTTTTTATAATACTTTTGTTTACATCAGCTTGTGGCTTTATGAGCTGATTGAGTGATTTTAGGGGAGACTGGAATGATTTCAGATTAGACAAGAAAAGAGAAATATGTGGTAGCAAGGTGAGTAGGGCAAGCTGCAATAAAAGGAACAGAAAGTACATTTCTCTGAGGACTTAGTTCACATCTGTTAAAAGGAATACTTTCTAAAATGGGAAGTTCATAAGAATTTTTCTTTCTTTCATTATACAGCTCCTTCAAGTAATTATGTTACCATAGATACACTGTTGACCAATTTATAATCTTAAAGGAGGTTAATTAGAGTAAGATTTTTTTTAATGGCATTTTTCAATGAAAAGACAAAGTTATTTTCCTTGGAAAAACACATTGTCTTTTTTATTTGAGGGTTTCATATATATATGTGTGTGTGTACATATATCTATATATGCAAATAAAATGAGAATTTATTTTTCATACCAAAACGAAAAAGCCTGGCACAAACTAAACCAAAAATCTCTGTTTAATTTTTTGCTTTAACTGCATAAAAAATAAAATCCTGTGGAACAATAATAGGCCTCTTGTGACCTGCTGCTGAGATGATAATGGTATCTGAAGCATTATTTTCATGAACAGAGCTTTCCTAGACAATGCAGCATTGGATTATTGTAATTTCATCATATGTTAAACATTTACCTCCCTGGGGACTCCCAGGCACAGAATGGTCACATAACACAAATCAACTTTTTGTATGCAATTATATTATGCAAAGATAAACACTAAACCACACATAAATCTGCTTAATCATAGCAATTGGTTTTCACTACAGTAATTTTAAGATGCTGTCCCAAATTCTCACACTGTGTACCTATGCTTTAAAATGGCCTTGATGTATCATTTCATGTTGCTGAAAAGACAGCATATAAAGTAAAAATACTGGGAAAAGCAACAATCTCCTCAAGTTTTTTCCTGTCCCTAGATACCATTGTTACTCCTGTTAGGTCAGGGCTCTGTGTCTCTGGGGACAACTGTGGGTAAGGTGAGAAATTTTGGGTTTACTCCTTCTTTTGACATTCTTTAGTTGGCTTTTACCACAAACCACACTATTTAGGAGTAAAAAAGCTGCAGAGATCTAAACAGTGATGGTTATGTCTGATGTGAGCCTTTGTCCTCATATACAGTGAACTAAACAATCTCATTCCCTCACCACCAGTTTTAAATGGTAAAGCAGCTGCCCTTTCTAAGGAATAGGCACATGCCTTTCCTTCCTGTGCAAAGGAAGATATTCTTCAGTGGGAATTCATGGAGGTATTTAGTTCCTGTGCAGAGAATATCTGCTTAAATGTAATGTAATAAAAAGTACGTTAGCTCTGTAAGAGCAGACAGTCTGTCTGTGGTAGACATTAAAACAAGTGTGTCTCAGCAATCTAACGTGACCTTCTGGGTATGAACAAGCCAGATACAAAAATCTTTCTCCATCCGATTGAGACAGAACCTATAAGGAGAGATATTTACAAAGTCTGCAGTTAAATTCAAGGTTCTGCAAGTCCTATAGGCAGGGGATACTTTGGAGAGGAACAGCAAATATGTTAACAAGACATCTGGACAATTTGAAGTCAGGGCTTTGTTTACAGATGGCTCCTTCTGGAAGAGGTGACAGAATGCAGCCTATGGGAGGTGACATCACTGAGTATCTGCAAGCACAGAGATATCACCAAGACTACAGTCTGGATTGCTTAGGGAAGAGTATTCTACAACTTAAAAAGAGAAAAAGTTGGGATAGCAGGATTTAATCTGAGCAGAATTTCTGATCACAGCAACCTCTATTATATTCTGCATCTGGGCTACTCATGAAAGAATATTCAACTCCAAGTTTCATGTGACTTCATGACCTGTTACTGACATCTGTTCAATTTCTTAGGCAAAGAATTGTTGCATAGGCAAATCTAGGAAAACAAATGAAGGTGTGTGAGAGTTGGGTGCTTGTTTGCACACATGGGATTTCAATATTAATCCCTGCAGACTCACATATTCTTGATTTTCAAATTGTATTTTCAGAATGAATTGCAGCAAAAATGGCAATATGATATATGTTGACACGTATATAATAAAGCAGGCTAAATGGATAAAATAGAACAATATATATTATGTATTTTAGATTAACCAGACTATTTTATATCATACTTTCCGTTTTATAAAAATGCCACATTGTTGTTTGAAATCAGAAAATGAAACAAAAGGTGCTATAAAGCTGTGTTCTCACATTATGTCTCCTGGTACGTAACAAGCCATCCCTTTTCTGTATCATTTGTTTCTTTTGTTGGTTTTATTTTGTAAAACACGAGTTAAGACACCAAACAAGTGGAATACACTATGCTGATGATGAAAGGGTTTGCTGTTGTATGTGTAAGTTAAGACAGATTCAGATATTATAAAGTCAGAAAAAATTGTTGTTTCAGCTTCTTGTAATGCACACCATATCACACAATTGAATTAATTCTCATTTGATGCAAGACATACTTTTGTAAAGCACCGAGTTTTTGCTACTCAGTCACTCACCGTATCACTTCAGAAAGCTGCTCTGGTGGTAATTATGCAAAAGCAACAAACAGGCAAAACAAGAGCAGATGCCCTGTGTCTGCATTTATCTTCCTTCACATTTCAGCCACCAGAAGTTATATTTTTTCTGGATGATTGTAGAGGTATTTCAAGTATTTCTTCACTAAACAGGTATTTTCAGACTCTAAGCCACCCCTTATCTTTCTCTTTGTTAAACTAGCATTTGTTTAACTAAAGATTATGTACAAAATCTCAATCCAAACTGTGTTTCTGAACAGACCTGCTGCTGAAGGTATATGTATGAAATATTTAGAGATATTTGCCCTGGCTGCATCCAATCTGGCACCTTCCTCACTGCCCTGAGTTGTCTAACAGCAACACCTACCCTGAGATAATTCATATGTTGAAAATACATACAGATTATATGACGTCATTATTTCTGAATAGATTTGGATATCAGATGCACATTATACTGTATAACACTGTAATTATACTGAGCTCCCTAACATTTCTGTCATTTGCACTTTTTAAACTAAACAAGTAAAATTTTTAAGATACACATCAAAAAAGTCTCATATCAACTATACTACACCATTCGTTTCCTAGTTTATTACAACTCCTTTAACATCCTGTCAAAAGATTTATATTTTTCTATCAAATGTAGCATAATTTTCTCCATTTAAGAACTGAGGTTGAAATATGTAGCAAGCCACTGTCAAACAGACATTTACTGCAGCCCTTTTATGTCCCTGTTCTTTCTCATAATTGTTCTCAGTCTTGTGAAACCACTGCTTTTAAACAGCAAATGTGTGCCGGTGTGTGAGCAAGTTTACGTGAAGAATAAATATGCACATTTTCTCTCTCCCCAGATACGAAATGTGAGCAAGTCATGATCATTCAAACTTAATAACTTTTCAGCTCTCTGATTTCTTCCTCTGTCTCTGCCAAGAGGGTGGCTAATGTTTTTTTCTTATTGGAGAAATTGTGTTCAGCAATATTTAGGAGTTGTACTATCAGTACATCCTCTTCAGTGGCTATAAAAGAGTCAGATAAAGCCAAGGAAAGTATCTTCAGTTCAGCTGTGGCTGTTCTCTGCATTTCATCTTTCTGTAATGAGAAATGTGTCAATTAGTGGTCAAGGTAGTCGCAGAATGGGACAAAAAGGTAACAGGAAGGACAGTGAGAACTAAAGACCAGCCAGCCTCACTCTCTATGCCCAGTAGGAAGTTGGAGCACATTCTGCTAGAAGACATGTCTAAATGCATGAAGGACAGAGAGGTGATTAGAGACAGTCAACAAGGCTTCAACAAGGACAAACCATAGCTCACTAATTTAGTGTCTAGTAATAGTCTGGTAATTTAGACTATTCTGCAATGGAGTGACTGCATCAATAGACAAGGAAACAGCTATGGATGTCATCTACTTAGACTTTTGACACAGGGTCCCACAGCATTTTGACCACTGAATTGGAGAGAGAAGGGTTTGACAGATGGATGATTATCTGGATAAGGAATTGGCTGGATGGATGCACACAAAGAATTATAGTCAATGGCTCAATGTCCAAGTGTAAATCAATAACCAGTAGTGTTCTTCAAAGGTACGTACTGGGACAAATGCTATTTAATACTGTAATCAATGACATAAAAAATGGGATTGAGTGCACGCTCAGCAAGTTTGAAAGCAGCATCAAGCTGAATGGTGAAGCTGATTTCCTAGAGGGAAAGGATATCATCCAGAAAGAACGTGACAGGTTTAAAGAGTGATGAACTCATGTGAACTCCATGAGTTTCAACAAGGCCAAGTGCAAAGTCCTGCACCTGGGTCAAGGCACTCTCCAGTACCAATACAGGCTGAGGGATTAATTACTTGAGAGCAGGCCTACAGAGAAGGACTTAGATGTATTGGTGAATGAAAGATTAGATAGAACCTGACAATGTACACTCACAGTCCAGAAAGCCAACCATAAGCTGGGCTGCATCAAAAGCAGTGTGGCCAGCAGGGTGAGGTGATTCTCCTCCTCTACTCTGCACTTGTGGAACCACACCTGGAGTACTGCATTTATACCTTGGGCCACAGCAAAGGAAGGACATGGACCTTCAGATCCAGAGTGATTAGAGTGGATCCAGAGGCTGACACAAAAATGGTCAGAAGCCTGGAACCCTTCTTCCATGAGGAAAGGCTGAGAGAGGTGAGGTTTTTCAGTCTGGAGAAGACAAGGCTCTCTAAGACTCTGTTGCAGCATTTAAATGTGTGCAGAGCGTTCAAAAAAAGACTGAGAAAGAATTTTTAAGCCTCTTACCAAGGTCTGTAGTGACCAGACAAAAGACATTGGGTTTAAAATTAAGAACAATAATTTTAGATTGAACATAAAGAATACATTTTTTTAGTATGAAGGTGATGTTGCACAGGAATGGGTTGCCCAGAGAAGGTGCAGATGCCCCATTGAAGATGTTCAAGGCCAAATTGGGTTGTGCTTGGAACAATCTGGTCTAGTGAAATGCGTCCCTGCTTACTGCAGTGCAGCTTGCACTAGATGATTTTCAAATGTCTCTTTCAATCCAAGCTATTTTATGATTCTGTGAAGATACCTTCACAGCATTAGTTATCTATTGGTATATCAGTCTTTGCTGGTCCCTGTCTGTCTACAGTAAACCATTCATTTTTGTTAGATAAATAGGTACATAAGTCATAAAAATTGTCTTTTGGACTTCATTCAGAATAAACCTATTCTTCAAATACATATGTTTTCATGTGTCAAAACATTGATGTAGACCAAAACAAATATTCTATTTCTTCAGGCTGAGAAATATTGGATTTTTCCTTCAGTCATATCTCAGGTTTAGCAATAAAAGTTGTTTTATAGAAACATGCTACATTGCTACTGTAAAAACGGAGTCAGTTTTAACACAAAACAACACAGCCTTAGCAATAACATCACTACCATATTGTGAAACTATTGCTAACTTCAAGCAAATTTCTAATGTCCAATGACTCTGATCACTAGCAAGCTGCCGCCTGTATTTCCATTGAATTGTCTTTCTACTTCAAAAATAAGTAATTACAGTGATTTATTTTCCAGTATATTTCAGGAACATTCTGAATTATCAGATTTATCAGGGCAGGATTGTACACTCTCATTGGACACATTGAACAAGACCACCAGGGTAAATCAGTGATGGTGCAAAGTAATTTCTATAGAACTTTATCAGCTCACACCAGCTGAGGTTTGGCCCTTGTATGTTGTTATCAGCATATCTCCAAGTGCTCTTTTGATAACCTAAAAAGTTAAGGATTCCTTCCTTATACAAGGAAGTTGATACTTGATCAACTTGTCTGTTGATACAGAATTGACACTTAGCTATATTTAGGTCTTTCATGGAACTAGGTTTGATCCATCTAGATAGAACTGGTTTGTATTGCGTATATATGGGTGAGATTATATGGTCTAACTCACATTTTACTGACTTCTTTGAATTCAAAATTTGACAGACTAGAAGCGAAGAGGTTGGTGGTTGCTCCTCAGATTACAGAATTTGAAGGAAAGTGTTAGTAGGACAGATAGTTACAGGCACACCATCCTCAGATGGGATTACTCTGAAAATACTGTCCAGTTCTGAATTTCTTTTCCCATCTGCAGAGACATGTGTGAAGGGAGATTTGGGGTTTTTTACCTAGTTCAAACCAAATTAATTCCCAACATCCTTACTCCCATGGTTTTCTTAGGGGTTTTCTGGGAAGAGTAAGCACAATTTTGTTCAATTGTGAAATGGATAAAATGGATGAAATATATTTCCTCTTGATACAACTTGACATCAAGGAATTTTGGAGATTTTAGATGTAAAATCTACTCCCCACATATTATAAACTTGTACAACAAACTTTGTGAGTACCATGATTCAAAGCAGTACCCAGAACATAATCTTGAAATAAACTTCAAAGCCTTTTCAAATTCCCTACTATATGCTTAACTGAAATGGAAATGAAGGCACACACATGCTGGACAAGGGAGCATAGAACCTCAGTTACGACTTCTTTTGTTTTATTTTGATTTTAGAGGTTTTGTGTTGTGTGTGTGTGATTTGTTTGCTTTTTTTATCACAGATGAAAAGACTGTGTTATTTCTAAAAGCACCAAAAGTAAGAACCCTTCTGTAACTGTCAGGGGGAAAAAAACCCCAAACCACAAAACATATTTTGCAATACTTTCTTCTTGATATTTTCATTAAAATTTCAAATGCAAAGTAGTTTAGATGGTTAGTGAAATTGAACAAAATTTTAGATGATACAATACTTGACTACCACTAATTAGGGCAGCATTTTCTTTTAAACTTTAAGAAAAATTTTAACATAATATAGATTACTCAAGCAAAGTTAATACTGGACTTTTTTCATTGGGTTTGAAAGGACCTTAAAGTTTACCTAGTTCCAACCTCCCAATTTACATTACATTTGCACATAACATATGCATTTGCAATACATATTTCCTGATACTTCAGTTTCCTTAAAAACTCCAATGAATATTTTACTGGGAAGTAAAAATATATTTTATATGAAATTTAATGAAAAAAACTAGTTTTAGAAATAGACCTTTTTTATATTTTTGTTTTGATATAATAATTTAAAATATATTAAAAAATCAACATCAGGGAATGCAAAAAATGAGAATCCTTACTGCATGGAATTTTTGCCACTTTTTTCTATTCTAAATAATTATGAAAACCAGAAGTTTCTCAAAATTATTCTCTGAAACATCTCATTGTATTTTTTCCTGTAAAGGCTAATTCAGCTATCTAGGAACTGACATGATAATTTTGGTTGTTTAGTTGTCTGCTGGAACTTAAGCAAAAATTATTTTAGATTTATTTATCATTTAACTCTTCTCCAACAAACTGTTGTTTCCTCAACAGTTGTTCTCCCACAAAATTTATGGCACATAATTCTCCCATGACCTTTGGCACATCACATCAGTTGAACATAAGGGAAGAGGGAGGCACCTGGCAAAGGATGTGGCTAGACCTGCAATGGAGAGATGAACCACCCAAACCACAAGTGACCAGCAATTCAGCCAAAAAGAAATTGTCAACTCAGAGGGGATGCTGTAATTTGGTTTAAGAAAAGAAAACAGTTTTGTTTGACTCTAAACATCCTCTAATGCAATATTTTAGTTTTTCAAAGAATAATTCGGGCAAAATCATGAATTGCCTAAGGTAATTCTGAACTCTGTGCAAAATGCACAGGCTCTCTAGGCAATATTGGATAAAAAAATCCCATATCAGTTTTAGCCAATTTAAAACAGATTAAAAAAAGAATACATTCATCAAGATTTTTCTTTTGCCATGTGATATTTTTCAGTTGGCCCAGAGAGTACTCTCAGCATTTACTTACTCACAGGCATAGGCTAGAGGCACTACACTTTAGAGTTTTGAGGATAGATTTCCAAAGCTCTTATTTGAGTTTCCTTTACTTTCACACTGTAAGAGTAGTGCTTGACAGAAATCTCCTCTAAACTACAGGACCTGTGTAAGAATTTTGAACAAGAAATGCAATGGTTTTATAGCTGTAAGGAAGACAGTGATCATAGGGTACTACATGAAAGGCTTCTGTCATTGAAAAGCTGAAACTAGATATTTTAATAAATTTAGTATGTGTCTCTGTGTACATGTGGGAAGGAGAGGACACCGTGTGTATCAGCAAGTGTGTAGATAATAATGGATGATGATAATACAAGAGGAGAAAAAGCATGTTACTTAATACCCTCAGGCTTACATGAAACCCAATAGATGCAGATTGCATGAGGTAAACAGAAGAAAAATTAGTGTGCATGAAGTAATAATTGAAAGCTAAAATCATGTGAGCATATTGGTTTTAATTATTCATTGCCAGAAAACCTGTAGATAAAACACCCACTAATCTTTAATCTGACAAACCCTCAGGCCCATAAGGCCTATTGAGGATGTAAAGAGATTAATAAAGAGGAGGATGGAATCAAGGAGGATATATAAATTGTCCTCAGTGTTTGTTAGCAGTATAAATTGTGTAGAGATTCCATAAATTAGCCTAAATAATTCAGTTTCATTTAGCTGGTACTGCTGCATTTTTTAAAGTGATACAGAACAGTAATAAAAGACATTCCAAACTATTAGAAGACTTTAATAATAATTTCTCTACCTTTGTTGTCTTCATCAGTTATCTTTCTGTGGAAGAAATTGGACAGATGCTTAGTCTGAAATAATTCTTAAGAGAGATCCCACAAAACAAACCTTCTAATTTTTAACAAAAGCTACAATCTTAGTGATTGACATCATGACAAAACTACCTTCCCAAATGAACATCCCAAACCCGTAGAGAATAATAATGAAGCAAATGAACAAGTAAATATGGAAGAGAAAAAAGAAAGAAACAAAAATAAATCTGAAGTTTTTAAAGAGGATTTTGTATATGGTTGAAAAATTTTGGGTTTTGTTTAGCTCCCCATTCAGATATTTTTCACAGGTCACATGATAAGGCAGATTTAAGTTATCTTAATATTTCATTCAATTTCATTCAATCTGAAGATGAAGCGTGGAGATATCTATAGCCGTGAATATTACAAGAGGAAATTTACTATATTTGAAACAAATCCATTGAGAAAATTGAAATTAAATGTTGCCTATTTCAATCAAGTTGTGGATAAGGCCCATTCTGCTCTAAATTCCTGGTTGCTGCATGATTCCCCAAGCTATTTCCATGTTAGTCTGATCAGTATCAAAAGCTAAACAAATTCCTATGTTTTTGCAAAGTGTTACAGAAAAACTTCAGTTCTAAGGGCTAATACACCTCCCACCAAATTGTGAGCAGCCCCACTTAACAGCCTTTCTGGCTGTTAGTGCTTCCAGAGAACAAAATAATAGGAATGAGGATCTGGCTGGGTATCTAATCCTGCAGGGACCTGAATAAATCTCTTTAGCTTCTTTCTAGTCTTCAGAGGCTGGCAATCATTAGCATACAAATAATTATAGAACCAATACCATTTTAGGCTTTAAAAAATCCTTTGACTTTCGTCTGTTGTGCAGTACTTCAGGTGTTTCACGTATATTCACTGGAGTCAGCAAAATGTACGACTTACATGGTTTGTATTTGTCATTCTGCAGAATATAGATTAGCAAAACAGATGTGCAAAGCCTAGGAGAAGTCTGGCTGTGCTGAATTTTACCATGAGCAGAAAGAAATCTGCATCTTGCTATGATTAAACTCAGCAGGAAGAGTCACAATAAATTGTGTTAAATCAAGCATGACCCTACAAAGTCTTAATACAGATCAAACAAATTTAGAAATTATTTTTCATGGTTAGGCATGCAAAATACAGAATGGACAGAAATGCAGGACGAAAAACAAAAAATCAAACTTCAATGACCCATATATGGTGTCATTATTTGTATTACTAAACTTCTATTAACAAAGTAATATATTAAAGTCATTCTGTTTGTTTCTATAAACAATTCCAGGAATTTTTCCCCTGCCAAGTCAATGGCACTGGAAATATTTAAATCTGTTATTTTTTACAGCCTGGAGACATGCCTAACTTCTCAGTTAAGCAATAAAACTAGAAACAAAAAGGTAGAGAAGGTGTGAAAGGGCACGAACACTGCATTTTTTTCTAACATTGTTTGCTGGTGTTGCAATATTCCTGTTGTCTCCTGTGTGCTCATGACAGATTGCTGCTCCAAGTGTGGAAGATAAAGAACATGCATCCTGGCACACCTCACCTGTGATGTAGATACCCAGGTATGCAGTGCGGGAGAGAAAAAATATAGGTGGGCATACCCAGTCATTTTTCAAACTCCTGAAATTTTATTAAAAGCAAAAGTGTTAGTTTCTGAATCTAAATTGGTACCAAAAACAATGTAAGGCAAGAAATGGAATTTAAAAACTGTGTCTTGAAATTTCTTAGAATAGTAATGATTTGGTATGTCTCGGGCAGGTATAACACTTAATGTCTTTCAATTTAGAGGTCATTCTAACTGAGGATTTTACTTGATGTATTGCAGAAAAAAAGTGTCAAAGGTCTGTCCACATATACAGCATATTATTAGTTGTGTTGTCTTTTTTGCTGACCCTACTCAATAAAAAATGCAGAGAAATACAATTAATCCTCACTTAAAGGAAAAACTGGGCATTAAGGTGCAAACTATCTCATGTGTTTTATTGATGTGATGTGCTAAGTGCTTACAAACCTACAGAGCAGAATCCAGAGGATGAGGTCTGGTCTGGACTTAGCAAACATTGATGAACATTTCTCATGTTGGAAGTTCTATTCCCATTGCTGGGCTGTATAAATATCATAATTTACACCTATGTTGATTAAGGTTAACTGAACTGTCAAAAGAGATGTGGGTCTTCAGGTGTGGAATTGCATTTATTTAAATCTCTACTACAGTCATTTTATTTTTGTGTTAGTTATAAAGCAATTATTTTTTCTTGCTTACTTGTTTGGTACTTTCAACACGCTCATGCAATGTTGTCTTGGTTTGGAAAAAGTATTTACTGACTATATTGTATTGCAGTTTTCATTGAAAGTCTTAAGCTGTATTTAAATCCTAGGACTTTTCATACACCCCACTGTGAGAGCTTGTCTTTCTGAGTAGTGGCATTAAGCAGACAAAACTGAGGGACAGCACATGAGGCTACTTCACATCACCTCTGCAAATACATTAGAATCTTGTGTCTCTGTATTTTTGAAAAATACCATGGCATTACAGCTCTGCTGGAAATCATGAATATAAATTACTTTATATATAAAAAAGCAATTTATTATTTAGTATATTTTCAGATAACTTACATCAAAGTAGAGAACATTAATAAACATCAATGAATTCAAAGTGGTGGTGGTAGGAGAATGCAGAGAAGAGTTATGCCTACAGCTGAAATAAAATTGTATTTCTCCTCAGCTAACTAGTCTGCCAATGAAATGTCAGGGCATTGTTGCCTCCCAATTGATAGCAAATGTGGAAAACTAGTTTGAATTATGGAACAGAAAAAACAGGGAACATAGTGCTAAAATAAAAATTATGAACAAGAAGACCCTTTTCCTATTTCTGGGTTTGTCCCGTTCTGTGGAGGTAAACTGTTGCAGCACATGTTCCTCATACTGCACCAGAAAAAAAAAAAAAAATTAAGGATCTTGCCTTCAGTTCCTATGTCAGGATACATCAGTATCCAATTTAGCAATGCAAACCATACTCTAGCTTCAAATTTGGTGGGAAATGTATTGCTGTCTTTGACATTTGTCTTAATGCTCATCTTTGTAAGTGTAATATATCAGGCATCAATCAACAAGTGTTAGTCAAGCAGGCAAACCCCCTGCAATCTGCCTATGCATTTTTTTCCTCCTCTGCAGCATCCCACCTCTGCGTATCTCTAGACTTCATCCTTTCTGCATTCTGAATCCAAGATTCCACTTTCCTCCACAGCCTCACAACCAAATCCTTGACCCTTCACATATGTGTCTTCTCCTTTCCGGTACAAGGGCTTTTTCAGGCCCTCTCCCATCACAAATGTCAATTTAAATTGACTTTCTTCATTAGTTTTTCAAACAGGTCACCTTGTGATACTTGCAACCTCTGACAGCATGACCTTCTAGCCCATCAAACTCCAGCTTCAACTCCTCTTCAAGGTTTAAAGTCCTCTCATTGGGTTGCTTCTTATTTTCAGAAGAAATACAAAACTACAGCAGGACCCAGCAGAGTCAGAAAATCAACCCAAATACTGTTTTGGGGAGGACTGGAGAGAACTTCCAATTCACAGCTGTGCAATATGAGCAATTTTTTTTTTATCAATGTGAGCTATCCAAAGTCAGACCTACATTTTTCCTCTTCCTTTCCAGTCACCTCCTCATTGTCAGTTTTTATAAATATCTTTCTTATAGATCTCAATTTTTAGAGTAGTCTTTTTGAACTCTTATCAGCCTGCTGCTCTGTAATTGCCATTAGCATAAGTGCAGCCAGGCTGGCCAAAGCCACGGCATGAACCTGCCCACCTCTACAAGCAAGGTGGTGAGCAGTGCCCGTGCCAATCTGCTCCAGTAGTTCATGTTTTCCTGAGGAAGATCTTTGGTGGCTGCTGGCAGTGCACCATCCAGGATGGCTGTGGTAAGTAAAAGAGTACTGTTGATCATTGTGACAAGTCCATTCCCTCTGCCAGCAGAATCACCTGACTTGGGAAACAAAACTGTGGAGTTGTCAGAAGCAGAAGCGCTGCAGGTATGCAGATCTAGCAAAACTGGTAAGTGCATTACATTGGACAGAAAATTTGTGAAATCTCCTTTAAGAAAAAATTACAAAGACATGACTCTGCCAGCCCACAACCTGTAGATGTTCTCAGATCCTGTCTTAAAATACATTGAACCACACTGAAAAAGGAGATGGTTGTGTGTTGTCTGAACACTTTATGAGTTTTCCTGAGTGCAGGCCTGCGGAAATTTTATTCTCATGGGAAAGCTCATTTTTTCTCTGCACAGAATTCTATAAACAAATCTCTGAGCTGTGTTCAAGGGCAGATGGTGTTTCTCTGCCCTGTCTCCTGATATGGGAGATGGGGGATTTTCTTCCTCTCAGCCTATAAGGTGAAAAACTGTTATCTCTGAACAGTAAGCACTTTCTAGCATTCTTGTACGGAGCATGAAGAAGTAAGCATCTGACCTCTGTACCTGGGCACATATAGCCTGAGCCTTCTGAACTATGGAGTCATTTTAATAAATCATATTTATCCTTCTGGTGTGAAGTCAGAAAATTTTGTTTCACCTTGCGGACCACAACAATAGTTGTGCTGGTTTTTGCACGAAAAGTAAAAGAGCAAATGTTCTAAGGGAAAATACGTCCTACCTATGCATGTGGTGGGCAGCTTGGTTTATCAAGTGCGTGGGTCTGCTCCCTTCAGACTGATCCCTGCCTTGCTATTGCCCTGGCAGGAGTCAGGTCACATTATCCAAGCCATGCACGAGGGAACACTGGCTCTGTCCAGCATTTAGGGCAAAAGCTGTTTCCCTGCATCAGGACGCAGGATAAAGTCCTCACATACTGCGCTTTTACAGATATGCAAACTTCTGCAACAATAATGAAAATGTTTAAGTAACATCAGTACTGCAGAAGAAGTTTCCTTGGTACTTACTCCTGACATTTGGGACAAAGATGGCTGTCTTTGCTTTAAAGAAGTTCCCATTCTTGTGATACTTCTGAAAACAAGAAGTCTGATTAGGAGACCTCTTCCTTCAATAAATAAATAAATGCCTCAGTGTCTGAATGCTCATTCGGCAAGAAAGACAGAGAATTGTTGCTAAATTTGTGTAATATAGGCTCTGATGATATACTTATAAATTGGAAATCCACAGAGGTGTTTTGTTTATTCAGAACTTTTCACATTTCAGAAATACAAATTACCCTTCTAACAGGAAACTCAACTGTTCGGAATTCTCTAGGACAACATAAATTTTTCTAAATAGCAGTTGAGATATCTACCTATTGACAGATAATTTTTCCCCTTCTTCCTATTTTCACAGCATAAAACACTGACAGAAGAAAGCTTCAGTAATAAGAAGGTAAATATATTTTAGTCCAAAATGCAGTAGCCATACATAAAGGATAATTTTGTATTGAACAGCTATATAATGACTACCCTAAACCACTGTTAGACCTAAAATGAAATGCCCCGCTTTCTCTTTGGTATCCTGTGAATTCATTAAGATAGCAAAATGGTATTTAGCAAATGTTGTAATGACTTCTAGAATATGTTGGCCCTTCATGTACTCACTGTTCAGGACAAAAAACCCAACCAAAGAAAAAGCTTTAAAACAGTATTGCAAACGAGGTGCAATGCAGTGCTTCCTTCTGTTTAGTCTTCTAAATGTGTGATACTATCATTTCCAAAGTAATTGAGCCTCATTATAATGGCTTTTAATATTCTGGACTTTGATAATACAGAAAATGCTTAACTACATCTAATAAATTAATGAGAAATGTGTTAAGAGATAATTATTTTTTAAAAAATCAAGAAAATTGTATTTTTTTGGAGATCAGAGACAAAGAATCACAGTATTTTTAGATCTTGTATGAGTAGGTCAATTTTAATAAAATATTAAAGTATTTTGAGGTATATTTTTCATTTAAGCCCGATGGCATAAAAAATATGAAGTAAAATATACGTTAGTGAAGATGGAAGTCTGTAGAAGGCAGCATGATAAAATACAATATTATTTTAAATATTCTTAAAATCCTGCCAATCTTTGCTGTCCAAGTGAAACTAACATCAGATCTGTCTGCCTAAATAAGCTAATACAGATGGTAAATATTTTCCCTGAGTGCAAAAATTGTCAAGGAATCCTTAACTTCTTCCTCATTTGGGAATTACTTTTGATTCATAGAATTATGATCTCATAATCCAGCAGGATTTTCCTGTGTTGAGAAGGGTAATGACAAACCCAGTGCAGAAACATGCTAGATGATGTGGGGGAAATTTCAAGTATCTGTGACTGGCCCTGAGACTACTACCCCTGCAGAAAGGCACAGAGCAGCTCTGGGAGATCTGTTAGTTTTCAGAGCTGCGTCACCTTGACCTTCCCTTCTAAATCTGAGGTGCAATCTGGCAGAGCAAAGAGAATTAGTTCACTTTCTCTTTAAAGAACACTTTTTTCAGTCTTCCTGGGAATAGAAATACTTATTAAATTTCACTGACTGAGAATATGCAGGAACGTTCTGAAAAACAGAGTAGGGTTTGCTCTCCTTGTAACAAAAGTCATTCCTACAGCCAAAATGGCAGTAAAGAAAAAAAAAGAGAAAATAAAAAGTACCCTCTTTTGTTGTTGTTTTTGGAAACCTCCTGAATAAATTTTTACAGTATTTCCCTTATGTCTATAAAAATAAGTCTTTTTACCTTATATTTGTTCTTCTGCTACCAAATCCCCTCTTTATCATCTGACTTCCTAGATAGTACCAATTCTACAAGCTGGTAGTTTTGGGGTTTCTTTTTTGTTTGCTATGAAATTTGTTTTTTCTTTTTATTTGTCCAGAAAAAGCTAAGTCAACAATTAATTTTCACTGTTCGTTTCCAATACCTTGTGCAAATTCATGGAGGGACTGGTGGGCTGGTCCCCTACTGTGGACAACCCAAGTAAGATCTTATTTATGTGGAAATTCATTTTCAAGCAGGCTGAAAATCAACTAGTGACTTAGGAGAACAACAAGTAAGAGGAGACATTTTGAAGATGTAGCACCTCTGAAAAGTTTCAAACAGTTACATTTTTTGGATTAGGGAAGAAAGGGGCAATAGAAGACTGCTGCAAAGTTAATAGTCTTTTCTCTTTATCCATTGGTAACAGGGAAAGAAAGCTAAACCAGGAAAGAGTTAGAATATATAGCAGGAAAAATAGTTTCACTGTAAGGACAAAGGCCTGGATTGCATTGCCAAGACAGTTGGTAGGGATGATCTCAGACAACATGAGCAGAACATCAGAGCTAATATGGAAATAGCTCAGCTGGGGCTGTGGTCTGTGTGAGCTCCCTGTCAGCCTTATTTTATAGAGAAAAAATATCTGGCTGTACTATTTTCTTAGTCTACTTCATTGAATTGGCTCCATAAATTCCTTGTGTGAAAAGAAAGATTGAAAACTAAGCAAGTTCAATAATGTATAGATAAACCAGGATTTGGTTTGCTGTTCCATATACATTTAATTTCCCTCCAAGTAAATTTCCTAAATTCTATTGAACTTTTGTAGACACCTTCAACCATATTGACCTATGTCACTCAGATGATCAGTTTTCCATGGCAAATATTACAGCAATTAAACAAAAATATGTAGTGCCACATTTTCACACTCATTTAAAATAAATTAATTTTAAGGTTCCTTTCTTTTGTCTGCAGATGATCAGGTTTGCAGCTCTACAATATTAAATTTGCATAGTTACAAGTGATAAACTTCACTGATAAACTTCAAAAGTTTATTAGTATAGTGTAGATGATGTGTTCTTGGAGTGAAAGAAAAAGAAATACTCAATATTTAAATGCTCTTTCTGTCTTTTCCTTTCAAATTCTCTTTGACCAGAGGTGATTTTTCTTATGCTCTTGGTACCACATGGGCCTTCCTTTTCAGGTAAAAATAATAATATGCCTAAATCAGAAGACATTTGAGAAGTTGATTAATCTATAATGACAAAATGATAGAATCATATCATGGTTCCAGTTGGAAGGTCCCATAAAGATCATCTAATTCCTATCCCACTGCCACAAACAGGAACATCTTCCACTAAAACCGATTGCTCAGAGATCCATCCTTCAACACTTCCAGGGATGAGGCACTCGCAGTTTCTCTGGGCAATCTAATTTTAATGCTTCACTACCCTCACAGTAAAGAATTTCTTCCTAATATCTAATCTTTCAGTTTAACTGCCCTCTTTCCATTTAAGAAATTCCCACTTTTCTTGTCACTACACGCTCTTGTCAAAGTCCCTCTCCAGCTTTCCTGTAGCTGTCTTCGAAGGCTGCTGTATGATCTCTCTAGAGCCTTCTCTTCTTTGGGTTGAATCACCCCAAATCTCTCGTCTTCATGGAGAAGGTGTTACAGGCAAAAAAAGTAGTTTCAAAATAATGCAGCTTGAGTACTTTTGAAAATATATATTTTGTATTTATATGCATTAGGTTTGCTATTTTGTTAATTGTTAACCTTTATAATTGATAACTTCTGTTTCGGGAAGGTATTTTAGCATCCTCAAAACATGTATTACATGGATTGAAATTAAATTTTCAGCAATAACATAGCTAAGATGATGGCTTTTATGGAAACCTGACATCTGAATCATGCTACAAGTTGCTTTTTTTGGTTGTGTTTGGGTTTTTTTTTTTTTATTAGTAATACAATGGAAATCTCTCGGCCTCAGTTACTCTATTTTCAAAATTATTAGTTGCTTGAGAGATCAGTCTTGAGTAAAATTAACCTCGAATTTATTTAAATGTACTGCTTATACACTTTGGAAGCCTTTAAAGGCTCTGCAAGCTAACAATGTGGAATCTGTGCTTTGCCTAAGTCTGTCCTCTCCATAGGAGGTCTATAAAGCATCCACAAGATGGCATTCTGTAGTACAACTTTTCAGCATTCTTTGGTAGATCTTCACACTCTGACTTCTTGGTCTAAGTATTAACTCCCTTGGATTACAGTGCTATTTGTGTTTGGTCTAGTGGACAGTCTTCTAATTATCAAATATTCTTCTCTTTTAATTAAAACACAAACCATTAAAACTCATTCCTAGAAGTTTTTCCCATGCTGATGGCTCCATGTTTATTTTCTACATGAGCCTGAATGAATTTCCATTATCATCTGTTGCAATGTGTCCATGAGTTTGAAATAGCATTACATACAGCCATAAGGAAATATTAGATAAGAGTGTACAGATTATAACCAAGGAAGAACTCATTTTTTCAAAAATTCAGCTGATTTTGTTATCTCTTCTTAAAAAAACTGTACACACACATTGGAAGTATGAATGTGCTCAAGAGGCAACATCTTACTTGTTTTACTTTTTTTCCCTTAACTTGTTTATTTTGTTACTGAGTTTACGTATTACCAGAATCCACCTTCCTTGACAGAGAAAGAAAAAAAATTATTTTCAGGCAAATTTTAGGCTGAAATAGAAGACCCATTCTTGCACCTTCCTCTCACAGACTGTTGACTGTTAATTGTGTTTCTTTGATTTAAGCCAAATGTTTGGAAATTATCTGATCCTGACCTGGTCTCTAGTATGGGATGAGCAAATTTCTGTAACTTCTGTTACTGTCGTGGAAACATAAATACTTACTAAAGAAATTAAATTGAGCATAAAAATTCATGCCAAAAAAGGTCTTTCCAGATGGTGTCAGAAAGTTTAAAGACTTGCCAAATAAAAATTATGGTTTAATATTCACTCTTACTATGAGGTTTGAGAAAAGTTTTCAAGTGAAAAATTTATATTTGCTAAATTTTCATTTACCTGAGAGGACTTCCTGCTAAGTATGTTTTTCTTGTAATTTTCCTCAATTAATGAAAAAGATAAAATTCTATTAGGTATTTTAATATGAAACTAGAATAAAAATTCATTTTTCATCTGTTTTCTTTGGCGTTCTCAGTGTGGATATATTCCAATACCAAAAATAAAAATAAATGAAAGACAGTTTTGCCTGACTTTTTATTGTCAAAAAGAACAAATACATTAGAAGAAAAGTTTCTTAAACTGTAGAGTAAAAGTACTAGAAATATAACTGGTGGTAGACCATTGCTGCAGTGTCCAAATTCCAAATCTGCTTCTGGTCTGTTGGCAGTAAATAACCTATAATTCAGTGGGTTTTTTTAATGCTAAGACTTTCAACAGTTTTTAAAGATGAAAACCATCCTTCTTTTTTTTTTTTTTTTTTTTTTTTTGATGCTGGAATATATCTCACTGTCAAAATCCTACCAAGCAATTTTAAAACTAATTTCTATTGGTTTGATATTTTGTGATTTTTTTTTTTTTTGAGATAATTAATTACTGTAAATGTTCGGCATCAGCACACGAAGAACTGCCAAAGACAACAAAGACAAAAGAGGAAGCAATATATTTTCAAAAGGCCTACCTAAAACTACATTAATTGCTTCAACAAACAGGTGAGTATATGGACTTTGGAAAGAAAAGGGACATAATCACAAAATACTCTAATGCGCACATTCTATAACTAACTCAAGATTACATTATCTTGGACATTGCCCTTATCAATCTAATCTAACCCTTACCAATCTAACCTTTAGTCCTCTTTTGAGCAGGGGACTGACTTGCTGAAGCCCTTTCCAACCTCACTTTTATGATTCATTGTTTTATACTAATGAAGTAATAAAAGCAATTACGTTTTTACCTACAAATAATTTTAAATTATTTATTATCAAGCAAAATGTGATGTTTTCACTTCCAGTGTTTATTATAAGTCTCAGATTTTTAGCACAAGCCATACATTAATCTTGCCCAACACTAGCACCAAAAGCATTAATATTTAACAGCACTATGTCTTTGGTGAAACTATAAAGTAAATATTACTTTAACAAACAGAATTAAATGTAGTAAATGCACTGTGTACCAAAGCAATGACTGAGAAAATAGTTTCTCCTCCTTCTAAACATTCTTTTCAATTGTTAAAATAATAACTTTTTATTAACATTTGCAAATTGTAGTAATTTAGTGCAGTAGTCTAGAATATATTTAGTGTATGCAATTATGTTTGACATTGAATTTACAATTTATCCCTAGTTCTCTTGATTTCTTCCTTGTTTCTATGTAACCAGAGTGAAATCTTTGACTCTAAAACCCAATAAAGCTTTAGATTTTTTAAGTAACTTTATCAAGTATTAGTAATAAAAACTTAGATGTTTTTATGAAGCAAACAACTCAGGAAGGGAGCAATACATCTTCTGATTATGCAGCCACTGAATATGTGGTGCATGGAGGTGCCAAGTAAAAAATAATTAGATTTTTAAAATCATTTATTCTGAAAGAGAAGAAGCACCAAAAGATTGCTTATCCAGAGGACTGGGGAAACTGGTAATTTCAGCTGAAATAATCAGTAGTTTATCCATTAAACACTGTATGGAATGATGTTAGACCAGCAACTAAAAGTAAGAAAAGAAGGCTAGAAAAAGAACGTGAAAACAAGTTGTGGTTAAAAATATCCAATGACAAACAAGTTTTGCAGCTCGTGAAGGTCTCAAGACAATGAGAAAGTCTGGCAAGCCTCCAACAATTAGGAACAAATTATGTTGGATATAAATGGGTTTATATCAGACAAACATTGAATCTTAATACAAAGAGAAAATTATTATTAACATGATTGACCTACGTATGAAAGAGGGTTTAGAACACTTCAAGAAAATGAAAAAAATGCAGTAATTTCTGACTCTGTTCAGTAATTATGTATTATGCCAGAGGAACAGAATCTTGTGATACCTAGTAATAACTTAAAAGAAAAGAAAATGAATCAAAATGTTTGCAGAGTTTGGTAGTTATGTTCCATTAAGACATTGCATTATGCCCCCAAATTCAGACATAAAACCATTGAAAAGTATCTCTGCAAAACTGTTGAAATTTGAAGCTCAATATATCTCTATCTCATGAAGAAGAATGCCTAGTACTACATGCTTCTACTCTACTTGTCTAACTGGAAAACAAAAAAAAAAGGCCACATATGGAAAGGGACTTGGAAGTTATCATCTGGAAAAAAATGTAAAATACAGCACTATGCTAAGGTCTGCAATGAAAAGACAGGCTAAAATATATTTTAATTCAGGTGATAGGCATTAAATTTATTTCCACAAGTGAAGTCAAATGTGGCTTCAGTAGGTGATTCACCATAAACTTTGGCTTTAAAAGAATCCTTTCCTATAGGCAGATACCATGGATGTAATAAATCATATTATTGGCATTGTGTGATTAACTTTTACTAACGATTTTGCAATGTGCAAGGATGTGATAATATGAAAGTCATCTACAAGGCCCGAGAATGTACTTTAGTTATGCATCTAGATTATGATACAAAAGAAAGGAAGAGATTTTGGCAGAGACTGTCTCCTGTCCATTCTGCCAGGGGCTAACCCCCACGTTAACGTAATAACCATTGCCTGCAGCATTGCATTTGTCTCTGGGTGTCATGTCATGTTTTAACCCCAGCTTACAACTAAATCTGCTCACTTATTTAGCCTCCATACGATGGGGGAGACAATCAGAAGAATAACAGTGAGAAAAGTCATGGGCTGAGATAAAGACAGTTTAATATGCGAAGCAAAAGCTGCATGTGCTAGCAAAGCAGGACAAAGATTTCATTCCCCATTTCCCATGGGCAGGCAGAAGTTCAGCCATCTTCAGGAAAGCAAGGCTCCACCATGCATAATGGTGACTTGGGAAGGCAAATGTCTTGACCCCAAACCTGCCTCCCCTTCCTTCCTCTTCCCCCAGCTTTATTTGCTGAACATGATCCCATATGCTGTGCAAGATCCCTTTGATCAGTTGGGGTCAGCTGTCCCGCCCGTGTCCCCCCTCAAGTCCTTCTGCACGCCCAGCCTTCTCACTGGCAGGGCAATATGAGAAGCAGAAAAGGCTTTGTCAATGTGTAAGCACCCCTCGAGGGTAATGAAAACATCCCTGTGTGATCAACACTGTTTTCAGGACAAATGCAAAACACAGCCCCATACTGACCACTGTGGAGAAAATTAACACTATTTCATCCAAACCAAAGTGTCCTCTGCAGGGAATACCCTGTAAAACTAGGAGCTCAGTATTATTTCCCAGGTTTGGTGTAGTTTCATCCATGTGACATATATCAGGAATCAATTGCCTGTTCTTGGGACTTGTTTTTGAAAGGTTAGTGAGAGTGGCCCAAGACACATCTAATGAGTGTGCTGAGAACCTCAGCAGTGTGGGACATGCAGGTTTCAGTGTTCAGACATTCTTGTTTATTCTCTTTTGTCCAAATGCTAATTAAGAGAGTCAGTTCATCACAAGTGACCATTTAAACAGAGTTTAGAAGACTGAAGAAATGTAAATACCATAGGCTAATAAATACATATGACAGCACTCCCATTCAAGGCCTCTTGGTTCTGAACAGTTTAAAAAGTAAAGATCAATCTTCTGCAATAACAACATGTCAATATTCTCAACACACTGAATGGTAAGTTAGGAAACAGCAAGTGATTCTGTATGCATCTGTCACAACAGTGCACCCATTAATGGTTTTATTTTAAGCATTCTGTGTTAAAGGGGAAAAAAAAGAAAAAAATATCTCTAACAGTTGCTCTAAAATGTTGCATGTGGGTAGGCAACAACACTTTGTGCACATCCTTCAGATCTTTGAGTAACATAACTGTATATTGATTTTACAGTTATAAAAGACTGAATGAAGTAGCAGTTCATGAAACAGGATATTGTGGACCCCTTAGAGGTCAATTGGACAATTAACTGTAAAATAACTGTGTTAAAATAAAAGGCTGTAAAAGTTGCTGTTACTGGGTAGCCTATATCATAACAAAAGATTTATTAGGAATTAGATAACAAAAGTTTACTATGTGGAAAAAAACCCTAAACAATCAATCCTACAGATAAGGCTCACTAGGGATAGAATCTTGAGCTGACAGTGAATTTCAGACTTTAAGAGAGTATTACAAGCAATTTAGAAGAAAGTTCTTTCATTTATCATTTGCAATGTAATGCTTGCAATTAAGAATCTAAGAGCTTTTGTCTGGCTGTATGTTAATTTTTTATGTTGCCTAAAATAACAATAAAACATGAAGTATATTTGTGAAAATTACTTGGCAATGTCCTTCCAAGGCACATAAAAGCATTCTTCACAGAGAAGTAATGACTTGCTGTGATACCTGTTTTATATGTTCCACATATATTTCACCTCTCTATCTCCTTACTGTTTTCTCAGAAATGCATTTTCCAAGCACAAATAGAATAAAGTGGTAATGACATTTTATGTGAGTTCTTTGAGAGTCAGAAATTAACCAGTTTGTGACTTGGCTATCTCAAGATCTAGAAGTCCTGGGAAGTGTTGCATGAGATGCTGAGGTAAGAGTGACTTTGAGAACTGATTGACTGGAAAACACCTCAAAAGAAAAGGATATGAAGCTCCTGGTGGACACGTTCTTGGTTTGCTACTGAGCATTAGTCAAAAATGCATGTTTGTACTGATTGTGTTCACTGTGTAGTGGACCACATTAGCAAAATCATAGCTGTCAGGTCAAGGAAAGTGATTATTACCCTTAGCTCAGTTCTTGGAAGGCCACATTGGGACTAAAACATCCAATTTTGTCTTCTAGTGCAAGACCTGTATCAATAATCACAAGAGAATTCAGTGGAGGACTGTTATGATCAGCAGGGAGCTGGAACCTTGGTGAGACCAAGAGAAGAAGGTTTATTTAGCCTGCAGAAATTAAAGCAAAGGAGAAACCTAATTAGTCTTCTTCTCCTAAGAGAGGGTTTGTAGACAATGGACCCAGATATTGGGTCTGAGGTACACAGAAATAGGATAAGAAGCAACAGATAAAAGTTGCAACAAAGAGAATTCCAGTTGGCTATAAAGAAAAATCTCTTTACATAAGGGTGATAAAATGCAGTAACTGTTTGTCCCAAGAGGCTTTGGAGTCTCCATTCCTGAAGATTTCCAGAAGTCATTTGAATATGATTTTGAACAGCCAGGCCTGTCAATAGCTGTGCCTGCTTTGGGAGGTAGGTTGGACTAAATGATCTCCAGAGCTTCCTTCAACCTGAATTGTCCTGTGATTTCACCACTCTGATTCTATTTCTCTATAATGTTTGCAAAATAAGCAAACTTCATTGGCAAGAGGTTCCTGTGCACTTTCACTAACACTGTTTATTCTCATTATCAGCACTCTGTATCCAAAATTGTATTTAAGTTCTTAAATTTTGAGAGGTAGATTTAATTTCCATCACATTTTACGTAAAACAGACACAATGGACTCAGCACTAAAAACAGTAATCTCAGATTTACTGGAAGTGTCATGGGGTAGTAGCCCACTAGCCGGCAAACACCACACAATCTCTCTGCAGGACTTGAGCTCCCTATCCATTCAGAGAGGAACCTGGCAGCTGATGGCTTGTAACGACAAGCAAAGAGAATACTTAAGAAACGTGTTTCTCACTAGGCTAAACTGAAAAATACTTTATTTGACACTTTATTCACTAACGCTCACTGCTTCTCTAATTTACCACCAAAATAATCAATGAAGTTCCTTATGGTTTTGCAATTTGCAGATTGTTAAGATTATGGTATTTTTTTTTTTTAAGCAGACATCTGATATGCCAGGGTAATGTTTTCTATTCAAGAGCAATAAAATGCCATAAAAGATTTTTTTAGATTGATTAAATTAGATAAAAGCCTGTAAATGCTTGCAAGGAAAACTTTCTAACAAGTAGGGGAAAGAAATCATGAAGGAGGAACTGTTCCTTGTTACATCACTGACTATTGCTGTGGGTCATGAAAGGGAATTACACCACACCATATCAAGAATTACCAATCCCAAATCCAAGCAAGTATTTTCCTTTTCCTAAATCTCATCCTCCAAAATTTTCTATCAGTTTTCATCTATTACATTCATCCAGATGGAAATCCATTGAAATTCATCCAGAAGGGCACTGAAATATAATTGCCACAAAATAGGGATTTAAAGTCCACTCAGTTTTCATGTTAGTCTTATATGAATTCTCAAGTTACTACAAGGAAACTTTATCATCATGTACTCTACTAACATATGGTTTCTACCTCCTATGATACCAAAGTTATTTTACTATTCTGGATGTTCTTAACAGGCATAAACAGTTTAATACAACACAAATAAAGATAACTATTTTAGCATTTGAATACTTTAAAATATGCAGCCCTATGCCTTGGAAACATCAGAGTAATTCTCACTCATTTTATATTGAAATTGCCATATTTAAGACATATGAATAGAAGCAAAAACAAATAATGACATCAATTTTTGAGTCATGATAATTGCCTGCATAATGTTGTCTGTAACATGGGTGAATTCACATTGGAAGTGCTAAGAACAATTCTGATGTAAAGAATAGCATCAGCATGAAAATATAACAAGAAATCAGAATTCATCTTGTTATTTATATGGAAGTGCTGTGGAAGAGAGTGATTTTTAAACTTTCTTTCAGAGATAAAACTAGAGAATGTGGCTCTTCATCGTGCAGTGATCTCTGAACCTTTTGTCAGAGAAAAAAGTAAAACTCAAACTAAAAAAGCTGAGAAAAAGTTGATCTTACTTTCAGGCTCTAGACAGTTTTTCACTAGTTTTTTATAATATTAGGTTGTATGCCGCTATTAAAATCATAAGAGTATGACTGTACTGGCAATTTAGAATGTAATGAGTGTTTTTTATATAATTAGGATATTTACCTCCCCAGCACTACCTCCACCCTGAAAGAGACAGCATGAGCTCAGCATCCATTGCTTTGGCCATGATTCTACTTTAATTATAATGGAAGTTTGCTGGTATAAAAACGGTAAAATGAGGTTGTATAAAAAAAAAATACTTTGTATAATTTGTGGGATGAACTTTGATCTCAGAGGTCAATTCTTCATTCTACTACTATGTTTAAGACATGCCAAATATCTGCCACGTTTTTAAGTTTTTCTGTAAAAAACCCATAATGTTGATTTATTTCCAAAATGCAAAGGAGTCAGGTCAGATTTATTATGTAGAGTTTGGTTTGATTTTGTAGTTATTTTTTTAACATAATTTATTTTACAAGTGTGAAACTTGTACCAAATCTCACTACTCACCTGGGAGACATTTTTTATTATGTTGATCTTCCAAATGGACAAACTCTAATGTACAGAGATGTTAATGCTGGCATTTCCACAAGATCATGCAGACAGAGCAACCTGCTCTGAAAGGGCACAGCATATTCATGGTCCCTATGGGTGTTTTCAAAACAACATTTTCCAAAATACCAAGTTCCTGGAGTCCTGGATCACCAAAGAGAAGCATTGTATATTTATGGGTTTTCCAAATAATAATTACATGGAGAAATTATGTCAGTGATGAATTAATAATATTAATTCTTCTGAGGTTGATTTTTTCCTAGTGAAATAAAGTTACTCTGCACGTCAGCCTAATACAGAGGGTCAAATTTGCTGCTAGTGAAAATATACAGAGAAAGACAAAGGCTTCTCCATCTCCCCACTAGATGAACGATGCTAATGCTACTTCCCTGCCCCTGCATCTTTGCACCCAGGTCCTCTGGGTGGCCAGCTCCTGCACAGTGGAAATTGAGAGTGAGACTCGTGGTTCCTGTGCCGTGCATGAAGCCTAAGGGAAGATAGGCAGGCAGCCTTGGAGGCTGGAGAAAGACTGGAGCTTCTGAGAGGTAACTGAGACTTGCTGGGGAGGGAAAAAATGAGAAAAAGAGCAGGAGCCATGGGGCATTGGAAATGGTCAAATAAACAACACAGATTTGGGTGAAGAAGCATAATTTCCAAGAATACAGGTGGGGCATGAGCGGCCAGAGACAGAAAAGAAAAACCTATTAGGTGAAAAATTGATCAAATGTCCCATATTTGACAGAACAAATTGCTGGGGATTAAAGTAAAAATGTGTATGCTAGGCTAGGGAAAAAGGACTGGATTTGTTTCAGGTGCTCTGGAGCCATGTAAGATTCTCCTTCACAGGCTCAAGTTTATCTTCTCTTTGATTTTACTTGCTTTCACTTCTAACAAGTTCTTTCTTTGGCAAATATAAGCAGCAAAGTTAATATGACTGATGTGAACAATTAGTTTTTAAGGTGCATCTGTTACTATTTAATGTCTTAAATATCATTAAAACTTTAGATGGTGAGCTCAGTGTATTGATTTCTTCTCTGAGGGTATTTTGCTAACAAAAATAACTCATCTCACACACTGGAGGTATTTTCAATACAGAAAAAGCATGTTGCTACTAAATATCAAAGTGGAAAATATTCAATTGTAGGGGTTTTTTTCCTTAAAAATACTATGTAGATTATAGTACAGATGTTGTGCAAAAATATTGCTTTACATTAATATACAAAGTTTTTTAACATACAGATGGTAGGAATGCATTTGGTTAATGTTTGGCTAAATATTTTGAGTTTTTCATTTCTTCCCAAGACTTAACATTTCTATATCCTGCTTCTTACTCTTGCTGGAGTAAGTAGAGTTTTGGGTACTAGTTCCCTCATATTTCCCTGGAAAGTCAGCCATACTCTAACAGGTGTGCTGAGCAGCTGTGCATAAAGAAAAGAGTGACTATGATTGCATGCTAGTAAATTTTTGGAACCTTCAAGGTGTATTGCTTCTTAATGGTAGACAAATACTCTAGAAATGTTTTAGATAATGGCTTTACCAATCTGAGGCTTTCTAATTCCATAAGACCTTAATGGGAGCATACCCCAAGCTGCATGGTGGAATACCTTTCTTAAAAATTATGAAGGCCTGATGAGTAGGTACCACAGAATTTTCAGTATTTTCTTGAAAGTTCATCATTTTAATTGATTCAATTAATTGTTTTCCATTCTGGTTTTTTTTTTTTCTTTTCTCTGTGGTTGAACACAAAATTCTCCTACAAACAGGCAAGATAAAAATCTGAAATTGGATCTACCAAGAGTTTTTGGTTATTCACAAATACTGTGCACACACATATGTGCACAGATATTTGTCGGTTCTTAATTCTCTTTCTTTACTAGATGGTCAAGCTAATGTTTTTCAAAAGCTTATGGATGGGCTGGCACTTTGTCATCTGGGGGGCAAAAGGGAACAGTGCAGCAAATTAATCAGCAAGCTATAAGATGTACTTTGGTTTGATACAGACTCTGTTTAATTTCCTGACACAAATTCATACAAATCCAATGTAACTGTGTAATTCCACATGTAGTATGTCACAAGATCCATCTTGGGCTCCAGAGATTCATTTAATCAAAGCCCTATAAGGATATGAGAAAACGTGCACAGAGGAAGGAAATCAGGCTCAGGGGTGCATCATTAGAGGAACTAAACTGCAGACCAAAAGATGTGATTATTTCAATATAATTTACAATTGTTAGGCTACAGTGGAAAGCTATATCCAGTTTTGATGATACAGTTGAAGAGAGAAACTAATAAATTGGATAGAATCCAGCAAAGGGTCACCAAGATGATGAGGGGGTTAGAGGACCTGACATACATACAAAGAATGGTGGAAGAAATTTGTTTGTTCACCACAGAGATGTCTCAAGAGGAATCTAATTACAGCTTTTCAGTGCTTTTTAGAGAAGCCAGATGTAAAGAATAGCATCAGCATGATGCTATACTATATATGCAAGGACACACATTGGAATGATAGGTAACAGGCAGAAGTTGTTTCAGAGGAAATTCTGTCTTGATATTTTAATAGACCTCCTCACCATGAGAACAGGTGAACATTGAAATAAGTTTTCCAAAGACATAAAATCTCCCCCACTGGATATTTTCAAGACCCCGTTTTACAGGGTCCTGGATAACCTCATTTGAAGCCAGGCCTTCAAGAGAACATTCAACCAGATTATCTCCAGGGGTTCCTTCCAAATTAGGATTTTCCATCATTCTGTGATAACATTATGACTTAAATATGTATTATCCTGTCCAAATAAAATTCTGCTACCTTACTGTTTCAATTGATCATATTACCATGAAACCAGTGCCATTTTTGGGACAAATGGCATTTTTCTGCCTTAGCTATTATCATCAGCTTTGGAAATTATGTTAATGATGAAAATGTGTTCACAGCAACATAAACCAATTTTATGTTACTATATTTTAATGTCTGACATTCTTGCGTTTCATGCTTCTAAACACCGCCTGCCCAGATCCATCAAACAAGAATGCAGAGAAAGCTTATTGCTGACACTTCTAAACAATTTTTCCCAGGCTAACACAAAAGCTGCAAAGGGTGTAAAATGTGTACAGTATACAACCAGCTTTAACAGACAGTTGGTTGCTGTAAGATCTAATGTTGTGTTGTGAACATTAAAAAGGTCTCTAAACAGTCTGTGACCATCCATTCATGGATTCATAAACTTTATGGAGAGGTGGCATCAAAGGAGGCTGTTCATCTCATCTTTTTGCAAATAACTTGGCCTCCTTGAACACAGCTCTACAGTGATATAATTCTTCTGAACAGTTATGTGGAGGAAGATAACCTTATATGCCTTTACAAGTAATCCTGTTTCATGTTTGATTTCTACCAATGCATATCTGAAGGAAATTTGTTTCATTTAGGAGTGGCAGGGCTATAAAATTACACAGGTGAAATCCATATCTGGCCTTTGAGCAGCTAAGCACTAATTGCCAAATCAACTAACTGCTAAAATTCACAGTGAAATGTCAATTTTCTCCCTAAAGTTGGACCATTATTATAAGAAAATATTGAAGCCTGAAAGTTGTGACACAGAGTGTAAATGTTCTCCTTTCACACAACTGGAAACAGGGATAGAAGAGAGAACTTGCCGTCCTAGAAGAGTTGCAGTGCATTGAAAAAGGTTTCCTTTATTATAAAATGACATTTTTTAAATCCTAGTTGTAGCAGCAATGTCATCCTAATCCCATATGTAGTGCCAGAGCAGAAAGTAAATCATGTCATCATATGTAGGATTCACCTGCACATGAATTCAGATTCTTGCAAATTTGCTTCTTGCAAACTATATTCTGGGAAAGGTTTCTCCAGATTGAGTGAAAATAAATAAGAATCCTGATATGAATTTTTCACTAAAGATATTCCATCTAGTTCAGCTGTCTGATCCCAACAGAAACGCTAGGAAACTTGAATGACTTCTGCTAATCTCCTTGAAAACACACAAATATTACATGAATACTCCTTTTCCTTCCCAATACACACAGCTTATGTTTGTAACATTTTTCAAAACAGACATGGGACTCTAAAAGGTAGTTAGCCAACCATGGAGAGAAAATTCACTGTGCAAGTAGTAGGTACTGGAGAAAATCTGCTCAAGACATCATCAGACCTCTTGGTTTTCCTCAGAATCACAAAGGTCTGCTGGAAAACGGGTATCTGGACTCTGATCAAAATCCCACAGTGCAAAAATTCAATTTGCTTTATTATAGGCAGGTTACAAGTCCAACTATCAAATCCAAGCCTTTGGAGGTCTGCCTGACAATATAGTCATGATCTGGACACACCTGCCTGTTGCAACTGAAATTATGTGCTTCAAGAAACAGAACCCTTCAGACAAACCAACTTCAGAAAAAAAGATTCAGACAAAAATGCAGAATTTCAATTGTTTTTCAGAATCAGAGAATATGCTGAGCTGGAAGGAATCCACAACAATCATCTAATCCAACTCCCATCCTTGCACAGGACACCCCAAGAGTTACACCATGTGCCTGAGGGTCCAAATGCTTCTTGAGCTCTGTCAGACTTGGTCCTGTGACCACTTCCCTGTGGAGCCTGTTCCAGTACTCAACCACCCAATGGGTGAAAAACCTTTTTTTAATATCCAACCTAAACATTCTCTGACACAAATTCAGGCCTTTCCCTCAGGTCCTGTCACTGGTCACCAGAGAGAAAAGATCAGTGGTCTTCCCCTCATGAGAAAGTTGCAGACGGCAATGAGGTCTCCCTTCAGTCTCTTCTTCAGGCTGAACAGACCAAGTGACATCAGCTGCTCCTCATTTGGCTTCCTCTCAAGGCCCTTCATCATCCTCATGGCCCTCCTCTAAAAGCTTAATATCTTTCTTACACTGAAGTGACCAAAACTACACACAATATTCAAGGCAGACCAAAGATCAGATATTGCATTTCACTAAGGAATTAACATATAAAGGGTTTCTCACTTTCCACTTAGACCATTCTTTCAAGTTTCTGTGAGAACTTCTGTAAGAGAAACAGGGGACAGGAAAAAAAAGCTAAATGTTGGTCATTTCAGAGGCAATAATTCTAATTTTAAAAGTCTTTAGATAGCAGCCAATTTACAAAGTTGTTGCAGGGGTACTGCAGGTCTGTGTTAGAAACTGCCCTCTGATACTCCTTCAAGTCCTTCATTCCTGACAGTATGTAAGTCTCCCTCCAATTTCTCCACAACTTACTTAAAAGAGCTGTAGTTATTAGGGTGCTGTCAGGGATTTATCAGTTTCACATCAACTCTCATCCACCTCCAAATCCCACATTTGCCAGCCATGGTGTTGCCAGGAGCCTGGCATTAGAACTGCAGGCAGGTGGCAATGGCAGCATCTGTCTACACCTACATCAGACATATGTTGGTATGGCCACAAATGTCAAGGTCCTATTCAGCTGTTGCCAAAAATCAGGTGCCACACTTAGGGAAAAAAAAGAAAACTAGATTTTAAAAACGCAAGTTAAAAATATCCAGCCAGACATTCATCTTAATGGATCTAACTTTTTCTTATCAGAGCATGTAGGCCACCAGCTTCCTTTCTGTTTTCAGATGAAGATTGTTAGACAATCAAAACCAAAAAACTTTTGTGGCTTTAGAAAAGCACCAGATACAAAGAGCTGGGACAGGCCAACAAAGACTGATAAGACTGCAGTTAGAGCAGTTACTTTGTCCAAGTGCTTAAAACAGAGTCGCTTCTAAGGAGCTGCTTGAACTTGAGCTTAGAGGTGCAAAAGTCAGCTATTCTCTGCTCTGATCTAGTACAACTGCTCACATTTCATAAGAGAGCATAAAATTTAAAGTCCATTATCTCAGTTTTCGTCTCCATATCTTGGAGAACCAAATGTATTTTTATTTAAAATAAAGCCTTTTCAATTATATTGTGACTACCTGGTTTCTGGAGATATTTATAATTGAATTACAAATCATCTGATTTGGTATGCTTAGCTTCTTTTTGGTCTCATTTACCTGTCAGCTGTAATGCTCATGAGGCCTCTTATACTTCAGTATTTTGCATTTCATGGACACATACAGTTATTGTTTAAGGAAAGTCTAAACTGCACATTAAAGAAGTATGTATCTGAAAAATATTTTATTAACAATGTGGTCTCATAGGGTATGGTAAGGTTCATTGCAAGTTTTCTTTTAAATTTTATCATAGAATTAAAAAAAAAGCCTCGTTCATTTTTTGATTGTCTGCATAGTGTATACCTCCTAAATGTATCAGTTAAAATTTATCCTTACTGTAAAGTTATTGAGGTCAGTGGAGTTTTACCCAGGATTCATTTGTTCCATTCAAACTTGTTATTTAGAGTGTAGTTTGAGGTTGCTATGGTTATTTGAGACAGTAGTGTTTTGAATAGAATTAATTATTTTCTATGAAAGGCTTTTCCATGTGCTCAAACTAAAGGAAAATTATCAGTCTGTTCTCTTTATTAACAGATCATGTTCTAGGACCTCTTTCAGTTTAAGACATTTTAGTTTAACATATACTTCTTATATTTAGTATATTTTTGCATGCAAATAAACCTTGAGGAAAATAATTTAAATAGATTCCCATGACGCTGCCTTAGATAAAATTATTCTCAACTTTTATGGCTAAGAATTTGGAATTGACTGCCTATATCTTTCTGTTTCTTTTGGACTGTTATCATATTTTAATTTTGCTGGCTCCTGCAGAGCTGAACTCTCTTTTATTGTTTCTCACACAGATAAATGAAACAATAATGAATAGTAAATGGTAACACATTTCCTGCCTGATTTAGTAAAGTCTCATTTTTTTGTCCCAAATGACATAAGGTGCTTTTATACAGAAAGACATGTAACTCGGCCTGGTTAGTTATGGGGTAAGACATGAACTCATTTGTTACTAAATTGAATCTCAGGAGACAGTTCAGAGAGCTATGGTAACACAATTATTGCATCACTAATAACATCAAATTCCTCCACAGTACATTAAAACCAGTATCATTTAATGTTTTCTCAGAGCAGGCACTGTTCTGAGTAGATTGATTTCAGATGCTTAAGAAGGGATGAAGGAGCCAAATTCTACAGGAGGATAAATAAGCAGAATTAAGCATGTGTTAAATACCCTCATTTGAGGAATTAGAGAATGTCTTGGGTTGAAAGGGACCTTAAAGATCATCCCGTTCCAACCCCCTTGCCATGAGCAGGCACACCTTCCACCAGACCAGGTTACTCAGATCCCCATCCTACCTGGTGCTAAACACTTCCAGGGATGGGACATCTACAACTTCTCTGGGCAACCAGTTCCAATGCCTTACCATCCTCATAGTAAAGAATTTATTCCTAATAACCTTACCTAAATCTACCTTCTTTCAGTTTGAAATCATTATCCTTTGTCCTGTCACTGCATGTCCTTGTCTTATAAGCCCCGTTTAGGTAGTGGAAGGTGCTATAAGGTTACCCCAAAGCCTTCTTTTCTCCAGGCTGAACAGCCCTAACTCTCTCAGCCTTTCCTCACAGAAGAGGTGCTCCAGCCCTCTGATCATCTTCATGACTTTCCTTTGGACTCGCTTCAGCTGGCCCACCTCCTTCCCATGCTGAAGGCTCCAGAGCCAAACACAGTACTCAGGTGGGGCAGATCCTGCCTCAACCTGCTGCCAGACTTGTCTTGATGCAGCCCAGGACACAGGTCACTTTCTGCGTTGCAAGCACACCTTGCCAGCTCATGCCCAGCCTTTCATCCACCACCTACCCTAAGTTTGTCTCCTCAGGCCTGCTCTCATATCTGGGATTGCCCCTACCCAAGTACAGCATCTGACACTTGGCTTTCTTGAGCTTGTCTGGATGGTGTTACATTCTTCAGGTGTCTCAACTGCATCACTCAGCTTGGTGTCATGTTCAAATTTACTGAAGGTGCACTCAATCCCTTGATCTGTGTAATTAATAAAGATATTAAAAGCACTTGCTCCAATATGAACCCCTGAGGGACATGACTTCACTGATGTCCACTGGAACTCTGAGCCATTGACCACCAGCCTCTGGATGTGACCATCCCACCTATTCCTTATCCACCAAACAGCCCATCTATCAAATCCATCTCTTTCCAATTTAGAGGGAAAAGTGTTGTGAGGGACCATGTCGAAGGCCTTACATAAGCCCAGACAGATGACACCTGTAGCCATTCCCTTGTCCACTGATGTAGTCACTCCATCATAGAAGGCCACTGGTTTGGTCAGGCAAGACGTCCCCCTGCTGAAGCTGTGCTGGTATCCCAAATCATCTCCTTGTCCTCCATGTGCCTCGTCACAGCTTCTAGGAGGATCTCTCCCATTATCTTCCCAGGCACAGAGATGCAGCCAACACATTGATAGTTTCAAGGGTCCTCCTTTCTACTCTTTTTTAGAAACGAGTGCAATATTTTTCCTTTTTTCCAATCTCCATGGACTCTACCCAATTGTGATGGATTTTCAAATATCATGGAAAATGGCTTGCAACTGCATCAGACAATTCCCTCAGGATTCTGGGATGTATCACACCCAGTCCCATACACTGTATTCAAGTTCCTAAGGTGGTAAGGAAACACTGCATATTTCAGTCTTGAAAAAGAATCCAGATGTGAGTTAGTGGTCTTACAAGAAAAGATGCTAAAAGATTTATAAAGATGTAAAAAATGTATCTGTAAAAAGATGGCATACTTGTGAAACTTCATAAAAATACATCCTTTGGGGTACTTTAATGGAAGCAGTAAAACCTTGGATCTCAATTCAAAAGGATTCCAAAAATTGCTGAAAATTATACTGTTCATATACATATACTACCATATACAGGGGAAAATAGACAAGACACTAGCTCCTCTTCCACAGTAGAAAGATAATTAATTATGAGGCAATATATAATAATGCATTATAATCATACAAGATAATTATAATAATTATAATAATATAAGACAATATATATTTAAGTATACCTCAAAAACAGTGCTGTTTTCATAGACATTTCTTCTATTTTATTTCTCCCTCTGTGCTAGTGAAGTGCTTTCTACAAAATGCTGTTCTTTCTTCTTTCCCTGAAACTTTGATATCTTCCATGGAGCAAACCCAAGCTTATATGAGGTATCTGCTTAGTTCTCTTTGAACTTGCTCTAGAGCTGTAGCAGCAGGTCATCATTTAAGGAGGCCTGTTCTTTGAAGATCTGGTAGCAACCCATCATGTCTTGCAAGCATTCAATGATAATCAGGAAGTGCAACAATTACAGTTTGTTCCTTTCCTTCTCTCTCCTGACTGGCAGACAGGCAGCAACCCAGGATGAAAAAGTGACATTTAGGGTACAGTAAATTTCCTTAACCCACATACTTCGAGTGGAGGTGGAGAAAGACTAAGAAATTGCCCCAGACTTTCACGTTTTTGCTAGCACAGGCAGTGTGGTCTTGTTGGCACTTGGGGATCCAGGCTGAGTAATGTGTGGCTCTGGCAAAGGGTTGCATCAAAGTAAAAGCAGGAAAAAAAATTGCAGTTCTTGGAAGAGAAACTTTCTTTCCAGCTTATGCCAAGGCAGTTCAGCTATGTGCCACCCAAAGGCTTGTGACAAAGCCACTTTTACCTGTGCAATTAGCTATGCTGACAGCAAGCTCAGCTGAAAGCCTTGGCTCGTGCTTGATAGGGTTAGCTTAAGTACAGACATAAAAAAAATGAAAAAGCTGCCTTGGCTGTGTACACTGATATTCTGAGACTTCTGCAGAAAGCAAGGACTTTCTATTACAGGTAGCCTAAGACAGCCTCTCTTTTCTTATGCTACGTTATAATCTGGTAGCTGTGTGATTCCTTTATGTTAATCACTTTCAGTTGTACTTACAGCCCTTGTTATACTTTTTTTCCCCTTTAAAAGTTTATCTGCTCACAAATTTAATAAAAACTGTGTTCTTTGAAATAGAATTGAGTGAATATTAAATACTTATTCCTGGAAAATATGGTTGCTCATTAAATTTGACAGTAATTGCTTATGTGGTAAATGCTGTCAGTGCCAAGAATCCTTTGTCAGTTTCTGCCAGCTACAGGTCCATTATTTTAATTGCCTTTAACCTATAATCAATATTTGCTGCTTTCAATAGAACTAGATGCATAGGTAAGCGATATGGAGGAGAAATATATAGTCTATTGCACCTTATATTCTGCTTTAATGTGTATGAGGTGTAGCAAAATGCATCATCACAATAATCATTTCATCATCAAAACTATTCCAGCTTCTTAGGCAATATGTCAAAGAGGAAACGAAGCATCTGTCTCTTACTCCAAAAAACTTGATGTGCATTTTTAGGTCAAATTCTGTTGCATCAGTGCAAACTTATAACGATTAATTGGTAGCTAGTGGCATTTAAGTTATTTGCAACTAATAATGGGATATTGCACATGGGACTGGATTTCTTTCATTAACTGTTGTAAAACTATGCATGTCCATAACAGAGTTCCAGAGGAGTTACTGAAACCTGAAATGTGTAAAAAGGCAGCTTTTCTCTATTCTGGGGATCAACTGTTAGATGCTGTGTCTGACAATTAGGCAAAATGAAAGACTGGAGAATACCATGCATTTAGAGAATGGCACACCTTGTGGGAGTCATTCGCAGTGCATAAAAAAAAAACATACCTTCAGTACATAATTTTGCATTTCTGCAAATGGTTATTTATTTCTCTTTTTCTTTCCTATTTTTTTTCTTTTAAAAAAATAAAGGAACTACAAATTAATACAGAAAATAAGTTTTGATCCAAAGATGGTTTTGATCCAAAATGTACAATAGTCTTTGTAACAGTTATATTTGAAAGGTTTGACTTGAAATTTTGACTTATCAACCCATCCTTAGCCAAGCATAACTTGCATTACTTCTATACAGATTATATCTAAATATGGCATTTAGATCAGGCCCATTCATCTCCTGAATAATGATCTATGAACCCCTTTCCAACAACACTTAGCTCAGTTGGTCAGAGCATGGTGCTGATGGTGCTAATGACACCAAAGTTGTAGGTTCAATCCCTGTATGGGCTATTTACATAAGAGTTGGACTCCACGAGCCTTGTGGGTCCCCTCCACCTCAGAATATCCCGTGAATGTGTGAATCTGTAAGCTCTTGCTACTGAAAGGAAATAGTTCTTGGTAATGTCTCAACTTCATCACAATTATAACAAGCAATCCAATTGACTTCATTTGGGGCAGAATTTCATCATTAGAATCCAGACTGTATCTTCAGAGAAATTGCATAAGCAGTGCACAATTTAGACTAATTTCATGCACAGAACACTGTAGAAGCACAGTGTTTCATTTCACAGTACTCAATTGCATCGAGGAAAAGAGGCTAGTTAGGTAACTAAATACACAAAACTGATTTGTCTTTTCCCTTTCTACCATCTAAACAAAGACACAGAGGTACAGACACAGAAAAGATTGGCTTGTGTTCATTTCATTTCCATTAATAAGGAATTACTATTACTAGATTGTCTTTAAATTTCTGAAAAATATGCATAACCTTTTTTTAATGTTTTGCTCCCCATGTACACTGTGGGCTTGTAAGCACACACAGTCCACTGCCTCCTGCTTGCTCTCCAGCCTGACACAGGTATCTCTGCTCTCAGATGACACAATATTTCTGTTTGGCCAGCTGGCAGAGCACATTTCTACCTGGGACCACAGCCCCTTGAAGGACCCCGAGCCCATCTTTAAACTGTAGCCACACTAGTGAGCCAACTCAATAATTTATGCTTATTAATAATGCATCTCAATGAATCATTACTCCTTTAAATTTTAAAACAATTGGTTTAGCATTTTTAATGTTTATGTGCCATCGATGAATGACTCTCTTATTTCTTCCAGCTACAGACATACTGGATTATAATAAAAAAGACACTGGCTTTCAGTGGAGAAGAACAAGATTCTGACGGGAGGTCAGACTGGTAATTAGCCAGAAGAAAGGAGAGTGGAATAGAGCTGCACACAATTATTGTAAAAGCTGGAATTTGCAAAATGAAAGGAGATACTTCCTCCTGTTGATACCAACTCCCCATGCCAATATTGGTGCAGTTCCTCAAACTATGAAGAGCTAAGATATCTGTAAGACAAAGAAATCAAATCTGTTATGTTATAACATTATGCCGAAGGTAATGACAATAATACATCTGGTCAGCAGCTGGCTGAACTGCAACACTTCTGAACTCTCCTTACAAACACCACTTGAATTACAAAGCCATTATATCTACAGAAGCACACCATAAGACACTATGAGTCATGTATTTTAAACACTGCAACTCATAAATTAGCCATATGACAACCCAAAGCTCTTAGCTGCCATACCATAGCTAATAAAAACAACTGCTTCCTCTGAGGTAATAATGTTTTTAAATTCTACCCCTTGGTGACACTTTTGAGATCCACTAAAACAATCTTTTGCACAAGCCCAGTGCATGAAAACAAAGGAGCAAGTGGTTTGTAGAGCAGACACACAAGCTGAAAATGTCACATATAGCAAATGCACAGTATGTTAATTGCCCACCCAACACCCTGTAATTAAAGCTTCTGGAAAGCAGTATGTATGTCCCAAAATTATCTCTCAGCAGTTCTGGACCAAGACAGACAAACCTAAAAATGTACCCTGTTTGGAATATGTTTGTTTTACTTATTAGGAAAATAAATTCTAATTTTCCAGAAGCGTAACTGATTATTAAAGATATGGAGGATCATAGACAAATATTGGACTATATGCCAAGGACGGCACGTGCAAATATTTCAGGCAGAATTTAGACCTAGTATAAGTGCTTTTAGCAATCAAACTACAGGTTGCAAGTTTCTACATCAGCCCAAAAGCCTATATATAATGATTTCTAAAAATTTTTGCAAGTTCAGCATTTTATACTCTTCCTATCACAATTCCTCAATTCAAGCTTGTCCCCCAGTCTCTGTGTCTGTAGCATCCAACCCAGCATCCAGACAATCTCTAAATCATAAAAAACATCCTTCCCAAAATGCTGTAAGACCTAGCCCTCAAAAAAAGTGACAGTATCACAATAATCTTTGTGCTCATAAACCCCAAATGTGACAGAGTAGCTCTCGCACCAAGCTATTTTTGTCCTGCCTTACTCTATTGAGGCACATGTCTGAAGGAACAGTCATGATTCCTACATTCTAAAATTTGTTCTACTTCCTTGGGCCAAGCTTTTAGTTTGAAGTTTATCCATTTACTTAGATTCTGTAAGGAAAGCAAAAAAAAATTAACTTTTGTTTAGCTAGGCAGAGCTCAGTATTTTGTAGTTACCATACTTAAAGCATTTTTCTCTTCAGGTTAATTTTTTTTCAAATCAAAAACCCAAACAAACAAACAAACAAACAAACAAACAAAACACACACACACACAAAAAACCCAAACAAACACCAAAGAACCCCACACCAAACAAACAAACCTGTAAAAAATCTTGCTTAGAATGTTTTGGTTAGCTGACAAAACCTAAGATCTTACAGTCACCTTACAATGCTTTTCTTCCTAAAAACTCTGCTTAAATGGTCTTTTACCTATCAATATTCTTATAAAAGACAAATTGTTTAAGCCTGGTCCAAGCAACTTTTTATGATTATCTAAGTAGATAATTCTGAATGAGTGAGCCTGCCCCTCTGGCCTGTTGCTTTTATAGCACTTTAAGAGCACAGTCTCTGGTGGTGCCATCAGGCTGTGGGGACAAGAGGATTCAGGAAAGGCACTTGGCCAGACAACATGACTTCCAGCCGAGACCCACAGCATCTCTCTGGAAGCCTTATGGTAGCAGCTTTCAGAGCCACAGAATACATTTGATTGTAGGCTTTTATTTGTATGCAAATGTTAAAGCTATTTGAAGCTATTGTTTAATATATTTGAATATGTGACCAGGGAGCTTTTTTGTTATTCCCCAGGAATAATGACAACTGTTTTACTCAATACACAGATCTCAGTGGAGCAAAGACTTACAACCTGTAGAGGCTGAATGTATATCATAAAATACAAAATTCTAACTCAGCTAATTACTAAATCACAATAGACCTTGAACTTTGCATTAAGGTTGTGCTATCTAATAAGTATCCAGATTATTATATATTTATAATCTGCAAATACATCACCAGTTATATCTCACTGAGTACTGGGTGAACAAAGCAGAAGTGCTTGGTAAGTACCAATAAAAGCTGAAAATTTAATAAAGTATTATTTGCTCCATAAAGAAGAGAGAAGTAGACAAACAGGATTTAGTCTGAATCACAATAGAGACAATATATAAGATACTTTAGGAATCAAATAGAATCACTTTCTGATGTAAGGTTCAGGTCTCTGCTGGACATATGTCTGTGCCTCTGACAGTCATTTGCAGACAGAGATCCTTCAGAGGCAGCAAGGAAAGGTGCAAACTCTGCCCGGGTGTATTATAATTATATGCATTTGAAAGCATCAAACTTGTAAAACAACAGCATATATTTATTGAAAGGTAAAAATGGAAACGGAAGAATAGTACAGCATGAGGCTTTAAATGATGTTACACAAATCCTGGTATGCAGGAAAAGTAGATTCCTACTGGCTACATGAAAATTGCTCCTCAGGTGCTGTCACTGGGTGCAGAGCATGTCAGATTGCTCCACATAAGGTACCCTATAGCATTTCAGCTCCTCCAATTGCCCTGTACCTTAATCTTATTTATATAAGATTA
>VXAX01003167.1:115329-250082 GCA_013399835.1 Leptocoma aspasia
AAGGAAGGAAGGAAGGAAGGAAGGAAGGAAGGAAGGGTGTGAATGCTTACTCAGGAACTCTGATACCAACCTATAGCAAGTGGTAGCTTTTTGAAAGGTAAAGTACAAGAATGCCTTATGGCATTTTCCAATGACACAGATGAAAATAATGAAGCCCTTTGCCAGTGGAGAAAAATGTGCAGCCTGAGTACTACAAATTTAATCCATTCCTATACTAGCTTGGACCACGCTGTAATGCACTTGGATATTGAACACCAAACAGGATTTTTCCTGGTATTGGAAGTGACAACAGAAAGATATACCTATATATATTCAAATGTCACTGGAACTGATAGTCAAAAGAACTGGAAGTGTATATACACAATTATTTTAGACAATGGATTTTCAACCCTGAGGTAGATGGACTGCTTCTAGACAGTCAATGAAAGGTCACTCTATCTTTCTGAGACAATTTCGCTGTACCATTGTTTTTTGTGGAAAATATTTAAAGGTCTATAAATAGTATTTTTAAAAGCCCTAGAAATAGGTGTTTTAAATTTCTGCTCTCTCTGGGAACATAAAAATGCAATCTCTGGGGGTGACTCAAGAAAAAAGTTAAAGATCAAATTAAAGAAGAAAAAAGTTGAAGTGCAAAATCAGCAAGCTAAATTTTAGAAATAACTCTGAAGAGTGTGAAAAAGGGACTTAGAGCATCGTTGCCAGGTAGAAAAAAGAAAACAAATGTCACAGGTAAGGCTGAAGATGAGTTTCTTTTCTTTGATCTTTACTAGAAATGTTAACTGTGACCAGAATTTTAAAAATTAATTTTAATGAAGAGGTAGACATTCATACCAGAAGAAGAGGACAAGTTAAATAACATTCAAACAAGTTCAATGTGTTCAAGTTAGCAAGTCTTGACAAAGTCCATCTGAGAACTAGCCAAAGCAATTTCTGAGCCATAGCAAATTATATTTGAAAATTCATGGAAGACCAGTAAGGTCTCAGATGAGCAGAATAAATGTAGAATCTATTCTTTAAAAGGGAAAATGAGAACTCAGAGAATTATAGATAAGTCAACATAACTTTTGTCCACTGAAATATTTTTGGAAAAATATTTGCAATCAGACATCTAGAAGATACCATGGCAGTATAAAAAGCTAACAGGGTTTTGCCACAACAGACTAATCTAAATTCCTTCCCTGACAGAGAAAATGGGCATGTAGAGAGAAACATGATTTAGCACAGCTAATGGTTTAGCATGGCTTTTGGTACACTATATTTTCCTCTAATATTTTCCTAATCAAGAGGAGAATTTTTGAATTAGGTGTTATCCCTGTTAATGGGAACAAAGGGACTGGAAGGTTATTCTTTAAAGTGTTACTAGTATTTCACTATTATATTATGGGCATGTCATAGAAGAATTCTTCAGGAATTTATCCAGAACTCAGCTAGTGCCAGGAACCAAGACCACTATTTTCAGTAATGGAGGAGGAACTGGGCAGTACGCTTGCAAAATATGCAACTATTGTAGAAATGTGGAAGACTGCAAAGATGTTCTAAGAATACCAGAGGGTCTCAACACACTAGAGTCTCATAGTGACAAAATTAACATTGAGGTAAATGCCATTATGGAAGGGGAACAAAATGGAGAGTGCACCCACCTATTCAAGCAGTAGTGCTGCAGGACATGATCTGAGGTGTTCTCATGGTTCTGTCAGGAAAAAAAAGAAGACAGCATTCTTTCAAGGATACAATAAAATACAAGAATCACTTATTCTTTACTAGTGATATTTCAAATAGAATTTTGAGTTTAGTTTTCATTACCTCAGTCTATAACAAAACTAATGAAATAAAGGAGAATCTGAAAAAGAGAGAGAATGGTAATACACTTTGTAAATGTGGCGTACTGGAAAGCTGTTGAGAGGATTGAGTGTATTTCATCTAGACAAAAAGATCCATCAGTTCTACATAAATTATGAAAATTTGTTGCTAACAGGATGGTAATCAATCTCTGTGCATAAAAGATGAACAATAAGAAAACTGCTCAATAAAGTAACAGCAACCAAGAATGAAGTTGTACTTTAAAAAAGTCTTTCAAAAATTAACTCTGGAAGTCCCTGTCTAGGTGTATTGGGCAACATCTACACTAACTCTTACTCTTTGTGACTTAAAATCAGTAAACATCTGGAAGAATTGGATTCCCAGTCTCCAGGACTAGTACAAGCAGAATTGACTGTGATGTCATCCATTGAATCAGAGAAAAATTAGTCTGAGCCTAAGCGGTCCTTTGTGAATTGCCCTGTAAAAGGCGTTTGAAAAGCACACCAATTGTTTTTGGATCTTCTTTGATGTAAATATTCTCCACTGGGATTCTTAGAAAGTGAAATAATGTTGACTCAACTAAATAATCTCCTGTTTCATGGGAACTAAGTGGTTTCCAAATTACTGAGTATGATCTTGCTTTGCTGTTAAAAATAGATAAAAATCCATTACAGCTGGTTTTCCTTCCGTTTATTTCCACTCATTAGATGAGCTTCACTCTAAATGCTTCATAATTCATCAAAGGTGAATTTTTGTCTCCTGCAAATATGTTACTATCTGTGTGAGGCAAGAAGCAAATTATAGTTCATATGTCTACTCCCAATCAACATAATCAGGATAACCTTTAAAAGAAGGAAAATTGTGACAATTCTAGTCTGAGAAGCAATTTTGCTCAAACTGTTTACAATACCAAATACCAGTGCCAGTTTCTGATTGGCAGTTAATTATTGCTGCCAGGACTTAATTTTTCCTGGGAATTCTTTTGAGTGTTTTGCATCAGATGCTGAAAGGACACAATTTTAAACACATCAATGTACATGCTAAATAGTTTCTTTAACCTACATTGCACTGTGAACTGGCCATGACAACTGCTGAACCTTTCCAGTGGAGTCATAACAAGAGAGCTGTGGAGAAATTCTAAGCATTTAGTAGAGTGGAAGGGAAGCAGTGACTGACTGAGAGTGGTGCTGATATAGAAGCCATGATGGATATTAAATATGTGTACAAGTGTATATTTATGTCTCTTCTAAATTCCACAAGAAGCACTAGCTTGGAACAAGTGCAGTTTTGAAGATTTTTCTTAGTCTAAACAGTAGCTGTGCATGCAGCTGAAAAAATTGTACAATGGAGAGGAGAAAACGTTTTGGAAATAAATTTTGTACCTTTAGAGGAATTCAAGAGCAAAGAATAAAAAACCAGAAATTATCTAGGGAACAGAGTTAAAAGTTGTTTTACTCAGTTTATACTGGCACAAACTGTAAAGCTATCAAATAATAAGGACTTCTATTTATTAATTCTGAGTTAGATTTAATATTATACAAAGTGCTGTAGGAAGAACAGTTCCTAAAAGCCTGCAGAGAATCTGCCAATTTTCCTCCTGTCCCCCCTCCTAAAAAAGGGCAGTGAAATCTCACTGCTTGAAGTCTTTCCCAACACCCCAGGAACTCACTGAGACAGTTACTCAATACTTATGTCCATCTCCAGTTACAATGTGTTACCTCAAAAGAGGCAGTGGATTTCTGAATGGAGTTTGCAGTAGTTACCTTCCTCCAGCAGAATATGCTGTAGGAAACCTGCTTAGCTGGAGAGTTGTTATTTCCTGCTGATGATTATTGCACATGCTCCTGTTTTGACAGAGCAAGGTCACCCATTTCTGACAAGTAAATTTAAATGTCAACGTGCAATTTCCTATGCTAAGCTCTTGCCTGAGCACAGTTCTTAATACCCCAAACCGGATGAAGAAACAAGGAGGATCTGTGCAAACTGCCAGCAGAGCCCTGCAGCTGCTCTTGTCTGATTATTCTACTTTGGCATCAAATTTGTAATTTTGAACAATTACATTGTTCAAATTTCTAACAGCCCGTGATGGGCAGTCCACTGTGCAGATCTGGCTGTTCTTGAGTGGCCAGTCTGAGCAGAACATGACCAACCTACAGCTCACATGGTTCTCAAAATCTACAGAAGTCAGGCTGTGCCTGATTTATTCTGGATGCCACTGTATTTCAAGACATGCTATTAGAGTTTTTCCAGCAGATATACAGTGCATCTCTAATGAATCCCACAGTGCTTATCTCACAATTACTGGGCACACCGCTCAGTTATCTGATCAGCAAACCCCAAGTACAGTAGTTAATTCTGAAGAAAAGACATACAAAAGAAAGAGAGCTACATTCTGTCTTAACTATGGAAAGATAGTACATTTGAATGATAGTTTTAATTAAATTACATGAGTTTAATAAGACTGGGCAGTTTTAGGGAAGAAAAAGCATTCTTTGAGGCTTATAAAGTGTTTTCTTTTTTTTTTTTCCTGAAGAATGTCTTTAGCTATGCTACATCCTAAAGTAACCTAGTTTCTAAAACTGTCAATCTAATAAGGTTTATTTTTTTGCCACTGATAATATGGCATTTGATGGAAACAGGTTGTAATCAAATCATTATGTAAATGAAGTACAATTTGGTCCAATTTGGTCTTTTAACTTTAAAAATTTAAATCTGGCAGCAGTTAAGTAGCATGTATCTCTGGACACTGTTTTACCTATACTACTGTTAATATTCTTTCCTGCAAATAGCTGTCTTTTACAAAGGTTTTCTTACAGACTTGAAAGAAAAAAACAAGTAACCAACTATAGGGGGAAAAAAAAGTTTATAAAAGTTTTGATTCCAAAAAACAAACAAGTAGGAAATGTTGGTTTGTTTGGGTTTTTTTTAACACGGGTTATAACTGTTGAGAAGAAAATCAACAAATTGGATGAAAGCCATGGAGATGATTAAGGGCCTAGAACATTTTTCATAGGAGGACAGGCTGGGAGATCTGGCACTGCTCAGGATGAAGAAGAGAATGATTTCTTTTGTTAACTTGTACACATTGAGAAGGAGGATCTTCTCAATGTGTACACATATCTGATTGCAAGGAAGGAAAGGTAAGCCAGTGGCGTCCAGAGATGAGACTAAAGGCCATAGCAACAGTTTAGAAGACATGAAAGTCCATCTGAACACAAGTAAAAAAAGTCATTGTGAGAGTGTAAAACATTCTCAGTAAAAATTGCTGGATCTGGTTGCCCAGGGAGCTCATGGAGTCCCCATTCATGGGGTTATTCATATCCAACTGGATATTGCCCTGAGTAGCCTGCTTTAGGTAGCCCTGCTTGAACAGTGGCAAGTTGTACTACAAGAACTCAAGACATTTCTTCCAATCTAAAAAGTTCTGTGATTCTGTGATTCAAGTACAAGTCATAAAAACTGCAGGAAAGGAAAAGGGATTCATGGCTGTTCCCTGGGAAGACTGGATAACTGCTCCAGAAGACATACTACAGAGTGGCAAGGAAATGATTAAAAAGAAATATCACAGTCAAGAAAGAGAAGTAATTGCTTCAAAGTTCTTGAGGAATCTGACAGTTCTAGCAGTATGGGATTTTCCAAAGATAGGAGTAAAAGTTTTTACTGATACAAATAAACACTGTTTCAGTCAAGTCAAAAAATGTGCTTTACAGTCATAGAATCATTAACATTAGAAAAGACCTCCAAGATCATCAAGTACAACTGTTGATGGAATACCACCATGCTCACTAAACTATATGACAAAGTATCACATCTACTAATTTTTTAAACACCTCCATGGATGATGACTCTATCACTTACCTGGGAAGATTTTTCCCTGATATCCAACTTGAAACTCCCTGGTACGACTTGAGGCAAATTTTCCTTGTTCTATTGCTAGTTGCCTGGGAGAAGATTGCCTTTAGATTACATCACCTGTAGATCTGACCTGTAAGTGTTCATCTAATGTTTTGAAATGAAAAATTATTAATATTTCATTAACTCAAATTTTGAAGGGTTTTCATCTGAGCGCAGAAACCTTCTTACTCTGAAGTCAATGAGCAGTGAAATATTTCAGGCCTACTTGCAAACAGAAACAGTAGAACTGATACATACAATATCCACTAATACTTAATACTGTGATGTCTTCTGCATAAAATTGATATATTTGCAGTTTGCATGCTATTGGTTGGCTTTATAGATCGTCCAATTAAGAGAGAGAGAGAAAATACTGCATTGTGCAACCATACACTAGCTGAGCTAAAGACAGATCACTAACAATCTAAACAGGAAGAATTATATTAATGAGAAATACTGCAGTAGTTTTAAAATACAAATTGATTCAAGTTTTGAAAACTTTTATAGATGTTTTATATGCTGGCCAAAAGATCTGACTCTGACCTTATTCGTAACACAGAGATAAATGTAAAATCAGAAGAATGAAGGTAATAGTGTAGAGGAAATTTGTGCTGAAGCACAAATGAACCTATTTAAAGAACTAGAGATTGGTAAATTCTATTGATAAACTAAGGTTTTATGGATTTCAAACTTAAAATAATCCATTCCACTGAGAATCTTCTACTGAAAAATTATTTTTCCTTCTAATGTTCTAGCTAGTTCTAGCTAATGTTCAGGCTAGCAATGTTCATCACGCTGAAGTCATGAAAATAGTATGGAAAAGGAATGAAGAAATTTGACAAAGAAAATGGTTCTGCTGGTAGGGACAAAAAGAAGACAATTAAATCTGTTATATCAGACCAACCAGGATGCTCATCTGAAAACACAGAGAACTTAAACTAAATAAAAGAAAGAGAGGGAGTATGTTGGGAACATATGCTGGCTCTACAGATAAGCTTTTTTTTCTCCTGGTAGTTTGCACTGCCTGTTTGCCCTTCCTCTCACTGTAATAGAATTACATATTTGGGAATAACTTTAAAGTCAAGGGCAATAATGGGGCTTCAGAGGCATGGACAAACTGTCTGGTAAAGAGCTTAATATGTGCTATAATGATTCTCTCCATTAGACTTTTATTTAATCATAAGAACTGATGTTATTTCCACAAAAGTAAGCAAATTCAGTCTTACAGCAGAAATATTAACCAGAAAACAGTGTCGATTTTAATTACTCAGGTTTCTTCCCCGTGCTTCTTCCTGTCTGATTGCCTATGTGGAAAAGCAATATTTTGTAAAATGCCTACATATTATATTTTAACTTTAACAATATTATGGAGTTTTGGCATGGGATTGTAGGCTTTGTTTGCAAGTTTGGATGTATTGTAGTAAAGTAGGATTATGTTTGCCAACAGTAGAAACATGACACTTGTCAAATGAGCTTATTGCAAGTAGGATAAATGGAAGCTGGCCTAATACCAGTAAAGGATGTGTAGGATATATACCGAGAAAATTTTCTCACTGTGTGAACCAAAAAATATTTGGACAGGACAGGGTATTCACAGAGTAGTACTTTGTTGTTTTTATCTGTTGAAATTCAGAACAGACTATCAAAATTTGCATTGAAGAAATTGAGATAATAGTCTACTTACTTTATCATTTCATGATTTCTATGAAGATAGAGACAACAATTCTAAACACACATGCAAATGCAGTGGAATGTTTAAGGATAAGAAATGGAACTCTATACTCTTTATAAGATAACAAAATACAGTTTGCTTGGTCAAGAATGTAAGCAGATCATGACAGTGTTGTGAATAGTTAGATCTATAACTATATCCTACTGTAGCATTTTCCTCACAAGTACTTTGTATTTCAGAGGTAAAGCAGCCTGGACTAAAAATTCTTCACAATTCCAGTACCAAGCTAGAAGTTGTTGTTTTTGTAGTTCAGAGATATGCTATTTCATTTGCATCTTACTGTGTACTTCTTAGGTTTTCCTTTTATTCTGGTTTTATACCTACTCCAGATCTTACTCTAAAGCCATATTCCCAAACATACATAATAAAAATTTTTGGACCGATACAGATTTTTTCTGTTTATAGCTGAATTACATTTTAATATCAACTTTGATTCCAAGATACCCATTGTCTCTACCTGCTCATATACTGGTTGTCAGTATATGAGATCAAAAATTGAATGGAGGCTTGTAATACATTAGTCATGAGTTATGTCATTCATTTACACCCTAGTCATGAAAAGATTTATTTTGAAACTTCACTATCAACTTAGGTTAAAATTTCTCAATTTCTTCCTTGAGGAAGGAAGAAATTTAACTTAACTGAGTTAAATGAAATATGGTAAAACCTTAACTTGAAAGAGCGACAAAGAGCTAAATCAAACACTGCTGTATACCTAACAATTGTACCAGAAAAAAAAGAAACAGGAAAACTTTTTCAATAATAAAATCCCAAAGTCTGTGTCTACATTTTTTTTCATGTCCAAATTTTTTTAAAGACCTAAGCTAACAGCTTACAGGTAAATCAATCATAGACATAATTTTTGGCCCATATACATTTTAACTTGTGCAAGACTTGAACAGTAGAGGGAAAAGGACATAGCTCTAGGAAAGTCTGAATATGTCAATTTTGTTTTCATTCCCTTTGGAGGCTGTGTGGTGTTCTGCACTATATGCAGATCTATGCTAAAATACTGATATTCACTCTTGGTTTCAACTATTTTATTACACATCAATTGAAATTATATATTCTGCTTGACAAGGGAACCACTTTGCTTATTCCAGCAATCTCAAAGTTGGGAAAAAGAAACCATTTCAATGTCATTAAAAGAGATTTCCACAGAGGAAGACGTATTTAATTGTTGCTCTCTAGCCTCTGGGCTGTAGACATCTTGCTCTAAAGTTATGACATTTATGATGTTGACAATATAGCTAAGTCAGGGATCCTGAAGACTAGATTGGCAGAGAAAAGCAGGACAGAACACAAAAGGATGTACAAGCAAAGGCATCCTGGCTACGGGATTTCAAAGTCCTAAAGTCCCTGGGACCCTTTTGGGTCTGATACAAATGACAGTGATCAAAACCATCCCTGGGCATGGTAAGGACGTAGCCTAGACTAGGGGCTGTTCCCAGTACGTAGTTTACATGAGGCTGTGCTGTTTTAGAAGTGGGTTGGCATCACAGACACAGCTCCATTCCACTTGGCCTCGGTGCCAGAGATGACATCCCGGTCCCATTTACTTCCCTATTACAGACACAACCCTCACATTCATTAGCTATGCCCACTTGCTATGACCACAACTTTTCTGTGGTATGTCCTAACTTGGAAACAGTAACAGCACTCAATAAAGATGTAGAATATGAAAGACTTTTCTACTATGGATTAACATAATCCTTTTTCTATTACACCCATTTAAAAAATAAAAGTGGCACATCTGTGTCCTTATTTGTTAATTTAACTTCTTTGGAATAAATTTTCTGGTGTATGTCTATCCAGTCCTCTAACTTACTAGGAAATGTTATTATTTTCTCAGATTTAACTAAGTATATTTTTTAAAATATACTGGCTTATATTTGTGGCTGGTAATTTCTGTTAATAGTATTTAGGTCACTTTTCCTAAATGCCAGAAAGATTCTGTTTTCTGAAATTCAGATATATCAAGTCAGATAAAAAAATATTAATAATATTAATAATAACAGCTGTATTGGAAACAAACAAACAAAAACACCCATGAAAACTCAAAACAACACAACAAATCAAGCCAACATGGCAATTAGAAAATATTTGTCAAAATCTTTCTTTTGGACTGAAGTTGCTTAAGCTTTAGCTGCAGACAGCTCCTTCCTCACTAATGTGAAACCATTATCATCGAGCTGGAGATACTTAGCACTTCTTGTTCCAGCACTGAAAAAACTTGGTTTCACAGCAAACAGCTGTCTCTACATGAGAATCAAATGCGACAAAGACAGTTAAGAAAAAAGGGTTTCAAAGTATTCAATATGAAAGATGTTTCTTTCTAGACTTGGTGAATCTCCAGCTGTTATGCTGAACAGATCAACAGTTTTCCCATGAAGGTTGATTTATAGAATAGGAATGAATGACCATCCATTTTGCTCCTTGAAAGGACATATTTGCCCCCCAGACAGTTATTCTTTTATATGGTCATGTTTAACTCACAAGGAAAGAGCAAATTTATTAGTCTGAATCCTGCCATAAAACTACAACTTGAGGCAAAATTTAATGGTGTTCATCTCACTAATTACAAATTTGATGTTTTTTCTTTTGCATGGATGAAAAAATCCAAAGTAGAATTAATTTGCAAAGTGCACACTTCCTTGCATACAGTGGGCAAAATCTTTTCAGTACATTAGATGGAGAGTTTCAAATGTTGTATTTCACTCCAGCAAGGAATCTAAGAAGGTCATATCTCTTGTTCCTCCCACTGCTTACAGACACGATAACAACACATGACAGGCAGAAGGCTGGTGTAGCCTGTTACTCAGGGATCCCTCTAAGGCAAGGAAATTGCCAAGGGGAGAGGTGGAGAGGATGGATAGACCTGAATCAGCTCCTTCTTTTTCATCCTGTTTCCCCAGCTGAAATACTTGAAAGCAAGGCAAAACCTGGCTGTTTTTAACCCCTCTGATCCACAACTTTTGAAACACATTGTTCTGCCAGACATGACTGGGACAGTCTTTGAGGCTAATCAAACTTGTGTTGTGAGTCATACTTCCACATAAAGATGCCATTATACCACACCTATTTCCTTCCTAGCTTTCTGAAGTTCAAATGTAATTTAAATTTGTAGTGATAGAAAAGGAGCTCATTCCATTTCTCCAAATTAGAAAGTCTGTCCAGTACTAACCTTTAATCCTATGCAAATGGGTGCATTGAGACAACATGTATGCATGGAACAGCACTCCCAAGTTAATAAGATATTTTCCTCTGCAAAGCAATGGAAGATACTGAAGAGAACGATCATAAAACACTCCACTTGCAGCATGTGAAACAAAAGGGGAAGGCTTCACTCATGGGTAAGCCAAAATAAAAGTATAGAGTAAGCTCAAAGATATAGAGTAGGATGATGGAGAATATTTGTAAATTGTCTTTTATCTCCAAACAATTGACCTTCTGTGGTATACATGCCAGTCACCTTCCTGGCTGAGTCTGCTCTTCACATTGTAATCCTTCTTCTGTGACTCAGGATTCTTCTGTTCCTGTATTCCAGGATTTTTTCATAGAATCATAGAATGTCTTGGCTTGGAAGAGATCTGAAAGACCATCTAGTTTCAAACCCCTTCTATAGGCAGGGACACCTTTCACTAGGTGGGTTACTCAGAGCTCCATCTAACCTGGCTTAAAACACTTCAAGAGATGGGGCATCTACCACTTCTCTGGGCAACTGCTTGCTGTGCCTCATCCCCCTCACAGTAACGATTTTTTTTTCTACTATCTAATCTAAACCTACTGTTAGTTTGAAGTAATTTCCCCTTGTCCTGTCACTATGTGCCCTTGAAAAAAATTTCTCTCCATATTTCTTGTAGGATCCCTTCAGGTACTGTAAAGTTTCAATTACATGACCCCAAAGCCTTCTCTTCTCGAGGCTGAACAATCCCGATTCTCTCAGCCTTTGCCTGCAGAGAAAGTGCTTCATCACTCTATCTGGGTGATCCTTCTCTGGACTTGCTCCAATAGGTCAGTGTCCTTCCTATGCTGGGGACCCCAGACCTGGATGCAGTACTCAAGGTGGGGTGCGTGAGAGGAGACTAGAGAGACAGAATCCCCTCCCTTGCCCTGCTGGCCATGCTGCGGTCCAGAACACATTTGGTTTTATGGGCTGTGAGTGCACGTTGCCAGCTCATGTCCCTCCTCTCACCCACCAGTACACCCAAGTTCTTCTTGGCAGGGCTGGTCTCAGTCATTCATCCCCAGCCTGTGTTGATACTGGGGATTGCCCCAATCCACGTGCAGTACTTTTCACTTGGTCTTGTTAAACCTCATGAGATTCCTGTGGGGGCCACTTCTTGAGCTTGTCCAGATTCCTTTGGTTGGGCTTCTCTCCTTCAGGTGTGTCAACCACACCAGTCAGCTTGGTGTCAACTGCAAATGTGCTGAGGCTGCACTCAATCCCTGTGTCTATGTCATTAATGAAGATATAAAATAGCAGTGGTCACCATATGGACCTGAGGGACCCTGCTTTTCTGTCTTCTATCAGCAATGCTTTTCTCCACCTTTCCCCTAAACCCACAATTACTGATGATGGTACTGTCGAATACAATTAGAAGAAAAATTTGACACACTGCTTTCTTGCAACTTTCTCTCTTTTTTTTTCTTTTCATCTGGCTCTGTTCTTAGCCAAGGAATCTTCCTCCACATTCTCACTTATACCTCTAGTCTGTGATGAATCTTTGTCATCTTTGAATCACTGTTGGAATACAGTGTTTTGTTCTCTGTCCCTTTGTTTTTTCTCTATCAGGATTTGACAACATATTACACAGTTACACAGTATTCTCTTTTGAAATCTTCTGGATTCTCTCCATGTCAACTGGAATGGCCAGCACCTGACTGTGTTGTCAGTATTTACAACACAGGTGTTTACATCTGAGACACTCACTTTCAGGTTTTCTAGAATTTCCACCCAACAGCACATGGTTTATCTCTGCCTAAAGAAGACACCTACATTTTGTCACTTGAATCATACCCTAAACTCCACTGACAGTGCTAACAAAAATTCTGTTGACTGTGATGGAAGCCTACAAAACCAACTCAGGTGTAGAATCTGGTGTTATAGTCCTTAAAATCAGCTGTGAGAATTGCAAAACTCAGAATTTCTTCTTTTTTCTTCCCCACCCTTTATAACAGACAGCTTTTTAATCAAGCAAGAACTCATTGCAGGATTGATGTTGGACTTTCCCAGGCTAATGCCCTGTGCTGAAGGCAATGTAAAATGAAGGCAACTTTAATATAGCTGTGATTCTATTTCCCTTGCCTGTCCGTCCTCAAAACTGTGAAATGGAACTCATTCATTCAGCATAAATATTTTTTCAAAAAAAAGTATGTGGGTCGTGAACCCCAGTAGCTCAATTTGAAAAAAGTCATTGTTTTTTTCTTTTTTGTATTTGATCTTTCCATCTGGCAGATAATTCCCCTGTGTCAGATACCATAAATGACCTACAGTAGGTAGGTACCCACCCACCAAGGTGGTAACCTCATGATTCTCCACTGTGCCTGTCCTGCTTCATCACTCAGTACCATGTAACAAGTTGACATGGTTATCTCCCAAAGGCAACTGTGGAAGCCTTTCTCCTGGGTTGGAGTCAATGGACATTTTTTCATAAATATTGTATAGGTTAGTTTTTCACTGCACGCTTAATGTGTCTTATTAAACTTCATATTTTCTGGCTTCACCATATAAATTTAATTTTTTTATTAAGGTGGGTCACTGGCTGAAGAAAATTTGTTTTTCAAGGCAAACACTAGTACTATTTTTTCTAACTACACACAGAATAAATCAAATAACATTACCCAGAATTTGTAAAAGCTTCATTTCTATGCTTTGGTGTTTTGCCTCCCTGTAACAAAAAGTCTGTGTGTCTTGTGAAGAAAATGAAAATGAGATGGAAATATTCAAAAACATGATGAGCAAATGAACATAGGAAGCAGTAGGGCATTTATAGAATGTCAGAGATCTATACATTCCTAGGGCAGTTCTGTAAGTTTATAAAAGTCTTCATGCAGTTTAGCCATTAACTAAAATGCCTCACCGTGGACAGCTGGTAATCATGGGGTTAACCCTCATCTCTTACCTGGGGTCTTACCCTTAAATACATAAAATGTTTTCTTCTTCATTAAAAAGAAATGTACCAGCGTTGAACAGAAAAGACATCAGAACAACAACTGACAGCAGCAGGAGAGAGCTGAAAGCCCCCAAAAGCTGCCCTCCAAAAGAGGGAGCAGTGGCTGGAGCAGTGTGGAGCTGAGTGCTGCAGGAGTGCACAGGAGTGCAGGGGGCTTGTAATGCAACACAGCCTAAAGAACCAGCTAACAATGCTGGTGAGCAGCCCAGTGAGCACTAATGTCAAACACACAGCAGCAAGGCCTGCAGGAGAGTTGGGAGGTTTTGATATGTTGAAATACATATACCTGCTCTAGAGGAAATTTCAGACAGAGTTAGTTGAAAGCTACTAATCTCCAGTGAGAGGAAATAGGAAGGGATTGGATATGAAAGTAGAGAAATAAAGTCAAAGTTTTGACCAACAGAGGAGAGAACAAAATATAGGGTAATCTAGTACACCAAAGTATTTAAACATATGCTTAAATTTTAATGTATGGGTAATCCCATTGACTTCAACATATGCTTAAATGATTTGCTGGATCAGGGCTTTAATGTGTATTTGAATTAAACTGTAACATGATGATTTAGAAGTGAGCTCATTTTAGTTTTCACTGACTGAACAGAGTTCTTCTCAACTGACATTTAGAGTAGAGATTTTTAATGAATGCCTAGTTACTTCAGAAAGCAATTAGGCTCTCATTTAGGAATGGCATTTTTCTCTCTAAAACAATTTTCCTCATTCTAGAGTATTATGTTTCAAATAAAGCTTGCAGGACATCATGCTGCTGGTGCATAATTATAGTTACCTCATACACACACACACACACAAACACACACATGTAGTTCCTTTCCAGCCACTTCATCAGCATCTAGATTCTTATCAAGGAGGGTTGAAAGTTTCTGTAATGATGCATACCTCTGCTTAGCACTCCATATTAGAACATATGCAGCAGAATTAAAGGAGACTGGACAGGAAAAAATCATCTACAAATGAAACAGAACTAAAGCTTAGACAACTGTAACAAACTACTTCATAAGAATTAAGATTGTGGCTTATCCACTGTTTGGGACATACTGAATGTCAAAATTCAGAGTAGTGTGATTTCCCAGATAGATTTGGTGGCATCAGCTAGAGAACTTTGGCTACAATGTGTTTACCGATCTCTCTCTTTTTTGCCAGCAATTTGTTGCTGAAAGCAACTGGCTGTTTCAGCTGCATCTGGGAACAAACCCAGACTTAATACTAAAGCTGTAAGAAGACCAACAAAAATAACCAGCTGGAATTCATCTACAGAAAGCTGGAGTTACTGTATGTATTTTTACGATGCACTGTTCAGTATTAAGCATGCTAGCCTAAGGAAGGAAAAACATTAACATGGAAGTGCACTGTCAGCAGAGTCTGATACATAACCAGCACACATACTGGGATAGCAGCAAGTAGGCCTAATTCTCCAGCCTGAAGTGGAAATAAACTGAAGTAGATAAAATAAAATGTTGAGCTAATGTAGGGAAACACATGGCTAGATATGTGGTTAGGGGTATTTGTTGCATTAAAACATTTTCCCCTGAGGCAATCTTTCTGATGGCAACTGACATGACTGGTGTTTTGACAATGCTGCCTTTTCAAGAGAGTCTAATCAGGCCAGTGCTCAGTTCCTGGAGGAAAATGGATAACAGGTGCTTAACCCAGCTGGACTGTTTGAATTAGCCTGGCTGGCAGAAGAAGCCTGTGGCCTAATGTTCACCGTAAGAGCAGTCAGGCTCCACGGCTCTGCTCAGATCATAGTGCTGGGATCCAAACCTGGTGCTGAAGGAGGTACATGAGTATGCACTGAAGTTTACTATGGATCTGTGCCTACGAGATTCAATCAAAACTGAACTGAGTGAAAATAACAAGTAGCAACAGAGTAAAATAATTTATAAGATTGATCACTTCAGAAAAAAAAGCCAATAAATCTTGGGGAAAAAAAATAGGCATTTACAACAGAGTAAAACAGCTTCTTCTAGAGTTATACCCATTTAGACCCCTCTGTTACTTAATTTATATATCTGTTATTTGTTTATCTTCTTCACCCTTTGTTCAAAAAATGAGCAAAATCATTATATCAATGTCATTTCAGGAGAAACCTTTAATCCTGTACTTGAGCTACACTAGCTTCAAAGAGACATCCACATATTTCCTGTCCACACTGCTCCTGGCAAGGGGATTTGATTTATGTTGCTGTGCCCTGAATCCTTGTGTTTACTACCTGTGAGAGTAGCAGACCACTGGATGTTGCCACATCCAGGGAGCTGTAGAGGAGGAAGGATTGAATGGGATCAGCATGTAGCTCTTCCCACCCCACTCTCACTGCTCTAGGGGAGCTGTTTGGCATCTGAGGCTCTAACAGTTTTCTCCACAGAGCACATCTCCATGAGCACATCAGTGATGGACAAATATCTTCTTGGAGGAGTTCTGTCCCAGTGTTGCTGTGTGTAGATGGATAGTGATAACCACACTGAATCCCTGGATTTTGGTAGTGCTAATGCAGCCAGTCAGGATTGCAAAAAGGTTTTTTCTGTCCTATATTTTATATTATATCCTATGTTGCAAGTTTAATGCCAGTCTTCTTCAGTGACTTGACAGGAATTGCTCTTCCCTGCCTTTAGTGTATAGATCAGTTTCTGTAGAATAGTTTTCTATTTCTCAGAAGCTCTGGAGATTGACCAGAGCTATGCACCGTAGATGGAGTTTGCCATTGCTGCTAAGTGGTGAGGGGCTTGGAACACAAGCCCTGTGAGGAACAACTGAGGGAGCTGGGGTTGTTAGCCTGGAGAAAAGGAGACTCAGGGGTGACCTTATCACTCTCTACAACTCCCTGAAAGGTGGTTGTAGTCAGGTGGGGGTTGGTCCCTTTCTCCAGGCAGCCGCTGACAGAACCAGAGGACACAGTCTCAAGCTGTGCCAAGGGAAATATAGGTTGGATATTAGGAAAAAGTTCTTCATGGAAAGAGTGATAAAGTTCTGGAATGGCCTGCCTGAGGAGGTGATGGAGTCACCCTCCCTGGATGTGTTTAAAAAAAGACTGGATGTGGCACTCAGTGCCATTGTTTAGTTGAGATGTTAGGGCATGGGTTGGACTTGATGATCTTGAAGGTCTCTTCCAACCAAGACATTCTGTGATTCTGTGAATTCTGTGTTATATTCATTCAGTCAGTGCAATGTATGTACCCCATTATGATTACCAGAATTAAGCCAGACTGCAGACTTAGGGACAGGCAGGTGAAGGGTTTTTTTCTCAGTCTAATTACCAGGGGTCATAAAACAAGTTTTTTTTTCCTCTTTAATCTGACCATAGTCACTATCTATTGACTGGCAACGTGCTACCTTCTTTGATTTCTCATGTTCTCTTCCTTCAGCATATTATAATGGTTACTTTTAAGTTGTTCAATGCAGCTGCTGAATTTGTTGCAGGCTGCTGATCAGTGTTATGTAGTAGTAGTACTTGAAGTAGAAATTCTGTGAACCCTGCAGAGGTAGAAACCTATTTCATCACTGAATATGGTTTCACAGGTCTTGACACAATAACCAGGTGATGCCCGTAAATCAAATGTTCATAGGTCTTTAAATTTAGTGGAATTATCTGACAATCTAACTTACTTTTGGCTTCTTGCAAGCTTAGTAGAAGAATCAAATTCTGATTTTCTGAGAAAATCTTGAAACATTCTGTGGAATGCAAACAATTTGTTGTAAGTCCTTGGAAATTGTCACCAACTGAAACTACAGAACAGTTTCTTCCTTGAAAAACAAAAATAATCTCTTTGCCACAGTTTGTTCTGTTATTGGAGATGTAAAAGTTAAGTAAAGCTACAATCTCAGTCCTGCTTATCAGCTGTGGCTTTGATGGTGCCATAGGCAGAGCTAGCAAGTGCCATGGTACCATCTCAGGGACCCAACAGCCCCAGAGTCAAGATACCACAGAGCATTCCTGATGGCATTAAGGTGTTGAGAAGACAATGGACACATGTCAGAAGACTCAGCTCATTGAAAAAGCTGCCTACATCCCTTAACTGCAAAGAGTACAGCACAGCTTAGCCTCGAACAAGGGAGTAAAAGTGGAAACTGATTTTTCCAAATCTTAAAGATATTTTCATCATGTTATATACATAGAAGCAAGTCATCCGGAATTTTTATTTTACCCCTGTTCCCACAAAATCTGACCAAAGCTTTGGTTGTCATTCTTTTTCCAGAACCTATCCTACAGTGATTGTAGTGATAACACACTGTCTCTTCTGCACTGGAAATTTTTTTCAGCTTGTATATCTTGAGTATATCTTGTATATCTTGAGTAGAGAGATAATTCAGGAAGAAATAGGGACAAAAAAAAGGGTACTAATCTTTCAGTATCTGCCTATACCTACCATTAATCTTAAAAACAAAAACAATCCACAAACTCTTAAATCTTGGATTGATGATTAAAATTTCTTGCAATCATCAATTTCTTATGGCAGAATACCCAGCAAGAGTGGATATGAGTGGAAACTTGCAAGACAGGGCTTTTTTTATGACAGGTGTAAATATGCTTCCTTCCCTTAAGTGCTCACAAATATCACAGTAAGACATGGTGACAAGTTCGACAGGACTGTATTTATACTAGGGTGATAAAAATACAGCTTATCAAGTGCTATAAAGCCAGGTGCACACTTCTTTGGAGAAAAGAATGCAAATACAATGTGAGTCAGACTGATCAATGAGATCTTCTGTTCGGAATCAGCTCGAAAGGAAAGGATACTACAGTGGTTTTTGTTCCCCAATTTGGGTAACTGCCAAAATAGCATTTTTCCCCCCCACAATGCATCAGCAACAGCAACACAGACATTTTAAATTACTTCAAACCACTGTTAAATCTCTACCAACACGTCCAAAATAATTTTCTTCAAACAGCTTTCAGCTGTCCTTTTGAAGTCACAGCAGCACTACAGAGGTGAAAAGCTCTAACTCCTGCTTGTGCTCCTGTGAGTCACGCAATGCTTCAAGGTGTTTATTTTTATGAGAAAGTATTTCAGTTTGCCACTTACAGTTAAGACACATTTACCGCCAAATTGTTGGAGTCCCCACATTGACTCACAAGTGTGGGGAGCGTGTTTTCTAATTATTTCTTATATCTCATGGACTTTCCGTTTGAATTGTTGACTCATTCTCCACTTTTCCTTTTTTGCAGATAAAACTGAGTTTCTTCAACAGTTAATGTCCCTAGCACTCTAATAATGGAATTAAAAGTGTCACCAATATAGCAGACTTTCATTCTGCTAAGCATTTATTCATAGTATTTGCTGTTAAAACATTGCAGGTCCACTAGATATTTTATTGATTTTTCTTTAAAAATCACACTATGCAAAGACAAAGACCATAGTCTTAATCTTTAAAACAAGTAATTTCAGTCATTGAATTAAAAAAAAAAAAGTATTTTGAGGAATACCAGCCATTTTTTAATAACAATCCACAATCTGCAGGTCAGAAACAGCTTTATATATTTCCTAGAAAATATCCATGTGTATCTAAAAAAGGAAAAATATGATGTTGAATGTCAATGACCACGACAGTTAACAGTGTGATTTCTTTAAATGCAGCTGTCTAAAAATTCAAGGATTAGGCTAATAGATGTTTTTCTCTGTACTTCTAGGAGGCAACTCACTTGTTTTACTGCACAGAGCAGGCAGCTATAAATCACACCCAACAGCAGTAGAGAGCCCTTAGAACATTGATGTTAAGTGGGTGACTCACTTTCCCTGTAGAACATGCATCTGTCCGTGTGCTACTGGCACAACATTTCAGGCAGTAAAACACATGTTTTTTTAAATGTTGTCATAAGACACCTGGTTGCTCCCACCCAGGTCTCTGTAAAGTCCCAGCGTACTCGTGAGCAAGGCAGAGGCTAAGCACCATGGAGGACTGACTATGGAAAAGAGTTTTACATATCAGATGACATGAAATGCCTGTGGTGGCAAAGGCATTCATGTTAACCACAAGGTTGTCATTGCCTACATTTCTGGAGGGTGCAGATACTCAGTCTCTAAGTAGTAAGACATTAAAGGGAAAGACACTGAAGTATTCTGAAATCTACGTTCTTTCCTAACCATTTTCCTTTTCCAGAAGATCATTTACCAATTGCATTAGCCACAAAGCAATACCTGCAACTACTGTTATTTTGATACAAGAGAATAAATATTCTCAACAAGAGAATTCTCAACAAGAGAATAAATAAATAACACAAGCAAATATATTTCTCCACTTACTTGATTTGGAAAGTTTTAAGTCACATCTGCTCCCATCAGCTTCTACCATGTTCAGATACTAAAGCATCTGGGACATATTGAGAAAGATATACACAAGGGAGTTCTTACAGAGGAATATCATAAAGTGGGTCACTCACTAATCCTTTTCAGTGGAAAACTAAGCAGAAGTTGGCCTATATGATAGAGGTGCATGAAATGGATAGAGGAGCATGAAATATGTTTGGATGAGTGACACTGCATCAGAGTGTGGATCTGAGGGTAGGAGTGTGCAGAAAGCATAGCTTGCAACCTCCTGTAAGTAATTACATTGACTCACAAGGGGAGCGTGTTTTCTAATTATTTCTTATATCTCATGGACTTTCCGTTTGAATTGTTGACTCATTCTCCACTTTTCCTTTTTTGCAGATAAAATTGGGAAGATTTTTTTCCTTGCTGCCTTCCTTGTCATAGCAAACTGTTGCATATGTGCACTTCCCTTAAAGACAGAAGCAACAATAAACATTATTGATATTAAAAAGTTCAGCGGTAAATGGAACAGTGTTTTAACAAGATTTGGTGGCAAGGTGCACTCGATTATTTACTGCATTGATGACAGGGACAGACAAAACTCTCAGGGAGACCCTTCCCTTGAGTTATGAGGTTCAGAAAGGAGCCTAATTCTTTCTAAACTTCTTCTCTGAAGAGAGTTTAGGTGTGTTTCATTCCAGACCAGGTCATTGTTTATAAATTATTGCTTATGTCTAAACAATTATTTATACACAATCAATCCTTTATATCACTTGGCTAAGATTTCAAAGTTTCAGCATGTTTGTCCACAATTCACTTACTAAGTACCTGATGTGATAAGGAGTCTCTCAAATTTGAGCAGTCATCTTGAGAAGCACTGGGACCTCCTTCCCTACTCAAGGGGAGGTCCAGCTGGGCAGCCCTCTGCCCTGCAGGAGAGCACACTGTCATGCCAACACTGACAATTACACAACAGATAATTTATGTTCAATAACAATGATACTGTTTAACTCTCAGGACTTTCTCAGTCTTTAAGATACAAGACAATTAAGAGTATTAACAAACATGACAAATACATACAAAAAACCTGAAATTAGAGGGAAAAAAAGATATAAATACTGCCTTGCCATTTTGTTCCATGTTTTTAACAGCCATCAATCTGAAATGTCAATCTGAAATGAATTACTAGGAATCAAGCAAGAAATAAAAGCCACATACAATTTTGAATGTGTTAGGCCTTAAACTAAAATACTGTTTGCAGTTCAAATATTCTCATAGTAATCCTTGCTCATCTTTATCATGCATGTTCAATAACAGAAAACAAAAGAAGAATGCCATTATATTAGGTACCAAATCTATCAGGAGTTGGTATCCTACTGTATTATTGTGACAATATAGAAAAAGTGATGTCTGTAAAGTGATGTCTTATTTTTTAAAAAGCCACTGTGATATGGGGCTAGCGAAGGATATAAGAGAAGGTGACTTTATTAGCAGCAAAACTTAGGTGTAGATATCAGGTGGGACCACTGCCACCAAGTGGAAGTAAGATCTGTGTCAGTTCACATCAGAGGTCCATCACATTCTGTTTCAGGCTGTACTGTCCACTAGTGAGTATGTTACAAAAGCTAGTCCAATTTTCATACAACTGCAAACAGACTGTCTCTTGGGGTATAGATATGGGATCTGGGATTCCCCAAAATTCTGTCTATAGGAAGTTTATTTGTGTAGGCAGAGACACATATATATTTAGTTGAGCCAATGTAACTGGCTTTCATTATCATATAATTATTTTTATAATCCTGCTCATTTCTTGGTTTTTATTTCTTGCAATGGTGAGTAGGTGTCATTAGGTACTAAGATGTTAAAAATTACTTTTCACAAATTTTATTATGCTTCTCCTTCGAACTTCATCGAGCTCCATTTCTTACATTAGGAAAATGCTCACAACATATATTAAATTTTTCATTTAAATTTGCATTAATCGCTGCATAGATCAGAATTCAATTGCATTTGTTAACGTATTTCCCATTCACATTGTTAGCAACACTTTTGGTCATGTTCATGTGTAGAAATTTTGGGTTCTAACTAGAATAACTTGGGAACATATGTATTACTGTACTGTGTTCTGCTACGGACTCTTTTCATCATCTTGGATGAATGACCTACTCTACCAAATTCACCTCTTCAGTCAGCATTCATCCTTTATAAATTGGGAATAAAATTTCCCCATATCAGAATGGTTGGTGCCAGGATAAAATTTCTAAATGGCAGTGGAATGTTGAGGGCTCTTTTAGTAGGCAAGGATTTGGAAAATCACTTGAATAAAATGAATCAATAATGAAGACAGGTATTCAGTAGATGGATAGATGAACTCATGGACCTCAATATAATTTTCCTTATCAAACTCATTAACTTCTTTCCCCATGAAGCCAGCACTGTAAAAATAGGACTGTTATCTAAATTAGTTTTTTAAAAAAAATCAGAAATTAACATGATTATTTTCAGAAGAAGAGATGTATTTTCTTGCCTAGATCTAAAAAACACAGGTGTTCTATTGATGCATACACCCCACATCTCACTGAAACATTTAGTATATGCCTAAATTGTGACAGAATTTTGATTCAGACCTGCTTAGGGAGCTAATTCATCCATGGATAATCACCACTCCCTGCAGGTTGATCTACTCATTTCATGTTAAAAAGAGGGTCACTCTACAAATGCACAGCATTAATCCCTTTTTATTTCTTGCAGGGTCTGTTAAGAACTGCAAATACCAGAGACCTGAAATATTTGAGTAGATTATATGTTTTTTACCCTTCCAAATCTTTTAAGTTGTAGTTGTAAGGAAAGAGCCTCTTTTTTTGTAGAGACTGCAGAGGTTCTTCTTCTGGGTAGAGTTGTTCTGTGAAACTTTTTCACTATTAAATCTGCATATGGATCCATCACCTTAATCATCTGCATTAGAGAAAGTAAAGTGACAGAAATATCTCCAATATGGAGCTAAAAGGGTCAAGGTGGAATAATTCTGTTTGTATGCATTTCTAAAGAGTTACTATTTTCTGGTTTTAGAAAAGACTTCAGGGATAGAAAGTAGATTGACCTTTTTTCCTTACTTTTTCAAACATTCCTTCAAACTAGATCTTTCCTCAGAAAGCTTATTGCTAAAGTGAACTAATTGGTTGAATGTGAAATGAAGCCTGCTTCTGAAGCCACAGTGTATGCACTGCTTTTCCACCCAGTGAAGGCTGGCCAGTACATAGAAATTTACCACAACTCATACAATATTTTCACTTATAGCCCTCCATTTTCAGGGGATTTGTTATTGCTAGAGAATTTCAGACTAAACATGGAAATATAAAAACGCAAGTCTCAAATACCACAGGCTTCCAAAAACCAAGGATGGATTATTTTTAATAATCCTAAGATAAGTCTGTGTGATAATCATTATTCCTAACAGTTTCAGATATTTGCGAAATTGGAACTGGAAATGACACCAAGAGATTCCATCCTTCTACTTCTGGGCAGTACTAGCTATGCCTATATCTCTCCTGATGGATGTCCTTAAAAATAGGCAATGAGGAATATTCCCCATATCCCCCTTCTCAGCCAGATGAGTTTTCACTGATCTTGCCATTTAAAAACTTTTTCAACTTGATTCAGCTAGGTTAATAGCTATTATATCCTGTCTAATTTAATATTGCATATTGTGAAAAAATTCTTTGCAGCTGACATTTTAAATACTTGTAAACCAGAATAATTTTTCTACTTAATCTTATATTGTCAAGACCAGACAGCCCCAGTTCCTCCAGCCCCTTCCTAGAGGTAGTTTTGTCAGATCTCAGCACATCATGGATGCTTTGTGTTGGACTCTCTGTTAACAGGGACACTGAGCTCTAGCCGAGGTCTGACTGTGCTGGCCAGAGCAGGCTTGCATTCTGTACTGAGGCTATTTCATATGCTTTCAGTCATGTCCTATTTCTCTGTTGTCTTGACAGAACCTTGGTTCTGTTAACCCATGGACAAGGAGAGACTAGCTTTGCAATGATCCTTGGATCCTTTCCCTCAATATTGTTTACTTGCTTTATCATTCTCATTTCTGATACTGTCACTGATTTTTTCCTAAAACTATAATTCAGACCTTATTTTGTTTGGCTTGAATTCAATTTTTTTTTCATATAAAAATTATTTTAGTTGTTAGAAGATTCTGATTTCTAGCTCTACAGCATCCTCACACTGGTCCCAGATCAGGGTCAAGGGCAGATTTCATAAGAATTCTTTCCATTCTGTCTTCCAAGACATTAATGAAACATCAAGGACAGATGTCTCTGGATCCCTCCTTACCAAGTTTTCTTCTACTGTAGAGAGCTTGAGTGCATTCTGTGGCCTTACAGCACCCCAATCTCTTGAATGGAAAGATAAACAAGATGTGTATGTTTCCGCTCAAAACTGTTAAATTTCTAACCATCAATCTGTCATGTTCTTTTCCAGTTTAAAAATGCTGTCACTTAAACACAAAATGCACAGTCCATATGGTTATTAATTTCAGTATGCTTTTCCAACTTGCATATACTTCTCATCTTAGTCAGAAATGTTGGGAATTCTATTGTGTAGGCATATTTTATATATTCCCAACATTTTCAGTTTTTAGATTAACTAGAAATGGTGACTATTTTTCACATAGCATTAATTTCAATAATCTCTCAGCAGCTTTTTGAAAATACACCTGTGAATATATGAATGCAACCAAATTTCCACACAATGAGTTTTTCCTGACTGTACATAGATACATTACTACATTGTGGTTTAGGATCGTAAAATGCCCTTTAGTGATAAATCTAACTCCCCCTTTATTGTGAGAATTTTACTTTATGCTAAATCTCTAATTAGATTATTTTTCATGAAAATTTAACAATTGCAAACTGCATTTTCACATTGCTTTTGCATTCACCACCCTACATGCATATTTTAATTTTTCATTTTTCATAAGGCAGTAACTATTTTATTAATATTACATTAAACATGCGTATTTTACAAGCTTTTAGGAACACATTACCCTTGTTCCTGGGCAATAGACTCCAGGGGCATATGCAGAAAATCAGCCTGTCTTCAATATGGTTTTGCTCATCCAGAAGTTTGTTTTCAAGGAAATTGTGCTAGAACTCACTTGGGACTGAGAAAAAGCCTCATTTTTGATCCTCTAAGGACAGACGACAAGTTTTCAGTTCATGAAAGAGAGAGGTATTTATGTTGAACAGAACAAGGATATAAAGCTTTCAGAAAGCAAACTCACAGCCCTATAGAAAGACATATGTTGACCACAACACATCAGTTTCTCCAGGAGGAGGCTGTGGGAAACCCTATTGAAAACCTTGGAGAAATGCAGGTAGACAATGTCCACCCCACACTGACTGAGCAGGTTACTTTGTCCCAGAAGGCAATCAGGTTTGTCAAGCAAGATTTGCCTTTGGTGAATCCAAATGTTTTTTGTAATCTCAGGCTTCGTCTTACCTATGATAGCCCCCAGGAGGATTCATTTAATAACTTTCCCAGGAACTGGAGTAAGACGGATGTGTCCATAATCTCCTGACTCATCCACTGGAAATCATCCATTTGTCAACCTAAAGATTGGGAGGACAGAAGTGTTCACTGGTAAATGGCTCCAGGTCTTCTAAGGGTACTTTGGAATATACTAGGACTTCCTAATAATCCCTTACACTACTTAGTAGATAGGCAAACCTCCTGACACCTGCCAAGTTGCTTGGATTCATGGTCAAGTCACTTGCAGAACATGATTCAATCGATGTGGCCAGATGACAAATACTGAAGAGCAGCCTATCCAAAAGACTGGTGTTATTTCTCCTTCCCTTAACTTTATCAAGTATTCAGTGATTATATCATTGCTACAAAGTGAGAAGACAGGCTCCACTCCTTATTCCTAAATTTACTGTTGCTCAGGTGGATACTGTTACTACTGCTAGTATTTTATTCTATGCTGATTGTAATCCTGGTGTCCCATCTTGGCCATGACAACCTAAGTGGAGAGCTGTGTTCCTTTGCTATCTCTATGTTTTGCCAGGACATGATGAAAAAACTGAAGCTATATCTGAGAAGTCATCTTGGGAAATCAGTGATTAAATTCAAATAGGAAAGGAAGGAATTTAAGCCAAGTCTCACACAACCTAAGCTCTTAGTCTGTCCTATTTTGGCTGCCATAGCCAGTTCCGTGAAAGTATCTGAGGTTAAGGTTGCTAAGTAAAGTCAAAAATCTTTCTGTGGACTGATTTAATTCCTAATCCTTTATGAGAAACTAGTTCTGGAAGACACATATCTCTTCCTCATTTTTGATGGAGAAACCTGAGTGCCTTAGTGCTCTAGCCTTCATAAAGGAGATTTAAGCTGCACGTTCCTCCTACTGTTTACAAAGGTACATATCCACAGCAGGACAACCAAGTCCTCGGTATCTGGAATTTCAAGGCCAGGTTTTGACTTGAAAATTCCACCTATTTAGATAAGAATTATAAATTCAGACATCTGAAGAATTTCAACATTGTTATCCTAAGTGTTGTGTTCAGTAATACAGTGCATATGTTTTGTTGATTGGACTCTGGTGCTTCTCTATTTCACAAAAAAATTTTTTTTATTTACAAACCATAGCTAATTAGCTACATTCTGATTAAATTCATTTCATGAGAAAATGTTACTTAGCCCAGTATGCTTTGTCAGAAATATATTGTTTAACAAAAATGGATATGGGGCAAGGCAGTTTTCCCACAGTTTCCTGGATCACGTCAGTATCCCATATTTTCTGCACCTCACTGAGACAAGAGTATGATGATTTCAGTTTCCCCATTCCCAAGCCATCCTCTGGTAGCCACAGGTCCCAGCAGGTTAGAGACTCAGGTTAGAGGCCTGGAGACCCTGATGTCCCCTCTCTCCTGTTGTTACTCTGGTGTTTTTCAGAAAGATCTCCATCCTCCACCTGTCCAGGGCTGAAGTGCCAGACTGACAGCATCCATGGTTTGGGTGCACTTTGCCATGCCAGAGGTCTCAGTTGATCTACCATGCAGCCAGGACTTAACTAGAGACACAAACCACATGATCCCAGTCTACTTTAGTGGCATTGCTGTTCTCGTAAAAATTAATTCTACAAATAGCAGAAATGAGCAACAGACAGAAATTTCAATTTCAGTGAGCATACACACACCAATAGTCATATCTGAAACAGTATATCAGGATTTTCTGACACAAACATTTCATCCAAATTTCTGGCTCCCAGGGAAATTAGGAAAATCTTTTGTCTAGATTATTTGCTTGTCCTGTCTATTCATCTTAGACCAGAAGAAATTGAACAAATGAACACAAGAGAAAATTTGCTTCACTCTTCCTTCATCTTCTTAAGCTTTATCTGAAGCCTAGACTCAAAAAGTTTCTCAAAGCTTTAAACAGAATTGACTGCTCTATTTGGATGGATTTTTAAGTGTATAAAACACATTCTTTAAAGGCATTCTAAAAGTCACATTACTCAGGAAATGACAGGTTTTGTTTTGCAACATTTTATACATTAGAAGGTTGTGTCACTTCAAATGAGAAGTGACAGGGCAATTAAAATACAGTTTTAAAATAATTTTTCCTCATATATAAAGAAATAATAAACCTAAGCTCTCCTACCTTAAAAACATTAATTTCCAATTCTGTACTCTTATTATTTCAAAATAATGAAAGTTACCAATTGCATCTTCCAGAAAAGAGAAAGCATTTTTCTACATAGAGGTTGATTGTATCCACTCGAAAGAATAGAAAGTTTTGAAATATGTTTTGAAAACCACAAATCAGAGCCAGCATATGGAATGATGTGTCTGTGGTGAAGGAAAAAAAAAACAAATGTGCTATCATTTTTTTGTGTTAAAAATATAACAAACCTTAAAATCAGGTTGCATTTACTAAAAAAAAATACAAAAATTAGTAGCTTCATTGAAAGGCATAAGTTTTCCTTTTCTTCTACAATGGTATTATAAAATAATTTACTTAGCAATTTTTTTCTCAAATTGCAAACTAGATTTTTTTTATACCAAAACAAAACAGAAAATCATATCAGTTAATAAATGTATTTTTAATGCCAGAAATTAAAAGCTCACTAGAAAGAAAAAAATTGCCACATTTTCTACAGTGTTAGGGGGCAAGTTTTTTTGGCAGCCAAGATGCGCAGCTCCCATCTGCAAAAAATGGGCAATCAAATTCTCTTCCATAAATTATGATAAAAAGGATTATCACAATATCACGACTGAATGCTAGATTTTCAAAAAATATATTTTATAATACAAGAGTCAATTAATTATGAGGGGTTTTTCTAAAATATTGATGATCTGTCACTTTACAGCGCAAGTCTTCATTCAGGACGTTCTGTTGGATATTCTTCCTTTCTGCAATGCCAGCAAAATCAGCTTGCAATTCAGCCACTCTTTTAAAACTTCAACAGACCAAACAGAAGGTGACTACCCATCCCTGTGGCACAGCTAACCTAAGGGAAAGTCTTTTTGACTTGTTGGCAATATCAACAACTGCTGTTGTTAAACTTAATCCTGTTTATTACTTTGACTTCATAAAAAATCTACTACTTCTAGTAAATTGAAATTTTCTCCTGAAATTTAAACAATCTTTCAGTATTTTTGGTGTTGGAAGTCTGATGGACTGAAGCAATGTCTATGATATGGATGAGCATAGTCTCGTTGGTTTCCCTGTTCTAACTTCTATCCACTGTACCTACTTCTACTTTTTAGGTCTTATATAATAGCTTACTTAAAAATACTTTGAAGCAGAAACCATCTTCTCCTTTGGCATTAAAACTAATCTGTAATACACTTGGGGCCATACTCTCTTTTCCAGAGTCTGTTGCTGAAATTATTCTTATGTCTATTCAAAGTCTGGGAAGCTTAACACTAGGCAGCCTGATTTGTTTAGCACTCCCTTGAATCTAAATGCCAGCACAATTGCAGACAAGCTTAACAGACCTATTTGCCAAGGAATTTAATGAAGAGTTCATTAAGAGAATGGTACAAGGTACATTGCATCTGGAGAAAATGATAACAGTAAAAAAAATGCAAAATGCCTTCTTTATGTCATATAAAATCTGTAGAATTGTATTTATTTTTAAAGGAATGTGTGTTTTATTCTTGTTTATTAGCTATAGAATTAGATGACTGTTAAACTAATTTATAACTAATTTATATATTATTTAAAGACTAAAAAACCAAAAAAGAGAGGAACTATTATATTTTGACGATGATACCTTTTATTCTTACTTTTTTTATCATCAATTTATGGGTAAGCCTTTATGCCATAAAAGAATAAACTGAAGGGAATAGATATAAGATTCATTACAGTTCCAAAACTGGTGGGCTCTCAGATGGCATGAAAGGCAATACAAAAACACACAAGAGAATTGCACATGGTATTTTTTGATACTTTGAGCTGTGTGAAGGTTTTCCTAAGTAGGCCCTATTCAGAAGAGTTACGCTGACAGTCACTGATCAAAAGAATCAGTAACATTTATGATGCCAAATGTCTAATGCAATATAATTTGTGGCAGAAGCACTGGATCATATCTACACTTCAATAAATCACATGAGAATCTGGTGCAATCAGAGGAAGGTGACACTTCTGAGCATTTTCCACCTCAGGCTTTTCTGTAAAGCAACTAAGCTATAGATAGGTATGAAAAAGCTTGTCACCATCCTGAAGAGCAAGCACAACTGCTAGGTTCACTTTTCTGTATCCTAAGAAGAATTCTGGAGCAGAATGGGAAATCAGCATGATTTTAAAAGATCATGCCATACTGACCCAGTGTAATGGCAACAAAGGTACCCTTAGCTAAAACAGTCAATCTATTTTTCTATTACTATCTCACTGCTGCTTATGTCCCAGAATTTTACTGCTGATGTTACTTTGGGGATTTGTATTCACTTTATATTTGAGCTGTGGCAAGTACTGAGACACAGGGCTCAAAATTCATTCAGTTGAAATGGAAAGGATCTTGGTGTGTGTCCATTAAAAGATCTTTCAAGATTCATGGGGTATACACCAAAACACAAGTACTAATATTAGCTTCCACCAACAGACTCAATTACAAACAAATCAATCCTTTAGCGTGAAGAGAGTTTCTGTGCATTATAATGAGCAGTTTCTTGGAAAGAGTGAAAACATGGAAAAATAACAAATGAGTAATCAGTATTTAGCTCAAACAGAAAAACAGTACCAGGCTGAAGGAGTAGGTAATAAATATCAAACCAATGATTAGACAAAAAACTCAAACACTTTGACAGGGCAAAAAAAAGCAGTTCATAAACAATGGCATGTTCCTGTCTAGGAGATACGTATTAGCCAAACCTGAGTTCCACATATATTTTCAAAGAATAATCACCTACCAAACTAAACTGTTCAGTGCCTGTCATTGGTTTTAGTAGGCTTATTCTGAACAATAATGTTTCAAGTTATGTTGGCATTTGGAGAGTCAGTGATGGTATCTGAAATGCAGCACAGGTATAATCCATTAAGTACCCTGCATTCTTGACACCCAGAGGTATATTAATCCTCTCCCCACCAGTGCTATCAGGTTTTCTTTCAAGAGGAAAAAACTGTAGGAGATAGACTCTGATACCTGAGCCTTGTCACAGCATGCATTCAGGAGATGTCCTTGGCCCCTCAGATTCGACATGTCCAGTGGATAGTGGAGAATGAATGTTAGGAAGCTGACCTGTATCACAGCTACAGATCTATTCAATGATGGGCACTGTAAGGGTGATACAAAGCTCCTCAAACCTTTTTCTTCTTTCTTAGTGTAATGTTAGCTGTGTTTCAAGACTTGAAATTGTGTTATCCCCAGGCAGTTCACAGAAATGTAGCCACATTATTTCAGTATCACTGTTCCTAGTCAGATACCAATATGCCTGCTGACTGTGATGGAACTCATGCTGGAAGTGTTTTGTTTTTCTTTACACCTTGTTTCATCTCAGATCATGGAGTGTAATAGCATTTCACCTTGTTTGTAGGGAGAACAATAGAGATGCTACCTAGGTGACGTATAGCCAGACAGCAGAGCAAGGACAGCACAGCAGCCCAGTACAGCTGGCAGCAGTTGCAGTTTCTCTGTTACCGTGCTGTCAGAGACTGAAACAGTTTATGCCTCAAACATTTTGATGTAAAGTTTTGCTCATTATAACAAAAGCAGTATAAAGAAGTTACAACCAAAGAAGCCTCCCTGAAGATTCCTGACTGGGACTTTGGACTGAAAGTCAAACTGCTGAGATTAGGTAAAGGGAAAACCCGTTCTTCAATCACCTGAAGCAAACAAGTAAACAAGGAGAAGAATGTGAGCCAAACCCAGAAGCCATGCTAAAAATCTTTGGCTTGCTTCAGGGTAGGGGAGGCCGTAGCCCACAGACTCATTTGCTGGGAGCAGGTTTGCACAGATTTACCCCCCCAAACCGAGGTGGGGGGAGGAAGTTTTGGTGTGTTGTAACCTCTGCTCAGGGGCAGNACAAGGGCAAACTCCCCCCCCAGGGAAGTGCCTGGGTTTTCCTACCTAGCCTGAGCCTATATTAACCCATCTGATTCCATGCTTTTCGGGGGTATCTACATCACCAAGACCAGCTGAAGAAGATCAATGAAGCATCATTGGGATCCACAGAGTGNGGAGAAGAATGTGAGCCAAACCCAGAAGCCATGCTAAAAATCTTTGGCTTGCTTCAGGGTAGGGGAGGCCGTAGCCCACAGACTCATTTGCTGGGAGCAGGTTTGCACAGATTTACCCCCCCAAACCGAGGTGGGGGGAGGAAGTTTTGGTGTGTTGTAACCTCTGCTCAGGGGCAGTGAACCCATCCTCCCTTACACAAACTGGCTATGGAACCCCCAGCCTTGGGAAGGCCACATCCAGGGGACATTCATGTAAGGGGCAGCTGAAAGGGTGCCTTAATCCATCAAAGGTCCCCCCAAAGTGCCCCCCAGAGTCATTCCTGAAGCCTTGCACCACAGGACTGCACGGGATGCAACAAATGTGGAGTCTGTTGTAAGAGACAAGGGCAAACTCCCCCCCCAGGGAAGTGCCTGGGTTTTCCTACCTAGCCTGAGCCTATATTAACCCATCTGATTCCATGCTTTTCGGGGGTATCTNTCCTATTTCTTTCTTTCTCTCTCTCTCTCTCCTATTTACTATCAAATAAAACCCATACTATTGTCACTGGTATGGGGTCTCGTTTGCACCTTAATTCAGGCAGAGGCATTTCTAAAAACCTTAGTAATCAGATCCTGACACATACCAGAGAGGAGAAACATGAGAGGCTTTGTCAGGTGGGAGTGAGTATCCTTCTCCTCTTTTACCACTTGTCTGGCAAATGTGAATGAGCCAGACTCACTTATGTCCACTGCCTGTGAGTTCACATGTGCGTGTTCTGTTGCTCAGTCATTAGACACAGTAAGCATAACTTACACACACTAAACATAATAAATTATGGAACCATGCTGGAAATGCAAAAAGAAGGAATGTGTCTGACTTGAGATCAGAAAGCTACTGTCAGAAGGGCTTTTCTTGAGGGTTCAGTGTACACTTGCTTTCATTTGTTTAGATAGCTCCAAGCCAAAAGTAGGGTAACTTACAAGTTTGCTAGCAACATGGTTCTCTCCCACCAGCTTGTGCTGTGACTTTGGAAACTCCAGACTCAGCCTAAATGCCAATGAAATATCACCAACCAGAGGTTCTCTGGAGGAGGCAACCAGTAGCTGCTAAAGCCCACAGCAGTCAAGAGAGGCTGACAGTAAACTAGTATCTGCACTCATGAGTGTGTATTCCTTTTCCCCAAGACTTCCACTCTGGGGCAATGTAATACCTACAGCTCCTAGATAACACACCTGACTATAGACCCTTTCATCATTTGCTTTTCTGTTCCAGACTCTTTAAGTGTTTTGGGTTTTTTCCTATGTTTCTGGCCCAGAGAACTTGCCTAGTTAGGCAGAAAGGAAAACCTCACAAATGCTGTATACGTGCCATGCAGTTTCATACAGATAGATTGCACTGTATTTAATTCCAAAGCTTTTAAAACTGACAACTATTCATTAGTGTCTACATATGGGTACATGTCCCAGCTTGAACTGTTTAAAACCATCTCCTGAGCACAGGATTTTTCGCCTACCATCAGCATACAGCTACCATTTGTCTACGCATGCAGTGCATTCTCCTATAATCAACTTACTGGTGAAATACAGTATATAAATATCCAAATTAATTCTTCCTCAAGATTGGTCTTCAGATTCCACCATATCAGCCAAAAGCTGCTCTGCTCACTATCGTTTTCCACTTGCTAATTAATTAGAGAAAGTCACAAGAAATACCAGCTAAGTATTTTTGGGGGGCTTAATGAATGAGTCTATTAATTTAAGAAGATTTAGCAATTATGCATTCTTTAATATTGATTTCCACTAAATCCTATCTGGAAATTAAGGAGATTGATAATAAAACCTTTTATTCAATTCCACTACAATATATCTAATGAATAAATTGGCTGCATGCACATCCTTAGAACTAGATTCGTTTAGCAATAAATGGTGCAACACAAAGAAGCACATTGTAATTGAAATTAAGGAGGGTGAAAAGCAGGTGTAGGCTGAACTCAGTAATATGCTAATCAAGCACAATGGAGAAAGGAAATTTTATGTGGTGTAGATTTTTTTCCCCCTAACATTCAAAGAATTTAATTTTCCAACTTCTTTTCTTATTTTTGTGTAGCCAGCTCCTGTTTGTGGCTTTCTCAGCCTGCTGCTTCACAATGAAAAACAATCTCATGTACAGAGCAGGACACTGTGAGCTGAATCCTGTTGGGCCAAAAAAAAATTACAGATTTAATTTTGAAAGTTGCTGACAACACATTTCTTCTACTTCAGATTGTTTATTTCTATTCCAAAGCCACAGAAAGGAGAATGATTTCCGTTAATGCAGAAAATGCATCATTGCACTAAGAGAAAGGTAGTAGTAGATGAAAAAAAAACAAAAAAACCTGTAAAGAGAAAAGCTCAAATGCTCAGCCTCCTTCATCTTCCAGAATGAAAGCTATAATCAGTTCGTGTAAGACTCATATCTGTGATCATTTAATTTCAAGAGTGGCAATACAATCCATTCAGATCTTTGAAGAGTGTTCAGCACCAAGAATCTCTCATAGCCCAGTTGTAAAATCTTCTTTTCATTTCAGTAAACCTCACACATCTGAGCAGCCTTTAAGGATAGAGGGGAAACAGTAATTTTCTTAGCATTTCCTCTCCTAGGAAGCAGAAAACAATTTTGTTAATTCTTTAGTGGCATCTGAGCCTTCAGTCAACACATCTTTTTCCTTTCAATTTTCTTTCTTTTCAATTCACTCTTCTTAAGTGTCTGCTACCTCTTGACTGCACACATGAAGTTCAAATATCTAGCAGAAAAGATACTAAAGACCTGACTTAACACCCATATATGTTAACTCATTTAAGACTCCCACTGGTTTTAATAAAATTTTGATTAAGCAATGTGATTATTCAAATTAGCTTCTTAAATGTACTGTATAATATATCCTAATTTGTTTTATTGTGTTAAAATTAATCTCTTCTTGCCCAAGGGGAAAAAAATCATATAAGTGAGACTCTAGCCTTTTTAGACTGAGGTCTTCAGAAAAAAATCAATGTCAATATCAGAATCAGACGTCAAACACCGGAAGTGAAAAAAATGAAATATTGATTCCCAAATCATTCATTTCCATTAATTTTTACTTATTATTACATTACTATTAATATAATGTGTAATAAAAAAAAACTGTCTTGACAGTAATTCGTTTAATGTTAATAATAAAGATTCAAATAATACTAAATTCATAGGGACCATGTCAAAACAACTCATTGTGGCTTGACAGTGTATATACAAGGGCCACTAAAAGTTAATTATTTCATTCTCAGCAGTCATTTCGTGAAGTAAGAAAATATTACTGTCATTGTAAAGACAGCAGAAAGAAAGTAGGTCATTTTCTGGAGTACAGAGCACAGAATGATAGAGCCAAAATGAGAACTCAGAGAATTTTGTAAGCTATTCCTAGGCTTTCCCCGTATAGCCATCTAGATATATCTTTCACCATTTGATAGGCCTTAACTTTTTCAGCCCCATACCCCAATCACATATGAAGAGTTGCATCTTACATAACTTACTAAATAAAACTACTGTAATCACAGATACACTACATCCTTAAATAAAATTTGAAATACGTGCATTATAGGCCCTTCCCTATAGTGACAAGAAGTCACTCTTCTTTGCATTATCTTTACTTCTTTGCTCCTTTCAGACCCATTACCATGGAAATAGAGATATTGGCACAGATCCAACAACAAGCTGACTGGGAAAAAAAGCAGCACAGAGGAAAGAGAAACTGGTAAGCATGGCTGCTGAGAAAGCATATGGGTGGTGAAAAGTAGTCTAGAAAAGATGAAATACTGGGGTGTCTGTCACAGGACATGGGAAGACAGAGAATCCATAAAAATCAGTCTTTTAACAACAGCCTTATGTTCATACACACACAGGTACTCTATCCTCAGTTTCTCCCTCCAACAACCGCAGCTCTCTCAGGGTGTGAGCAGGAGAGATAACTCTTTCCCTTACAGTGGTTGCAGTTCTTTTAAAAGGCCTCTCAAGCACATTTAGCTTTGCATTTGCATACTCATATACTGTATACTGATGCTCAGTCTCACATTTTCTGCAGCTAAGACATGAATATACAGCAATTCTGGGGGTAGTTATTTTGGTATGATGAAGTCAGCATAATACAGCTGAAAGTGAGAGAAAGCTGCCAAACTTGCATCTTTGATACACCTGAAAGTAAAAATCTCAGAAGAGAAATTTCAATGTTCTGCTAAGCAGCTCAACAGCTAATGGGTTTGGTAATGTCTGCTCCCTCTGCTCTTTGTGTACCTCATCCAAAACAAAATGCATATGTAGTTTTTGGAGCAGGGAATGAGTCTGATTTGCCTTTGGTGCCAGGGAATGCTCCATTAACAACCTGCAGAATTAGGGTGCCTCTACCTATTTCTCAGGTTCCACAAATTCTGTGTCACTTTCTGTGCAGAAATTGGCTTCAAGTGGGAGAAAGAAGCTGGAGACTTGCTTCCCTAGAGGTTAGAGAATAATCTTGCAGCTAATGCGCTCTGCTCCTCAAGCTGAGAATACATATTCCTAAATTTCTTGCTTAGAGTTTTGGTTATCAGAGCGTGCATAATCCAATTCATGGTCCATTAGTCAGATCTGGCCCATGGCACTCTTGTGCCCAGCTTTTTCATTTACAGCTATGAAGTGGAGCTGCTCAGATAGCGAATTCTTCCTGTATGGCTGGATAATCCGTCTCCCTTGGTGAAGAAGTTCTGTTCTCACTTACAGACAGACCTACTGCCGTCCCATATCCAAGGAAGATGAAGCAGGCACCAGCAGACACATGTCTTTTTATGAGTACCCACATAAAACCCGAACTGCTGCTCCCTTGGGCTCCAAGTTAACTGTGCAAAAAGCTGTTCCCCCACAAACCCCTTTCAGATGAGAGCTCTGTGCTGTGAATCCTGAGTAGGAGGAGGTGTTCAGGCTAGTTGCATGTGCACAGTGGGAGATTGAGTCTCTGCTGAAGCACTTTGGCTCTGTGTACAGACAGTGGTGAGAGCTGGCACCTCTGAAATGAATTTCCTGAGAGTATTTGATACAGCATTTCATTGCCAAAGTAGCAGTGAGTCCTGGCTTGGTATGTCACAGATAACTAAAACAGATTACAGCTCCGGAAAAGACAATTCATTCAGGAATTGAAGAGCTCTGGTTTATCATGAATAACTGAAAGCTAATAAATAAGTTATCTTAAATAAGGTCTCATCAGAGGAAGGAATTTTTAACTTTGTTTTTTAAAAAGAATCTCATTCTACACAGCAAAATATGCACCAGTTCAATTACAAAGATGGTATTGTAACATATTTAAAAATTAACATTAATCGTCTCTCACCCAGACCCATTTTTTCTCTCTTCTCCCAGGATGCGTGCTCTCCAGAAATACTTCTTTAAAAACTGGTTAGAAGAATCAGCTCTTTACAGTCTTTAATGTCAATAGGCTTTCAATACCCTATGGAAAAATTATTACAAAAGCAATTTAAATTAATCCTTTGGCAACACTTTTGCAAACATCATATTTGCAGTGATGAGAATGTCTGGGTGATTTTGTCCTGTTTAATAAACAATGCTGGACTGGAAGACAGCACTAGGTGATGCTGTGCAGGAGGTCTCTGTCTCAGAGCTGTGTGACTTCATAGAAACATTACATCAGTAGACAGGGCAATGATAAGAACTAACACTTCATTTTAGAAAGATTTTTAACTTTTCTTTCCACTAACTTGATAGAGAAATAGCACAGATCTAAAAATCAACCATGGTCACCTTTAGGTTAATTTTTCATGGGATTTTCCACCACTGAAGAAAGGCTTTACAAAAGTACAAAGAATACATAGATATACAAAGAATGCATATCTTATTTAATTTACTAAAGATCCAGAAAGGCATATGAAGTCTTTCCTCCCCCAGGACTGCCAGTTGCTTTGGGCTAAGACAGTCTCCCAGAAAATGTTGTTTTTCAACCATGTTAGGTGACGGAGGGCATTGTATCTGGGACTCTGACTTGACTTCTGGCTTAGAACAAACTTCTTAAGTATATGAGTCACTGGAGTGTTGTATAAAAAGGGTGGAAAAAAAGCAGGAAAAAAACTTTGCCAACTCATTTTTTGTGGAGTCTACTGCAGTGGGTATATGACTAATGTTTCAAAGTATGAAAGTAGGACTGAATCTCTCTGGAGAATGTGCAAAATTCATTGGGTTTTTTAATCCTGAGTGGTCTTAGCTATGAACCAAGCTGTGTCAGAACTGCCTGCTCCTAGCTGTGTTACTTATTGGAACATTTTCTGTACTTTTGGTGCTTCATCACTTCTCTCTGAGTTGCATTCAGTATTTGAATATCCCAGAAAGTATATTCAACCTACCTGTGATTGATTGTGAGAACGATTTCTAATACTGCTAATGCACAGTCTGGGGCAAGCAGCCTCAAGACTTAGCCTTTAATTCAGGTATTAGCAAAATAAGATAGTAATATGCAATTAACTATTCCACAAGCATATTATATGGCTTACTTGGTTAATGCTTATAAGGCACACTTTGGAAATTAAAATGCTACATGCACTGAGTATTGTACAGCATGGAAAAATGTTTGACTGTTTAATTCAAATGGAATGCATGTAACACAATGAAACCATGAGTCTTGGCCAGCACACTAGGAATCCTTTGCCATCTTTTATTTGATATGCAAACACTGGATTAAGTTTCTTTTACTTTGGCCAAAACAGCACTCTCAGGAATCATACTGTGTCTCTCCCACAGCTGTAAAATATTCTTCTTCTTGTAGGAGAATATCAGGTGGATTTTGGTAGTAAGGTGCCAATACCTGGAAATATTTTAGGTGTACTCTGGGAACAAATGTCTGTTCAGTTTGTTAACTGCAGAAAACTGAGAAAGAAAAATGATGTATCACACAGACTTGCAGGTAAACCCTTGAGATGGTAATGGAGAACATTATTTTGCCATCCGTAACAGAAAAGAAACTTAAACCTTAAGGTTCTCCACAGCAAGAGCAACATACTTATCCCAGCCAACAAGTAGAGTTGAACTCCTGATACATGCCACTAATCACACAGGAATATCAGTGACATAAATGTTAAAAGAGTGAGAGAAATTTTCAAAACACACCATATATAGATTTAGATTCCTTATACCCTTCCTTCTTTTCTTTTCTTTTCTTTTCTTTTCTTTTCTTTTCTTTTCTTTTCTTTTCTTTTCTTTTCTTTTCTTTTCTTTTCTTTTCTTTTCTTTTCTTTTCTTTTCTTTTCTTTTCTTTCCTTTCCTTTCCTTTCCTTTCCTTTCCTTTGCTTTCCTTCTCTCTTTTTTCTCATCTCGACTTTTTTCTCTTTTCTCCCCTCCCTTCCTCTTTCTCTCCCCTTTTCCTTCCCCTTTACCTTCCCCTTCCCCTGTTTTTATCCCCAATTTACGCTCTGATTTGCCAATACCAAATTTTAGCTGGACATGAACCTTAACACTGTTGAGTTTTGTGAATGTGCATTCCTTGGTGCTCATTGGCCTTTATATCTATTCCAATAACAGAAGCAGAGCAACACAAGATGAATGCAGATAGCAATCTGTCAGCAGCCCTCTGCTATCTGCTGACATAATCTATCAGAGTTTACATGGGGATTACAACATAGGATAGAATAAAAAGGAGACAAAGGACATAGAGAAGCCTGAAGGTGATAATAAAAAAATAATGTAATAATAAAAATAATTAAATAATAAATAAATTAAAATAAATAAATTAAAATAAATAAATAATAAAAAATTAAAATTGGTTTTTAGCTGCTAAAAATGCACATTGACTCAAGATAAAATTTATTTATTCTTTATCAGTTGGAGTCTTAATCTGGGATTGTTTTATTAAAATGCATCATGAATATTAAATAGTAGATGACTTCACCTCCCCACATTAAGAGCAAAGCCATTTGTTTTGAACTCTTGATCCTCTTTGTTTGTTGTTTCATGTGTGTGTTTTCACGGTTGACATTATTCATGATGCTGTGAGATATAATAGAGAGCTGGGATTCACCCTGCGTGGTGGTGTCTGATATCCATTTGGAACAAATTCAAACAACCCAAACAGTCCAGGGAAAACTCCAACTTCTCTTGTGATCACCGCCTGCCAGGAAGCCAAGCCCAGCTGCAAGAGAACATCACAGTTTGGCAGATCTCCATCACAAGAAAGGTATGATTTTTCCCAGATTTAGTTAACCCCTTAAGGATTCTGGAAATGCAAGCAAGCTGATATGTTCCTCAGAACAGAGAAGGTACCATTTTATCAGCATCTAAGAACAAAAGCATCGACAGTTTATTTCAAAATTGCCTTTTGAAAGATCAGGAAGGTCTGTCAATTAAACAGTTACTTGGTTTGAATTACAGAGATGATACATTCAAATTTTCACTAGAATTTACAAAAGACCAAACTCAAATAACATGCATAGCACCACTTTTAGCCTTGATTCAGCAGACTTTTAGGTACTTATTTAAATTAATGTTTGTACTTCAGTGCAAGTGCTTTGCTGGACAAAAGCCTTGTGAACATATACGGACTCTTAGAAAGTACCTGAAGGAATCAATCTTTTCTGACACTGAGGCAGATTTTAAATCATGGCTTAGTTCCTGGCCAGAGTAATTGTAGATCAGAGAGCTGAAATGTTCAATGACTTAATGTGCTTCATTTCTACTGGCTTCTTGCAGCAACAGCGGACAATGAAAATTATAGGCTTGGTCAGATGCCTGATGATTGCTTGTTCACATAATTGTACTGGCTGCAAGCTTGGCCCATATGGGAGAAAAAAGACAATTAAATTTAGAAAAGTGCCATAGGTCAGGGCTGATCTCTTAACATTGCACTTGCTCACCTTTTCTTCCCCAGGATCACCGGAGATTTCTTACCTATACAATCGGTATTTCTTCTCTTGCCCATGGACATGCTCAAACACTAACAAATAAAAAGTTTTTTAGCCATAGGTAAATACGAATGCTTAGATGCCAACTATTGCAGCTGAGCTAAGTTTATTAGCTTCTACAGTTGTCTTTATATTGACATTCATTTTAATGGTTACTTATACTTTGAAGTCTAAAAATTTAAGCCAATCAACTCAATTACATAGTCAATGTCTGAAAATATATTTTTCATGTCTCTGCTACTGACCAACCCAGAGATAAAAAGGTAAGTATCTTAAATTCACTTGAAATCTTACCAAAAAATCTCAGTTTAAATGCAACAGCCTCCTGTTTCAATGTTACACAGGTATAGCTACCACCCAGCTACCTTGTAAACTCCTGCAATTGGAAAAGCAAATGTTTATTATCTGTGTAATTGGCTTTGTCATCCATCTCTAATACTGTGAAATGAAAAGGGTTAGCCGGTCTTTTATCCAGATGTGACATAATCAGTGCCTTTCAGAGACAACTTTCCACATGGACATTGCCATCTCTTGAGATCAGCTAATTAGTTTCTCAGAAAAAGCCGTTATAGTCTATTGGATATGTACAAAACCCTAAACATTTTATTTTCTCTTGAGGAGTTGATAACTCTATTCATGCTCTTGATTTAAAACAAACAGAAAATTTCACTATTTGGGCATGGACATGCAGGTTTATATGTCTGTAGCTGGAGCTTCAGAACTGCTTTACTCCAACATAAGGGAGAGCTGCCCTTTACATAGACAAGCTTGCTTTCTTCCCTAATCTGAACCACAAATTCCTGCTGCCCTTTTGCACCCACATTGAATGCCAAACTGCACCAAGAAAATAATTAGGTTGAAAAACAGCCTGGGAAATGGAAGGAGGCTGTGAGACATATTGGGTAATTCTTTTCATTCAGATTAGCTCCCTGAACAAGGTCAATCCTTAAATCCAACAGGAAGACATGGCTGGAGATGAGACAGAGGGTGGGATTGATTCTCATGCCATTTAAGTTGGTTTAAAGTGATTACATAATTGCTATCAATATTATTGCTATAGACATCAAAACTTTTCTGTAGCTTTTCTGTAGCTTATGATTTTCTTAGATTCCAATTCAGTAAGGTATTTAAGTAAACACCTAACCTAAAGTTTCATGCTAAAGCAATACTCTAGTATTTCTGTTTCTTAGTTGACTTCCTGAAGTGTCAGATTCAGGGGAACTGTTCTTCTTTTTAACTGTTTCACTTAAAAATATTTAGCTGTTTTAAGAAAATATTCATTGTTGCTAGGAAATATTGTTTATAACCTTTTTATTAAGCAGCTACAGCACCTCAGGGATAGAAAAAAAGAGACATAAGCTTGGCAAGGAGTAAAATTCCAGGTAAGATTTGTGTTTTTATTAGCCCCAAAAGAGCTGGATGTGATTTAACTAAGTTATACAACATATAAAGGACTTTGTATACAGGCCATGGAGTATATTAGATGATAAAATTGACTTCTTCTTTAATGCTGACACCAGTAGATAAACAAACTTAGACTCATATGTCTTGATGCACAAGGAAGAATGCAACACATTAAAGAGGATGGAGGTCTCAGAAGTGCTTTCCTAGCATAATAGCTAGTAAGCTAGGATGCAGCTGTAATTTCCTTCTTCATCCTCACTGGGAATACACGTGAGAGCTTAACATGTTGTTGTAAGGAAGATATGCAGCTTCCCAAAGGACACCTGAGAAATCTTCAGAATCAGCATTTTCCAAGATGCTTTGCTTTCTTAATGGAACAGGCAATATTGCAAAGCTGAGCAGTGCGGGGGGTGGATAAACAAGAGAGGGTCATGCCTGGATGGTTGCACACATTGCATGATCCGTAGTGCAGGGCTGTTATCCAGACAGTAAACGAAACAGGACATATTTCTACATCCATTTTTCTTTCACAAGTACTTTCTAAAACAATCCCTTGAAACCAGCTGAGCAAGCATCAGCATGGTAGAAATGGAAATTCAACATGCTGCCTTTCTAACCTAACAGTGGCCGTTTGCATGTATTTGTTGCAGGGTGGCCCTTCTTACATTCAGCCACATTGATTTTCTCTCAAAAGAGACATGCTATGCAGAAATTCCCAAAAGGTCTGCTCTATATCTTCCTTCTCCTCTTTCTAATCTCACAGATGCCATGTCATTGTTAGTGCTCTGCTCTCTTGTTAAATCATCTTCTATGTCTTTACCTTAGACTTTTTTTTTCATTTTTTTCCTAAGAAATTGCCTGTTTATATTTATTTCTTATATTAATCATATATTATTCTATTCTTATATAATTAACAAATGTTATCCTACTTAGTACACAGGCACTAAACAATGCCCTGTCTCCCTTCCACAAGATAGCTGCACTCTCTGACCTACAAGCACAACTGCTCCTTAACCTACTTCTGCCAGAATGATTTGATTTGTAAAATCCTCACAGAGAAGTGTTTTAGTAGGTTTTAAAAACCAAATTCTTTTGACAGAATCAGGCTGGGGACAGCTAGTAGTTATACTAGCAAATCTGAAGGGGGAGTGGTAACCTCTGGGGAAGCAGAAGGGAGAAGGGAGTGGCTGGTGAGGAGCCATCTACGTTCTCTCTCCATGCTTACATTATCCACGGATCTTTCAACAGCCCTACCAATATATGACCATACCCTGGCTAATCAAATTGTCCTAACTTTTCCTCCTTTTTCCAAAATGACAGACCTGCAATATAAAACCACAATGCTCTCACCCCATTAGACTTTCTGTCTAAACCTGCATTTTCATTTTCTAAGCTGATTTTCCTTATTCCCTTCTTTTTCTCCCTTCTGTGGCAATTTCATTATGTTTTCATACTGTCCAGTCCTTCTTTCCAAAACTTTGGGTCTTCATTTACATCGCTTTTGTAGTCCCTTTCTCAAAGCAGTTTCTTCTCAAATCTTATTAGACAAGCTCTTTCTTTTGCCTTGTTCTAATTAAATTGTGAACTCTTTGAGTGAATGAACATGGCTGAAGTGTGCAAAATGCTTTTAGTGTGCTGGTCTGCCAAATTATAACAGAAATAGTCAACAGGGTTCTGCACAGGACAAGTTTGAGCACAGGACAATATGCAGGTCATGCCGCAGAACGTAAGCTGATAGAAAGAATGATTATTTTAAAAAAAAGGAAGAAGGCACGTAGTGCTGAGCAATTTAGGAAATTCCGAACAGCCAACAGTCACTGACACATGGAGATGCCAAGGAGAAAAGACAAGTCTTGACACAGAAGAGAAACTTCACACCTGAAGTGCCTGATGATTCAGGCAGAAAAGTATCTGCAGCTCAGGAAACTCCTAAAATGTTGTGATAGCCCTGGAGCATGCACAGGAGAAAATTCCACCTTGCCTTATAGACTGAGCACTGCTATATCTGGGGAAATGAGTGACATCTGTGACTGGTTTTAGGAATATATACCTAGATGGGAACAGTTGAAGACTTGCTGATAACTAACTGATCTATCTCTGAGCAAAGTAATTTCTGGTGCTGTTTTTTGAGGAGGAACAAATTAATGGAAAATGTTCTGCATGGTGTTTATCTCAACATACAACCTGTGACAAACCTAGCTGGTAACCTAGAAAATGCCCTGAAGAAAAACATGTAGCAAGTGTAAAAACAGTAAATGTGTAAGAGAGAGAGAAAGGGAGAGGAACACTGAAATGTAGAGGATTTCAAATGTACATTTTGTTTCTTCATCTGCACACATGCTGTATAGCAAACAGTAGGAGCATTAATTTAGTGTTGGTGCATACTCCGAATTTGTGCATTTTTTCAATGATATTTAAGTTTGCATATCTAGAGTGGAAATTTGGCATTTGTGTTCCCTCTCAGATTCAAATCTGAGCCAAATTTCTTCTGTCCTCCACCCTGCTCTTGCAGGGTACACACAACCTAACCATCTGCCAGGTGGCTACCTAGGTGAAGAGCCATGAGTTTAGAGGTGGTCCTGATTCAAGCCCCAATACTGCAACATGGAGTTTCACGGGCAGTAATGAGTAGCTGAAGCTTTGAGCTTTTTTTTGCCTCTCACTCTTCTTTTCTCTGCCCCACTGAGAACCTCTTAAAAGCTTAAATGATAAAGGTCCTCTACTTCTTGCTTCCTTTTGTTTTTTCTCTTCTTTTTTTTCCTTTCCCCAGGATAATTGAAAGAAGAATAAATTCAAAGACTGTGATGGATTTCAAAAAAACAGGAAAAAGTTTGGCAACGAAGCTCAGCAAACAATTGAACAATTGGCTTTGGAAGAGGATTTAGACTACAGTAGCAAAAGAAAGAGTGTTGACCTGGAAAATCAAAATGCATTAGGCATTTCAGTGCAGGAGAGAGAAGGTTATGTAACCTGGTCAGGTGGAAAGAGACCTAGTAGTCAAGAATTTAGTGAAAAAACCAAAAAACTATAGGATTTTACTAAACAAAAAGGAGTTTTGCTGAGAGGAATATACAGAGAGATTTAAGAAGAAAGAACATGGCAGTCAAACCAATAAAAGTTGTATCTTCTCAAGGCTCAAATTGAATGGAAATAAATTTATCAGCAACATAGAAATTAACCATTTCAGATTTATTCATGGGATAGTAATCTGACAAAATAGTATTCACTAAAAATTGTAAATACATTTTTTAAATACAGTTTATACACTCTACTTGAAAATAACACTTTTAAGAAAACACCTTCTTGCATATGATGTTCTCCTTTTTGTTTTCCATGCTGCCAGCCTTGGTGGAGATCACACACAGACTGTTTGTCAGGCCTGCTAATGATGAAGGTTTTGATTACACAGAAAACACATTCCTGAAGAGTGGTGGGGGGGGGGAGCTGTCCAGTGAAGAGAGGGAAGATTTAGTTGGTAGCTCCGTAAAAGCACCAAATTAGGAGCACACTGCAACATGGATAGATAACACTCTTTCCAGGGGGATTTATTGGATCAAGACATTTCTGAGTATGAAGGCTGAGATGACAATAACTGAAAAGCAAAACTGACTCAAGAAGAAAAAGACAGTGCCATAGGTCCAGGTGTAAATACTCATGAAAATGAGTGTGCATATTTAGTTATTCATATACTTGAGAAATTTTAAAAGACATAGAAAGGGTGTAGATGTCAAGCTATCATTAAGGCACATAAACCCAGTCTCAGTACCTGCTATCTAAGTAGTGTTACTTAAATGCAAACCACTTTGCAGCTCCTGTCCAGAAGCATTGGCATTTCTAATGAGGCTCAACTATTTAGCACTAAGTCAAAGACTGTGGACCTTTCAGGATCCACAAACATGTTTTTTGGTTTTGGGCTAAAGCACTTCAGTCACTTTAGTCAAATATCCTTCAAAATATGCAAACAGGTCCAAAAACAGCTGTACAAAAACCTAATTCCACTCAACTCACTCCTGCCTTTCACAGGATCATGCCACTTGTGTCAGAATTGGCGAGTAATTCTACCACCATATGCCCATCAGACTTGGACCACAAAGTTTCCAGCTGTGTAAAAGTAGGCATTTTCAGCCAACTCTCCACATTCACCTTCATTAGCACTGGCAACAGAACCAGCCAGCATTCGTTTCACTGAAAACATCTAGCTGTCTTCTCCTTTCGTCCAGTTCTGGCCTCTTTCCAGTCTCAATTTACTCCACTTTAGCTGTGTGAACACCTACAGATATGGAAATTTTCTCATGTGCTTTTGAAAACCTACTAAACTTTTTCTCCTTTGCAAAATTTAGAGGGAAAATGTAAATTCTGGCTGAAATTTAACAGATTAAAGCTCCAGATAGATCTGCATATAAGCATGAAAGACATCTTTGATGAATGGTTTGCTGTATCTTAGATGGCATTGCAAATCTTGAGTACAAGGACATTAATGTGTGGGATGAGTGTGTAGAGAATAGGTTTCATACTCAGGAAATGTTGCAGAATTTCCATGGGCCACGGAGTAGAAATCTAATGACCTTCTTCCTTTCATCAGGCACACTTTTTAAATGAATTTACATTACAGAAATATATGCAATATTTAAAAATAATTTTCCTCTATTGCAATACCCTTAATATGCTGACAGCATTGCTTTATCTCATAATGGCTTTAAAAGTACCCTTTTCCTTTATAAAGTTTTAAATTCTTTTAATTCCTATGCCTTTTCTTTAAAATGTGATGCTTTAGTTATTGGGTAAATCCATTATGGTCTCACAACACAATTGCTAGCATCACAAAGGATATGCACAATGACACAACTCAAGCCACAGAAAAATGCTTATATAAAGGTTGTTTAACCTAAATTATTTCAGTGTTCATACTTTATCTGCTTTACACTTGGGACATTATAGCTTTTGTTTTCAACTGCGTCTTGAATTAGAATTAGATTTGAGGAACAGAGGTAAAGATACTGCATATTTAAATTAAACCATTGAACAGTAATTGTTGCAACAATCAGCCACACAAAGAAAAAATATAAAATGGGAACCAGAACAGACTGTGCAAAACTCAAAATGCAAGACAAAAGATTATTTCAAGGGACTTCAGAAAATTAAATAAAAGATAATATAAGCCTTAAAAATATTCACAAGGAACTTAGCACCACATTGTGCATATGATATAGGAATTGTCAGTAGGTGCCACTTCACACACAGTGTGAAAAAGAGTTCTCAGACGTACTGGGCAAATAAACATTCAGCCACAGAGTTTGGATAAAAGCCAGAAAACAGCATGAAACCTAGACCAGAGGTTCAAAAAATGAGTCTCTGATTTGGGCTCCCTCTGTTTGCAGATATTCAAATCTAAATATATACTAACAATTTGGATATACAAAATCAGAAATCAATTTCTAACAGACTAGTCCAGGCATTTACACATCATTTGACACACCCCATACCAGCATTTCCTAGAACTGTGGAATTTGGGCTTCACATGGCATAATAAGATTTTATTTGAGAAATAAAATCGGGTTTTCAATGATAATTCCCATGTTACATATTATCACTAGGCAGTTCAAGGCAGCACGCACAGTTCCAACCCTAAGTTCTCTGAGCTTCCAATTTCTGCAGGAATTCTTCCACTTCACTTATATGATCATGATGAAGACCATCTCTTATGCTATGCAGTGCTTTTATTTTTTTCTCAAACTTGTTGGATAGAAAGTCTAGTAATGCTGCATTAGAGAAAAAGAAATACCTAATCTATTAAAACTTCACTCATACTACCATATATGTTTATTTTTGGAGTTATGGCTATAAAATGCCCTCTTTCTTTCATGAACTACTTTCTGTATAGGTGATGCCCTCTCACAGAGGCATTCTGCCTTTCACCTTGCTTTCCTTGGGTGACTTATATGAAACTTTTCCCTCAAAAGTAAACTTGACCACTTGAAAAGTGAACTACCTGTTACTTTACACTCAAACCTAAATTGTTTTTGGAGACAGCTGGGCAACAGACCTTGCTAAGAGGAAACAAAATGGTCCTCAGCTGTTTCTGTTTTTTGAATAAAGCCCATTTTGTTTTGCTGCCTTATACATTCTGGCTGTAATTACTCTGCAGAATTCTTTTCCAATCTGTCCCATAACACAGTCATACCACGCTAATATGCTCTTTAAATTTGCCGCAAAGCAAGAGTCACATTCTTAAAAGAATCCAAGGGAAAAATGACCATGAAAAATCAATAGGGTTTTGGGTTTTTTTCTAATACAGAGATAATGCTGAGACTTTTTTTTCTTGTATATTATCCAGCTTTTTGCAGTATTGAAATCAATTGTACCATTTCTCAGGTGTAGTTTTTACTGTCAGTTGGATAGGTCTCTCTGCTCCCTGAGGCTCATGTACTTCAGACTATAGTACCTCAAATTTGCATGTGCAGTCCAAAGTACTGTACTTATGGCACACCAAAACTATATTATGCATTAGAAGAATTTATTGACACTGGTAAAAACTCTGTTATTCCATTTAAGTACAGCTGATTTAGCTTTCATACTGCAAATAAAATGCACTTAAAATACAGTCAAGTTATCCCAAAACAAGCAATCATCTAAAGCAGAGGACTCATCTCATGCATTGAAAGAAATATACCGCATCTGTTGCCAATGCATTTTACCTTTGCAGATCTGTTTGAAGGTTGGAAGAAAACATTTCCAGCAACACTAAGCTCAAAGTCCTCTAGGAATAGAGATAACATCCATCATCAAATCTGGGAAAAAAGGGAAAAGGGAATGTTTTTGCAGTCCTGGAATCTTAACTTGATGACAATTAAATGAACCACAAAGGTGCCAGTGACCCTCTCTAGAAAAACTGACACTGTTCTGCTAAGTCAAATATTTGATTCACTGGCACTTTTCCAAAGTCAAAATAAGGCAAAATGATTCCCCCACTTAAATTCTATAGACACTTTAAAACTAATGACCACAAAGTTCTGAAATAAGAATAATGCTATTGTGTCCTCAGTGATAACACTTTGTTCTGAGAAAGTGATTGGATCTGTCATTGTGACAGGTTTGTCTTCTCAGAGGACACAATTGAGCAAAAGTTTTAATTTCCTCGATCCCTACATCAGACCTTTAATTTAATTTCCTTGATCCCTACATCAGACCTTTCCCTGCATTACATTGTAGGCATTAGAAACAATTCAGCTTTTTAAAAAATATAACTACAACATTAACAAAGAAAATTTCACTGAGTTGATAGTTCAGCAATCTTACAAGACTAATTTGTGCGTGTGTCTCCTACTATGTCAGACTACGTAATGAAGACAGCATTTCTGAAGCACCAAAAACTAGGATTATAATTGCTTTAATATTTGGATGAAAAAATAGCAATTTTTATGGTTTTGATCACATTTAAGGTATTTATAATTTATGTTGGAAATTAATGGGCTATATTGTGAAGAGAGGTTACATTTTTTTAATACCGAAATTATATCCAGAGTGTTTTCTGTTATGTTCCCCTCCAGCTGATACTGTACTAATCCTCTTTTTAGCAGAAAATAATACAAGTCATTGAAGCTATCCTGGGGGTATGAACTTATAACACTGAGATCTTTCAGTTTCTATTTTTTGGGCTGCATCAAAAAACTGATTCAAATAAATGAGTCTTTGAATTGCCTGAAACAGATTTACAAGCAGAGTCTTACATAAGATCTGAGTTTAGTCAGCACCTTACAGAGTAAGTTTCACAAAATAAACAATTGAAATTGAACTCAAAATGCCTTCATTGGGAATGCTTTATGTAGTATCTTTGCAAGAATAAAGTCCCATTATGTGTGTATGAAATGATTGCTTGTTCTTTGGAATGTGCAGTTTGTGACATTTTATTAGATGACATCTAAGGTACTTTACTCATAGACATTTAGGAATTCTTGTAGGAGTATTTTTTAGACTTTACATACTTTCTGCCAGAGAAAAACTATATGAGATAGGAATAGGAATAGCAGACATATCCCTTGGACCACTCAGAACTGGTGTATTTTCCTTTCAATCTATATTTGTATTTATCTCCACATTTTATCAATTTATTTCAAATTTTTTAAAAAGTTAATTATTTGGGACCATATATCATACATGACTTTGAAACATATTTTCCATTGTTTTTAGTTTTCAGTTGTCATTATCTATTCACATAACCAATATGTATTCATTCAACCAACATGGTGCTGGAACTAGAAAAAGCACAAATTTACTATGAAAACAATATAAAATATAAATACATAACCATCAGAAAATCAGACAATTCTGTATTGAATTATAGTTCTTCAAAAACAGTTAACACAGCAATATTTCAATTCCCCTATATTCTAAAATAAACACAATGAGACATCAGATGTTCATCTCCCCTGGTGATTTCAAGTGATTTCCTGGGTACTTTCAATTCTTTTTAATATTATACCTAAAATATTTTACAATATTTTTTCTAATCTGTCATTTCAACACAGGTCTTTTAAATTTAGCAGAGAGTTTTGACTCTAAAATATTTGTTTTCAAAGTAACTTTCTGTGTAATTTTTCATCCTGTTTGGCAAATAGCCCTATTTTCCAGTTTCCCATGCTTTGGCAAACTAACTCATAGAATCATAAAAAACGTAGAATTGTTTAGATCTGGAAAGACCCTAAGATTATCAAATTGAATTGTAAATTTATCCCTGCTGAGTCTACCACTAAAACATGTCCCTAAGTGCCATGGGCCATGGATCCAGTGTGTCCTGATCCCTCTGAAGTGCCTATCAAACATCAAGATCATCAACACTCACACCCAGCTTGGTGTTGTCTTTAATTTATTACTGCTCTGATGAAATCTTACTAAAATACTAGAAATTCACTTTGCTATCTGAATGTGTTTAGTGCTATTTTGAGTTTTAATACTTCATATACCATTTGGGATTTTTTTTAATTGGAATTTTTTTTTTTACTTGTTTGTTGAACTGAAGAATTCCTATTCTGTAACATGGCTTACTTTACAGTCACTCTCATCTCACCAGCCCTTGACCTTCCATCCCAAGACTACAGTTGACAAAGATAAGTGATCATGTCACTCTCATAAATATACAGCCTTCTTCCTGACTCCCACATTACGGAAGGAGGGGAAAGAACAAATGGAAGGAAGAGAAGAAAGGATGGAAGCAGGCAACTCAAGGAAACTAGCAAATGTCAGGGTTAGCTCAGAGCAGTGACATTAACCTTCAGTTTTCCTGACTCCTGCACCAAATATGGTCTTATTCAGTCTAAATTTATAATAAAATTATAAGTACTGTAAAATCTCAAAAGTATAGGGTATTTGTGGTCATATTTTCTGAAATATATCATTGCCCCTTGGATGAGATCAAGAAGCCCAGCTCTGTTTCCAGTTAGAAACACAGAGCTTGGTAATATGAAAGACTGAGCTCAGACGTCTTAATAGTGTCATACAAAACTATGTTAACCCTAAAATAGTGAGCCTACAAACAACCTTTGAATAAAAGATGAGGGGGTTATTTTAAAGAGCTAACAACCAAGTTTATTTCTGATATGGCTGCTGAGGAAAGAGCTTGACTTTCTTTACAAATGTGTTAAATATGTTGATATATTCTGAATTTTTTGTTTTGACTTGATTTTTATTTCACCAAGGCTGATACGATTTTAGAAATTCTGGCAAATTGCCATCAACTTCCAGAAACACCAAGATGATTTAGAGAAACATAGCTGAAAAAAATCAAAAAAGGGACCATAGCCTTAGCTATAGTTTCCCACTGATGTAATCATGTTTCCTCACAATAAACCGTGTCTTCACTGCACCACAATCTCACTAACCTCTGTACAGCTGCATTAATTTTGAAGCTTAAGGGCCCAAGTTTCATTTTTCATGTAACACAGGGTGGAAAGGCTAAGTTAGCTGGTGCATTACCATAGCCCAGTGAATCCTCGTGCAGAGGAAGGAGCCAAAGGCTCCTAAGGACATCCCCAGGACATTGTACATCCATGTTTTTGCCATTTAGTTGTGTTGTCATGGCTATGTCGCTTTCATTTCTGGAGCTTACATGATCACTGCAAGCTTGGTGTTCTTCATACTGAATTGTAGCATTAATGGTACGTAGTTTGGACTGCTTTGGAAACAAATATTTATGCATATTTCAAAATATTGAAATAATAGCCTAACTAAGCTACCCAATTAAAAACATATTAAGCACTTATACTTTAGGTATCTGCATAGTAGATATCAATCCACATTCAGTGTAAAGTCTAGTCATACCTAGTTTCTTTTATAAATGTGCACGCCCTTTAACATTTCCATTTGAACTGCTCTTGGCAAGGTGACCTTGGTCACTTATACAATACAGCAACGTGGAACTGCATCAGCTCACTGAATTTTGCCTGGTCTGAAATCTGGCAACTCCTTTCCTCCATCCCAAGCCATTACGCTCTCTTTTCCTCTTCTTTATTTCTGTGTCTCATCAAAATAATATGTGGGGAAATTGAATGAATGCACAACTGCAGGTAATGAGCTGGGACTGTGGTTTCTTTAATTTAAGCTTTGGTGTTAAAAATCACTCTAGCAAATTTTATCAGTTTTCACAATTAACCTTCAGGAACTACAGTGTCTATTGTGTTGCTTGACCATTAAGAGACAATTTCAGTATTAAACACAGATGCAATAAATACCAAAGGAACTAGATGACCTTGATGTAGCTAAAGCAAAGTATACAGAGAAACAATGGAATATTGAAATGTATTGCCTCATGTACTTTTAAATAGTCTTGAATGCTCATAATAAATAGGTAGTCATACACCTGTTGGAAATGAGTTGGGAAAAGAATTTAAAGGGAATTTAATACAGGAGTTTAGTGGAGGATTTATCCGACACTGTAATCAGGAAAGGAAGAATCTTTTTGCTTCCAAGTACAAAAGTGTTTGCCTAATTATGCAAAGCTGATTGTCCTTAAAAGGCTGATTCAGAGTACTTCTATGGAGGCATTCAAACAATTCAATATGAAACCTGATGTAGTTAATTAAATTTGCCTGCACACAGTTTTTTATAGAAGTGGATAGATTTACTTCAACATCACCGCAAATAGCAGGACCCCTTAATGATGATGATGATGATTATTATTGTTGTTATTATTATTTTAAGGTGGAAATATTATGTCAAAATATTTCCAGTAAAGCAATAATGCCTTTCTACTAAAATATTAAACATGGAATTTGGAAATGCACACTTCCAAATAATCTGTAGAAATAGGAGAGCCATTAAAAGTTTTAATAAATTATTTCAATAGACACCTAATAGGCCGTATTGTTTTTTCTCATGTATGTGGATGTCCTATCTTTTCATATGAATCATTTTAAAATAAAATATTAATATTTTATGTCAAATATTATTGAATTGTTGAATAAAATACTAATACCCTAGCTAATTTTTAACTAATATTGCATCTATGTTTTGCTATCCAATAGCTATTAATTTCATGGCCACATATATTATCTAAATTCCCTAAGCTGACATCTCTGCTCTAGAAATCAAGAATGCCAAGCCTATATTACATCCTTCAAAAGGTGCAGCAACCCATCACTGCAGTAGGCAGCTTGCCATAAATATTAGCAAGAGCTAGAGTGAAATTCCAGTAAATGAAGATTAAAGGAAACCACTTTGAAATTGGCTGAGCTGAGCAAAGTAAGGAATTCATGTACCTCCTAATGTTGTAAATCAACTTACGATGTACAGTCCCTAGCTATTTAATTAACAGCTTCATATTCTGCTTGCAAAAGAAGGGTCACAAGGACAAGATACTGAATGCTCAATAATTTCACCAAGGTCTGCATTACTTCTAAAGCCAAAATGCTTTTTTTTTAAATAAACATAACTTCTGAGATATAATCAGAAAGGCTTTTCTCTTAGCTTCTTTTTTGCTTACTACTTATTTAATTTCCTTACCTCTTTATGTACATGCCCACTTCTCATATTCCTTCATAGTCTTAGTCTTGTTGTAGCTGACTTGGTCAGCAATTCTCTGCTTCGATGTACAAAGTGCGATGAGGCCTGACAGCATTCAAAATGATAGTTTATAAAATAAAGGCCATCAGTTTTGTAGTTAAATGAGTATTTGCAATTGCAGCACATAAATGTAGATGTTTATTCATGAAAGCTTTATGTACAAACAAGGATATGTTTGCACAGTATCAAATGTGCAATAAATCTTTATGGAAATATCAGAGGCTATTCTGAACCCCAGAAATTAAACTGTACTTCTTCATTCTCCCTAGAAAAGAGTACTCAGAATGAAAGGTTCAGATTGTACATAAAGCAAAACTTTTCAGGTGTATGACTTGAGAGAACTTCAACAAGGAATGCTGAGATTACCTAAAAAAAGGCTGACAAGAAAAACAAAAGTGGAGAACAATAATAGGGAATAGTACAGTGTGATAGATGGTATTTTGGGGAAATAGGGTTTTGTAGATCTGAATCCCTCGACCAATCTGAAAGAACTGGCTCTGCACAAGCCTTCTAATAATTAAAATATAAAAGGAAGCATATTTTCTTCCATGTATTTTCTGGTGGAAAAAAAGTACAGAAAAAAAACCCAAAAATTACCTTGTCCTATCTGGAAATGAAGTGGTGCTCTCCTTAAGTTTAAAATTAAGAACTGCTTTATTGCTATTATTGTTTTAGTAGGATTCTAATCTGAGTCAAGAAAATAGATATTAATTTAAAACAAATAAATAGTACTGCATATTTGACAGAAGTTGGTTTTCCAGGAAATCCATTCTTATTATTGCTTTAGCATGCTATGATTGTTGACTGACACATGTAGATGATGATAAGGGAAACTATGACTTCTATAATTCTAAATTTTTTATAATTCATTATACTGAATTTTTTACCTAAAATGGAAATACTCTGGACTTTAACTGTTTCATGAAGGTTTTTCTACATAGTTAGCATGGATGCAAAGCTTTTACAAATAGATACAAATGTATGGCTTGCTACTAAGAAGCCATTAGAAGCACACCATCAAGCACCCATGAATTTATATAGTGCCCAAATCAATGCATGTGGCTGAATACAACTGAATTAATCAATTGTTCCTACAAATTAACATTTCTGCTTTAGGCATATTCATGTTTCTTTTTATTATTATTTCTTATTTTCTCTCAGTATTCTATAAAACGTTTTCTGGCAGTACTGTTGGCAAAATGTTAAATTCAAACACATTTTGAGGAATATTTACAGAAATCTACCTTTATCTAGCAAGTCTGAACATTCAGTTTCCTGATTTTTTATGGCCAGTCAATTACCTGACATAAAGGAGAAGCAAATGATCCATGTAGACCATTGAGCATAATCAAGACTGCTTACTTTGAAATAGTGACTTGTAGCAAATTTTTCAGGATCACTCTACAACTTTAGAAATATTTATAGGATTTTTCCTTACAAAATAATTTTCTTTTTTCCTCAGTTATTTCAAGAATATGCATGTTAAAAAATCTGTAAACAATTATATGAGAAAATTATTAAAAATGAAAAATAATTTTTTCTTGTTTCAAAGAATAATTTCTGTATCAGATTCCTAGTCTTTAAACCAAAGTTAGACATGAATTTGCTTTCTGATTTTTATTGTTACTACTATTGGCAAGTAAGGGAAATTGCATAAGAATGAACTGAACATTGATAAGATATTAGTGATGAAACCAAGGAATTTCTGAATGTTCTCAAAAGCTTGTGGGAAATTAGATGTTAGTGTCCTAAAATCTTCTTCACACTGCTCCTGGATTTGGTGTTTGTTTACACTATGATTGTGACAGTCAAGGTTCACAGTAAAGTTCAGTGTAGCTGGAAATAATTGCCTGAAAAGAAAGCTGACACGGGAGGAATATCTAGATACTTGTCTGCTGGCTCACTTTCTAAATCAGTAGCAAATTATCTAATATGATTTGACTTCAGCCCATGGTGAAAAAAGTTTGTACTTTTTGACCACCCGTGATAGATATGAGGGAATATCAGTGTCCCATTTCTTCTAGCCATGTAATGAAAGAAATACTAATTTCAGCAGGGGAAATGAATAGATCAAGGCCAATCACTTTTTCATGCTCTGATTCATGGAACATGTTGAAAGAATATAGGCTTCTTCTTCCTTGTAGAATATGTATGTATGGACATCTCTTCCCACTCTTCAGAAAATCATTCTCTTAAACAGTATGTTAATATATGACTAAGACTTAATAAAAACAGATATAATGCCAACAGAAAGCCAAAATACTTTTGTTCACTCACTTTCTTTCTTTTAGTATAAAATATGCTAAGGTGCAGGGATTGGAAGGCAAAGAATAAATAATTATCTCTTGGAAGTGTGGCAGAAATATTGTGTGAGTGTTTATTGCTATATTCTACCATCTGTATTGGTGCCTATATTTTCTAAACTGTCCCTAAGATTTACACAACTTCTAAAGTAAAAAAGTCTGCAATAAATGCAAACCAGTTGCTACTCCCCCCCCCAATTATGTCCCAGTACAGCTATAATAAAGATAAATATGACAAGCACTAGGTATATTTCTAAGTGCTACTGGAAATTGGATCCCATGTGACAACACTAATTAAAGAAAACCAGAATTATAAAGAATCTATCAGAAAGCCCAGCAGAGATTTTTCTGATATAGAAAAAAATCTTAGCTAGTACTTTCACAATTTCAGGCATTTATATTGAATGTATAAGGCCACCATTCATGTCATATTCTGTCATTCATGACAATATTATTCAAGATAACAATTATCAACAATTATGTACTACATTTCCATGGGTTTATGGGCATGAATTTGAGTTTATAACAAACCATTAGTTTCCTAACAATCAGATCACTGATATGCTAAGAATGATCAGTCTTTCTACATATGTTTTACTGTACTGTTTTGTACCCGTTTATTTGTCACTTATTTGTCTGTGGGTATATGTTAGCAAAAAACAAACCAAAAGCCACTCCAATAAACAGGTTAAAGAAATTCCCGATCTTCAGAATAATATTTCTCTGTCATGAATTAGCCCTGTGGTTTTAACATGTGGTAAAAAAACTGTCTTTTATTTATATTATTTTCTACTCTTCTAAGTTTAAGCAAACTGCTTTATGGAGTTTGTTGTGTGTGTTGCTTGTGACCACTGAGCAAGTTCCCCAGGAACTTATTGATATTGGTGTCATTATGATAAGTGTTTCTGTCGCCATTTCAAACATGATATGGCATCCAACATCCTCATGACCAGTATCACTTTCAGTATGCACCCTATTGAGCCTGTTCTTCAGTGATCTTCATTTTGCTATTTCTAATTTGAAACCTTCAATTAGATGACATTCTAGATCCATACACAGCACACAAAACATTACAAATTCACAGGTTACAAATTTACCATGTGATGGTTATAGAACATTAATCCCATCTAGGCCTTATAGCAGACTGAATATTTTACTGGGAGGTTACTCTGCATGCTGGAATGCACATGCTGGCTTACTTCAAAGAGGGTAACTTCCCTGTAAACATAAGTCATGAGACATTTAAATGACAGAATTTGTTTTCTGAGTCAAATTATTGAGGCACTCTGGACATTTTAAAACACAGTTTCTGAGTGCAAAGATAGCGAAACTTGAGTACAACACAGCAGGGTTTTATGGTAATTATATTTTTTGTTGGTTGTGTAACCTTGACCTCACTGACCATAATGACTTAAATTTCCCAAAAATAGATCATAATAGCTATCTGAGGAAAAAGAAAACCAGAGGAGATGAAATGCAGAGTTCATCAAAATTATCAAGTGAATTCTGTATGATATGTACTTCTATTCGCACTACAAAAGTATGCATAAAGTAGTAAGTACATTATTCTTATGTAAAAATTTCAGCAACCGAAAGAAATAACTAATATAAGTTTGACTGCTTTTGAATTTATTTTTTATACTTTTCTTTCAGATATCCAGGCTGGCTTTTTTCCTCAAGGTCTTCTCTTTAATTTTCTCAGAAAAAATATTTATTCAATACCCATAAATTACTGTAATGAAAAATTTGATTTCTCACTCCGTCAAAGTTCATTGAAGAAAGTTCCTCCTCACAAAGAAAATGTAGACATAGATAGGAATTGCAGTTAAGCATATAATTCTGGTGCCCTTTTAATTTAAAGTGCTGGCATATCTTTTCCCAAGATACGTTTGCTTCATTGTCTGTCATGTTTTAGACTTGAAATACCATCTGACATTGATCATCACTCAAACTGAAATATAAGCATCATATAAATCATGTAAAGGAAGGTAAAGAAAGAAAACTGGCTAATACCAAAGGATACTTTTTGTTTCAACATATTTTTATTTTCAAATCTCTTTGTTTTTCATTAATACCCCTCCAGATTTATGTGTCTATGTGTCTGTTTCTTGAGATTAAGTAGACTTTGCTGAACAGACTTCTCCTGTGAATCTTTTCCAACTCAAAAAAATTTTATTTATGGAACACAAGACAACTAACATACACAGTACTGAATGCTTGAAGAGTTTCTAATTCACATGCAGGTGCTCTAGACTAACAATGTACTTTGACTTCTAACAAGGGCAGGTATTTCTGAACAGTAAAATACAGTCTGTCATAGCTTACAGAGTTTGATAAAAAGTGTGGGAATTTGTGTTATACTGTTCTTTCATTACCTATGTCATAACAACTCCTGTGAAAATGCAATATAAAAGACACAGAAAAATATCAAAAACAATGAGCCTAAACTGAATGGTTTCTTCAGCAAAAGTTACCCTTGGGGAATGAGGGAGAAGAAAAACAAGTTTTCATACACAAAACCTGTTACAGTTTTGTGTATGAGCACCGGGATCTGGGAGACTGCCTGATGAACCTTCTGAATGAGTTCTCAACACTCCACCCACACTAGTGATAGACCTTCTTCCCACCTTTCTTTAGATTGTTCATCATCTTTTTACCCATAATTCAAAGCTATGTGTTATCTGAAACAAACTGAGTATACTGACATTGGGAAAAATACAACAGGAGTGCGAGGACAAACTGTAGCAGGGGTGGGGATTGAAGTGGTTCAGACAAAGCCTCTCATTTAGGTCCTGCTGAAGAGTGAATCTATTACAGGCCTTCTCAAAACAGTTTCCACATGCAGGCAACCTACATGCAGAGGCAGCTGGTCAAAAGTTCTATTATCTTTCATGGAAGTTTCTTCAGTTTGTTCAGAAGGATTTCTGTGTCTGTTCCTGTGACAGCCAGATAGATGTCCCTGATCCTCAGTCCAAGTGTCATGGTAGTTGTAAATAAGACTGAATTCTATTTCCCCTCAAACTCTGTGGTTGCATCCAAACTGTCTAGTGGTGAGCTACACCTGTGATGTGCTCTCCTCAGCTTGTGCCTTCTTGTGCTCTGGCACTGTCTGGCATTAGTGGAGATTGGAGTGTGATACCAGTTTAGCAGATTGTGAGCTGTACCCCCAACCTGCTCTCTTAAACAGTATGGAGTCAGCCTCTTTGCCAGCTGGTTTTTGCAAAAAACACCCTGCTGAAAAATTATATTTCTCTTCTTTGTTTAGTATGTTCAGGAGTGATCCTCTGATTCCCATCCTTAGCTAAATCAGTCTTATAATTTAATCAATATTGGAAAAAGATATTCTCCAAGTGGGAAGGTCAGGCCATTATCTTAAAGAACACTTACTTTTTTATTTACAGGCACCACTGAGTTGCCTTCTTTCCATTTCCTTAACAGCTCTGTTATTAAATCTAACTAACAAATACATGAAGAACCCATTTCAGTGGTCCAAGGTGTTCATGCCACATTTGTGGCCTTAAATCATACCTGAGTTACCAATCCTTCAGCCATTGTTTCTAACATTGGAAGGAAGGCACTTTGATTATAATTAACACACCATTTATATGAAATGTTCTCCCTTTGCAGCACTCAAGAGTGTTCAAATAATAAAAAACATAAGTTATTTGGTATTTGAGTATCAGATATAAGGTATGATTAGTCCAATGAAATCTAGAAATAAAAATGGAATCACAACAGGTAGACCAAACTTAAGCAGAAATCTCCAGTGTGGTTTGTACCAAAGATATAATGCATGCAGGACTGACCTGATTCTTTTCCTTGCCTTGCATGGCTTTCCCCTTTTGGAGGAAGGAAAGGATACTTTTGTTAACATATTTTGTATTTTGTGATTTATATTTTTTCAATTAATTTTATTTCAATTTTCAAAATTTGTTAAAATACTTGCCTAAGCAGAAGATTCCAGATCACTAAGTATTTAGAAAATCTGTGTTATACCACATGCTTCAAAGCATGGTGAGACATGATTCTCACCAGTATACTTCTGTTACCAGATTTGTAGAGATAATTTTTTCTCATTGAAAGGGACTCCAAAATAGCAATGTTCAGACTATAAACATTTTCTGACATTGTGATTTATCTAGAACCTCCAAAAAAATCAGTGAATTTCAAATCAGATGCTAATACCACTGCAGTAAAACTGGCAGAACTGCAATATCAGTAACTGCAATTACTATATAATTTTCACTCCCATAAAAAAATGAGAGAGTTTGAAAGCAACTAGATATTTTAGTCTTTAAAACAAAGCTCAATCATAAACATGTTGCAAGTGTGTAACTTTCAACTTGAGCAAACAACAGAATTCACTTTGACTACAATTTAAATCCAAAGCATCCAAAACATATTGATTAAAAAAATGCCAAGATTAGGATATATTTTTGGGAATGGAATGGCCTGCAAAGTGTGACAGCAGCAATACTGGTTTCTTTATCTTATACACAAAAACCCCATGACAATCATTTGTTATTTCAGCAGATATTATCTAAAATGTAATCATTTTCTTGTGATGCAATGTTTTTTTCTTTTAATGCAGGGTTTCAGAGAATGGAGCTAATAAATTCTAGAAGCTAGTATAAGGTTACAGTTCTTTAAATGAAAAATGAAATTGTGTCAAATTATATTATGAAGTCTAAGATTCATCTTAGATTCCTTATATCCAGTATTAAAAAATTCAGTGTCTATTTTAAAAATATGAGAGAGATTAACAATAGATTTGTATGTAAATTTGTAAGCACAAATATCTTCAGAAAATCACAGGATGGTTGAGATTGGAAGAGACCACTGAAGGTTGTCTGGCCCAAACTCCTTGATCAAGCAGGGCCACACAGCTAGTTGTCCAGGACCATATTCAAATGGCTTTTAAATGTTTTCAAGGATAGAGACTCCGCAACTTGTCCTGGGCAACCTGCGCCAGTGTGTGATTCTCCTCAAAGTGAAAAAGTGTTGCCTTATGTTCAAAAAGAACCTGCTATGTTTCAGTTTATGAATGCCCTATTTTTGCATTAGAGAAATTACTTTTGAAGGAATATGATGCATATCAGATAGATCATGACAAAAAAAAGGCAGAAGGACCTCAACTATATTAGATGACCTATGCTCTGCAGAAAGATTACCAGAGAAAAAGGTCACTGACCTCTACTACCAACATGATAACCTCTGCCTTGTTTAAAATACTTTTCCCTTAATATCATTCTGTCTCTGGGTTCCCAAAAAACCCTATCAATTTTGTGAAAATATGTGCTAAGTAATTCAATAATAACCTTTCCTCTGACCCTTAAATATAATTATCAATAAGCATGGAAATACTTTTTTGTACAAAGACAGTTGGGAGTTCTTACTTCATAACATATATCACTGTGATAGTCCCTCTGACAACCACCAAGCTTTGAAAACAATGGGCTTCAAGGTCTGTTGCACATCTACCTTCTAATTACAGAGCAGCTAACATTTCAGGCCTTAATTTCCAAAGGAGGTCAGTATAGTCAGCTCTTCTGCTTTATGCTTTTATTCTCAGAGGTCTGTTTTCTAGCAGAGGTCAGCTTCATTTAGAATGTAGGTAAAGAAATGGTTTTATTTCACAAACATACTCTTCCACCTTTTCTGTCCTTAACTTTCCCTTATAGAAAGGATGGGAAAGTACCACTCTTCCTTAAAAAAAAAAAAACAGAACACTGTGTGGTTTCTTGGTGGTCATCTGGCAAGGCTGGGATCCTTCCTCCTGGGCCCTTTTTGGAGGAGATTCCCTTGTGAGTTCTTGGCAAGGATGAAGAATAAGCAAGACTGAGTTTTCTCTGCCTTTGGTTGTTTATTTTTCTGCTATCAGAAGTCTAGTACACTAGACTTAGCACATCAGAAAGCATGACACAAAATGGAGCAAAATGGAGGGCAAGCACCCAAATTCAAGGTCTTTTAAAGCTAATCACTCCAATTACTTTCTAACACGTATCTTATTTCTACTTTTCTACCAATAACTTCTATTAATCTACTCACGTAGCACCTATGCCACTGCTTTCTCTAACCAATGACTTCTTCCCACCAGTACTATAGAAAATGGAGTAGAAGAAGAACAAGAAGGAGATGAGACAACGCCCAAAATCCTCCATCTTGTCTCCTATTCACTCTCATATTAAAATCCTAAAACCCTAAATTCTCCACCCTGTGATAAACTATTACTACTACTGCTACCTAGTTCACACCTGTATGCCCCGACTCCCAAAGCCTTGGCAATTTTTAATCTGGGACAGAGGTTAAAAGCAGTGTTCTGCTGAGAATCAGGGCTTCCTAAAACAGTCAGAGAAACATTCTCTGTGCCCTGGACCCCAACAACCGCAAAGCAAAATAAAAACCCAAAACCAACTCGTTTCAACTTCTAAAAAATTTGACTCTAGTGAAAACTTCTTAAATGTTAAATTCATATGCACAAAAACTAGTGCAGCATTGGTGATCTAAACTGATGCAAATAGAAAATCCTTCTTTGTATGTTCCCACCACTGATCATAGAAAATGGTGAAACTTTCAAAAATATAATGTCACAGTACTAAACTATTTGACAAATATTACTGATCATTCCTGAAGTCTCTAAAATAATATTGAAGAACATTATATTACTCTAAGGCTCAATCAGCAGGTGCAATTGAATTTAAAGGATTGCTTTAATTGCAATGTGTGAAAATGCCTGAGGATCTGGAGTTTAAACTTGCTTACTTTACATGACCACAATGGAGTTTTACTTGTCCATTATGAGGTTTGGTATATCTTAATCAAACTATCTTACAGACTAAATGAGCCTGAACACAGCAATTACACTTGTGGAATGTATCATGGATTTATCTCTTTAAATCCATGTGAAATCATTCAGACCAGTGCAGTGCAGTCAAAATAAAGCACTGGTACATAATCAGTTCCTGTCACCTTGCTGTTTTGTTCTGTTCTGCTGCCCCAGCATTGGTGGCTGCACTCCATGCTGTGCTGCTTTTCTAAGTGCTGTCTGTCTGCCTGCCACAACAGGATCACCTTCCTACAAACCACTTCTGTGCATACTTAGAAAAACCAGCAATGACTTTCATGTGTCAATGCAACTCTGACTGCACAGAAAGTTCTCAATTATTCTTATTATATTTTCCATTTTCGAGGTAAAGTCCCCCAACGTCAAGATGACAGAAATTGCTTATCACTGGCAAATTGACTACTTGATAGCTTATTGTTTACCTTATTTTTGGAAATTGTATGCAGCATAAAATTCAATGATCTCCCAAAATCCCTCAAATCCAATTTTACATAAATCATTTTACAATGTTTTTTCCTTCCTACTGAGGCTGTTTCTCACTTATTCCTGCACAATGACGAGAATCTTGCCTGATATAATATCTTAGCTGTAAAGGTGATAACTTCCTTTCCTGAGAACAATCACCATTAGAGTTGCTTATGTGACTGACCTGCTGATTTTTACAGTCTGTTTTTGTTGAGTTTAGCTTCTCATTGAATAAGCTTTCCATCTTTCTCTACCAACATTATTTGGCAGCCTATGTCAGCTAGTGACTCTGTTAGTGTCAAAATCATTGCATATAATATGAAATTTAAAAACTATACTTTATAATTTATATTTTCCTGTATAACTTGTGAAGTACCAAAGATACAATTGTGTTGGGGACATAGTCAATGCTAGAAAAAAACAAAGAGAGCTTTTAATTCTCTTTGAAATCATTCAAATCAAATAAACTGAAAATATTCCTCTAAATCACCACATTTAAAATACTGACTATGAAGAAAATAAAATTAAAGAAGCATCATTTAACAGTGGAATGGATATTGCTTCAGGATAAAAAAAAATCAAAACAAAACAGTTTTGCTTAAATTCTTATTCTAGATTAAATTTTTAAAAATCAGATGAAAAATTTTGAGTATTTTCCCATTGCAATCCATAAGTCTAAATAGTTGTAAACCTACTAGCAAGTACAGATCTCAGGGTCTGGAATAAACTCTATTTGTCTTTGTTGCCATGCTACAGAAAAAGGAAGAAAAAGTGTAAGCTACAATCACTCTTCACACCATGCATCTTTTTACTTCCCAGAAAAAAAAGAGACATACAATTTATTGGTAGAGATTTAGTCCAGGACTATTAAGAAGATATGCATTCCCTGCAGAAATTCTAAATTTCTGAGTTCATACTACAATGAGAGCACATTCGGAGTCTTTTCTGACAAGTAACTGACTCCTTTTAGTAACAGTTGGCAGAAGGAAGCTGTTAATACTTACCAGTTCTCAGTTCAACAGTTCCCAAACTAAATCCTGTCAATTTTTCATTTTCATGTGAGAAAGTACTGTACTACTTGGATTGCCCTATATAGCAAAAAACATGAAGCTTTTTAAATAAAGTCTGGTGAACACAAGTAACATGTTTTTCTAAAAAATTATTTATTATTATATATAATGTATTATGCATTTTATATTTTATTCTATGTAATTAGTATAACAAGTATAATACATTTTATAATATCTATTGTATTCTATGTGCTATGTGTTATTATAGTATATAAATTACTATATTTGGTATATATCTATATGTGTATTGAAAAATACCCTTCATAGGGCTGGAGGACAATATATAATGCTAGAAATTGCTGGCTAGGAGTTTCAGAACAGCTTGAACAATTTTAGTCAGCTCCAACAACAACCTCAGTTGTGACTTCAAGCTGATGGGAGGCACTGGAGAGGTCTTAAAATTCTTTCTGAGACAGAGAGCCACCACCCTGTACAAGAACTATGTCTCACTTGCACTTCTAAGCCAAGGAACTAGTCTGATAATGCTGAAGCTCTGTTGGTTTTTCACCCATCTCTGGGGAGTATCTCAGACTCTGTTATTTCGAAGAGCAATTAAATAACAGAGGTGTCAGTCAGAAAAAAAGGAACTGATGCCTTTTTCAGGCTCACCTAGAAAGGTAATTCTAGGTAAGCCTGAAAAAGGCATCAGTTCCTCTAGAAGCAGAGGCCAGGCAAAATTAAAAAGATAAAAGTGGATATATTTAGTGAAGGGCCTTCAGGTACATTGAGGGCAGATGAAGCCCGTCCCAAGGGGCTACACCCAAAATGGATGATGGTCACGAGTGTTTCAGACAGATACAAGTTTGGTCTATTTACATATCAGGGGTTAATCTTCCAATTATGGCTTCAGGTAATGAAATCGTATTCCCCCAGTTTGCTCTCCCCCTCCTGATCCACTTTTGTTTATACATCTCAGGACCTGAGGCTGTAGGGTGTCCTTGAGTTTCAAGCCTAGAGGAATTGTTTTGTCTGACCAAGTAGCTAACACTTTCTATGGAGTTTAGAGTTATGCACTAAAGCAGTACAGAATTTAAAAAATATAAAGGCTAAAATCTTAAGGCATCACATCACGACTGAATAAAGAGGAGTACTCCATGCTGCTCTGCATAGAAAGTTCTTTGCCCTTTAGGTTTGTGGTACCTAAATCTAAACTGCTGTATCTAACACTATAAAAAGGTATAAGTTGATGAAGGGCAGAGGTGGGCAATCAGAAGGTAAATGGCTATAAAAAAAGTTGTTTTGAAACTGCTTAAAATATGTTCTTAGCCACTGCAGCTGCAATAATGTCACATGAAACGTGACTAGGACCTCACCAGGCTTCTTACTGTCCATCTTTCTATGGCTTCCTCCCACTGAATCTCCAAAACCAGAAAGAGAGAGGAGTTTTAGCACTTTATTTGGAGATGCAACTTGCCAGATACCACTCTGGCACTACTGGATTTATTCCTGCCCTACATATCTGTCCTCAACCAGAAAGGCGTCAGATGGAGAGGCCTCCTTGTTTACCCATCACACAAGGATGGAGGATCTTGAAACCTTTAAAAATGCACTTAACTTTTCACATCTTTACTACTGTACTGGGTTAGAGAAGGCCTTGGGTTTGGAATCTGTGTGTACTTGAGTTTAGCAGAACAAGGGGAATTCACACAGCCAGTCACTGAACATTTAATGAGCCTGCAATAAATACAAGCTATGTTCTATTAAAACAGGAAGAGTTAAACCTTGATACAAACATTTGAAGGAACAATTACAGAAGTAAGGCATGTAAGGAACCATGTACAAAATGCACACAAGAGAATTATCTTAAGGGAGGTGTCTCTCTGCCATCACTGGACAGTGCTCATTTTTTGTTATATCAACCAACTGTATGTAATGCCTTGGATGCCTTAAGGAATCTAAATTTGCGCTAGATGCCCATGTTTAGGTTATAGACGCCTACCCAAAGTGTCATGAAACTCTTATTCCAGTTGTTAGGTCTGGATTTGTCATCAAATACTTTAGATGAACTTAGATTCTTGCTCCACAGTGCTGCATTTCTCCCACAGCACTATTACTGATGTATTTGCTTACTCCTACACATGCTTAGGGCTTTTATGATTTCTGCTGAAGCTTTAAAGTGTGCGTGAAGAACTCTCTTTTTTCCTTACTCAGTCAAGAACACTTTGGTGTTCTCATGCAGTTTTATCTGGTATCTGGAAAGAAATGCCTGTCAGTAACTTTTCAAGCTGAAAGGTCTGGAAATGTCTGACACCCCTTCTATTTACTTCTAGCCTCAGAAAATCAGTCAACTTGTGAAAAATGAGTAGTCTGAATACAGTGAACACTGAAAGAGAGCCATGTTACTTCAAGAGGAGATATTTTGTTTCTACATCTTTTCCTCTTGCTTTTGTCCAAAAAAATATATAAATGGTTATGGTATATGGGCAGAGTGGAAAAAAAGTGACCAGAATTAGGAGTTAAATTAATAGAATATCCATGCTATGTATAAAGCAAATATGCAAAACAAGAGAATGAACATGAACATGTATAAACATTTCATATGTTTGATTCTTATATGAAGGAATTCTGTGTATGTAATGTTTATTTCATAAGCAAAATATGAAAGTGTTCTCTAAATACTGCAGCACATACATAAATAGAAGATCACTAAGCACATTTCTCTGAGAATAGACAGACAGATTGTATGTGACATTGCTTAGAAAGGCACTTTTCCATAAAGGACTTGAGAATGTTGGTCAGTTCCAGTCTGTATCAGTGTGAATTGCATAACTTCAGATGACAGACAGAAAGGTGGCAGGTAATTTCATAAAACTAGATTTTATAACTTCTAAGTCATTAGTAATCTCACTCATCATTGTCTGACAGTGGAAAAAGTGGACCTCTGAATCTACTCTGTCTGATCCACTTTGCAACATGACGTATTAGAGCAGCAGGGGTAGAGTTGAACACTAAATATCAGAGAAGCAGGGGTTAAAGCTTATGACAATAGCAGAGAGACAGAAGGAGCTGCAGTGTACCTGGCTGCTGGGACAATAAAATTTAGCCAATAAAAGTCTTTCCTAGCTAAATAAGCAAAATTATCCGTCAGTGTTAATCGTTGTGCAAGGATCTAGATTAATAGAATCCTATATTGCAGTTTTTGTCATCTATAGCTCCATCTTGTTCAAATTTTGTGAAAATCCTCACCCCCACGTATAGAGGAATGCTGTCAAGCTTTTAGTGATTTTAGTTCTGTAAGAACTCATGCACTTATCAGGGATGAGGTCACTAATAAGCCTTCTTAAAATTTTTATCTTTACTTCCAACTAAAACACTTTTGGTCTAGGATTTAAATATATTCCTGCCATGTTTGGGGCCTAATTATTGCAGTGTTGTGACACTGTGGGCTGTGGGTGGAGGCATTTGTGCCAGCCTCCTGCAGATAATTCAGAAGTGACACTGACCCATGTGTTTTATTTGTCCTTGATGAGAAAGATACAAGACAAACAAGTCACTATTAATAGTGAGAGATAACTTGGCTTTAAAAATCCCCTTATTTATGACATCTGGAGCTGTTGCATCATATAGAAAGAAACTTATTCTAACAGAAGCTATTTTTACCTTTGCCATTGTCCTTTTAAATAATGTTATGGTGGTAGCATAACAATGCTCAAGCTTGCTTTTTTTTTTTTGTCAGCAATAAAACGTAGAATCACTGTTAAATATACTACAAGTTCATTTTTTCATATGAAACAGTCCTGTAAGTGATAGAAAAAAAGCACGTAGGGCAGGTAAGAGACTGCATGTAGTATGACAATTGTGATTGTCTTCAGTTCTTGCCCTGGTCTGGTTTGTCTTCGTTGACTCTGTTGGTTCCTGTGTGGTGAGCAGGGGACAAGCTTCAGGCAGGTCACAAGCACCAGCTGCCCCCATTCCTGCAAGGAGAGGCTGCAGCATGGAAGGGCAGCTCATGAAAAGATAAAAATACAGTGCCACTGTCAGAGCAGAGCACAACAAAAACCTCACTCTCCAGGCACAACAGTACTGCATCTATCAATAGCAACTGATGAGCACTGTCAATTTTGAACACCTGCATTTACTTTATTTAAAATATTTTATCAGTCTTACCCTCAAAAGTTGTCTCAAAACCTTCAGCAGAGCAAACTCTTGGGTGTGTCCTTCTTTTTCCAGGTGAGAACATACCATAAGTGGAATTTCTGTAGTCTTATGTAGTTTGGCAGGCTTCATGGAAGTCTTCTGTGTGCTAATTGTCACAAATACATGAGTAATTTATTTCATTACATTTTGAACAGGTTGGGAAGGAAAACAAGAATGTCTGCCTTGGCCTAAAAGTTCTATGAGAAGGCACATTTCTTCATTTTATCTGTTCCAAGAATCTGTTGTCTACAAATATCTGTTATCTGTTGCCTAATTTTCTTAAAATAAATAGCTTGCCCCAATGAAGTGCTGTTTAAGATTAATTATTATGTTTAAGATTAATTAAGAGTAATTTTGAGGTTTGGGGTAACTGCTTTGTATACAGTAGTTTATTATTCATGTGAGTGACTTGTGTGACAAGCTGCTTAAAGGAATAATTAAATAAACTATCTAAAAATCAAACAGTTAACATTTTTTTGTTTGTTTTAATTCCAGTAATTCACTAAAGTGTCATTTGGGAATTAGGAGCTTTTGAGTTCTGTCTTCTTAAGTCACAATATCCAAAGATGGTCATGATGAACTTTGTTCCTGTTAAAGTACCAGATTAAGGACTCCTAGAAATTGAAATATTTTCTTAATTAAAAAAAAAATAAACATCCCGGTTATTTTGTCTACTATCTATTTTGCTAAAACCAGAAGAATGAATTTTTGCAGTAAATCCAGAAAAGAGAGCAAGATCTTTTCCTGTCTGTGAAATATGGTGGAAATTGCCTACCAAGCATGTATTTCAGAAGAAAGCAATGTTTGTGGGATGAAATAGTTTGGAATCAGCTACCAAGTTTATCTTGAGTTTCCAAATCATTCATTCAAAACTCTGCGTTATAAAGTTGTAATAAAATTTAGGTAGAAAGGGACCTCTGCAAATCCCTAATCCAACCCCAAATAAGGTTAACTTCAGCTAAAGGAGACTGATCAGAGCCATGTCCAGCTGAGGTTTGAAAGTCTCTAGGATGAAAATTTTAGCACCTCATGCTCTATATTTGGGAGTATTTTTTAATGTGTGTCTTCCATTTGGGGCAACCTGTGCCATCTGCCTCTTGATGTTTCTCTGTGCACCTCAGAGAGGCAGCTGGGTGCATCTTCCCCGGAACTTCTCTTAGTAGGGGTCAGTTGTGATTCAACAGCCTCCAAGCCCTCTCTTCTCCTGGCTAGTCCACCTCAGCTGGCCCACAGGACACTGGCTTAAGGCCCTTCACCATAAGTGACCATCCCCTGGCCTCTCTCCAGTTTGGTGATGTCACTTTTGTCACAGATGGTGGGTAATACTGAGCGCTAAATCCTAGATATTGGGCTGTATTCCAGTCCTCACAAGGGAGGAGCAGAGAGATCCTGCACAGTTCCATCCTAGGAGGTCTGCAAGCCTAGACTGGGTAAAGCCCCGAGCACCTCACAGCTGACCTTCCATCCTGAGTTATCCTGTGTCTCTGAGCACTTCCAACCTGAGCACTTCCATCCTGAGTTATCCTGTGTCTCTGAGCACTTCCAACCTGAGCACTTCCATCCTGAGTTATCCTGTGTCTCTGAGCACTTCCAACCTGAGCATTTCCATCCTGAGTTATCCTGTGTCTCTGAGCACTTCCAACCTAAGCATTTCCATCCTGAGTTATCCTGTGTCCCTGTAAGCAGTGACCTCCCTTAAACTGCTGACCTGCCATGCTGCTGGGGCAGCCCAGCAGACTCTGAGCCTTGGTCACCCCAAAGGCACATGTCTGACTCGTGCCTCTGCTGCTCTTGAGAAGCTGAGTGACAGGAGGTCCCAGACACCCCAGTCTCATTTGGGGTACATTCATTATGTTTCAGTAGTGACATACTTAAATCGATGAACAGACACAGGGCTAGCTAAGGGTTGAACATTTTAAAATGACTGGACAATGCAGTTTAATATGACATATTGAGGTTATTTATTTCTCATTAAAAAAAAACATTCCTGTTTTATTTTTCTGTTAACATCTATTAAAGTGAAGGCAGCATATGACGGACAGTTTGTTTGTCTAAAACAACACTGCTCTCATTCTCCTTCCACTTTTTTACCTAAATGAAAAGCGAATCAAACTTTTTGCAAGTTTCTGACCTCTCTATGACCCTGTATTTACTTGCCAAACACATGTTAAGGCAGAGTGAAATTGCTTTTATTTCTGATATAAAACTACACACTCTGTGGCCAAGTGCTTTGCTAAGAAACAATACCTTGTCCATTTTTCACTTTTGTAAAAAGCAAAGAGAATTTGTTCATTTTACAGAAATGAAAAGTGAAACAGGCATTATTTATAACATCTGCCAAAATCTGGCCAGGCAAGCACCTCTAGCAGTGCTGGAGCAAGGATAGTGTTGGCTGTATTTTCTCAACTCCTTTGTGTACACATGAAGAAATTTCTAAATATACTGATGGTTTTTTGCATATCAGTAATAAAGAACAAGAGAACAAAATAGCAATTGTTAATGTTATGTAGTCACACACTATTACAAGGCCACTGAAAAATTCAGTGAGTGATTAATCAGCTGAATGGTTCATTTTCCTTGGGGGTCTAACAAACAATTAAAATTGATTAATGAACCAATTTATTGCCTTTTGTAAAAACATAAATTGAAATGAACAAAGCTGTTGTCTGTCTGTCACCAGATTGCCCCAGTGAAACTAATGAAAAATAAAAGCTAAAAATGGGGAAAAAAGACAAATATCAGTGTAGGATTTAGACAGGGAAATTTTAGCAGCTCCTTTAATCTAAAATCTACTACTATTTTTAAAAAAAATCTTTATATTTCAAGTTTCTAAATGTAAGTCGGACATAGAGTACCTTGCTGGCAGCAGTGGATCCACAAGGGCCATTAAAACCATAATGCACTCCCTTGCTCTATGACTTGAAGAATTCCTGATCTTTTAGCAACACCCTAGAAAAGTGTGAGACATCCTCAAAGCTGAAAGACAATAAAGAAACTGCTCTGACGTCTTACAGAGGAGATTTGCCACTGGGATGCCTTCTATTTGATCACATCAAAATTTCCTGTAGAACCCTGGAGCAATAATATTAAACTCCAGACTGTCCTTCAACACACTTGGCTTTCTCACTATTTTTTGTCTACAGAACCATGATACTTAAAAGGCCAAATCACTAATATTTTTATATAGAGCAGTGGGTAGATCCTGATGTCATTAAATTCCTTTGGAGTTAACTCCCTTCTCCCACAATAAGGGACTCCATTCCAGTGCCCAGTGTGAAACAACCTGCAGCCTAGAAATGACACAAAGAACCAGTGAGTATACAGGTAGATGTCAATTATCTGATCTCTGGACTCTAATGGCATGATTGCTTATTAGGGGGATGGCAGATTTTGGCTGGAACTGTCGGAGAAAAAGCAGAGAGATCAGATAATTGTTCCACAACTCTGTAATTTGGACCAATGCAAATCACAAATATGCTTTTTATTTGGAGAATACATTTCCTGTTCTTTTAAGAGTTTGCCATGTTCCTGTGGCAGAACATTTACTTAAGTCTTACCAAATACTCACTTTGATTGCTGCTAATATCTATCAGAACCATGCAAAGACGATGATTATACTAACACTTCTTGCCCTCTGGAAGAGAAAATAAGGCTAGGTGCTTTATAAACACCTTATCAAATAGTAATTTCATGCTGCTACTACATGGGCAAATACAGGCTAATGAGAAAAACTTGGTGACAGAAATAATTTAGGAAGAACAGCTCATTGACTGGTGAAGATTTTAGTGTTCTTCAAACCAAACGTTGCTGCTTGTTACACATAGGAGATTTGGTCTGCCTATCCAGAGCTCAATTCTGAACTCATTAGACAGCTTAACAAAACTCATTTTCTTTTATGGTGATTGCCTTTAAAGGCACTTGGGTTTGGCAAAGCACAACAACAGTAGTAGGTAAATAAAGAGAACTAGTAAAAGTAAATAGGAAGAGGAGATTAAAAGGTGCTTTATGCTGCTGCATGCAATTAAAGTTGAAATACAAGGGCTTCAGTAGCAGGAGCAAAGCATAACACATCAGTGTTTTCTTTTTTTCTTTTAACTCTACAGTCTAGGCCTTTGTCTTCCCCCCAGCTCCACAGTTGCTCATCAGTGTTCAGAAGTAGCTGTGCCCCTTTCTGGTTTCAGTTCTTGAGAAAAGGTCAACAAGAGGCAGGAGAAAACATTAAACAACACTTATTTAGCTTTTCTCATCAAATACAAAGCTAACAGTCTCCTGGTACCCACAAATTTCTGGAGACTGCAAATGCTGGGCAGAGGAGCAGGAGGTCTTAGAAACAGAGGTAGAGAAGCTGATAAAGGAAAACAAATAGCTACATCAAAGGGATCAAGTGAAAGCATCAAGTGCAGTATGCTTATCATAATCTGTTTTCTAAATTCTGGTTTGGTATACTATTTTCCATTTTTTTTTTAGCTTTTTTCTGTTCCTTGTTCAACAAAATAGCCACAAAAACAAAGGGTGAGGCAATGAAATATAATAGAGGGTTTTTGCTAAAGAAAACCAAAACCTTCTGTTTATGCTACTAAGAGAATTGACTTTGCTTTTCTGCAATTAACATATTTGGCACAGTACTGTGGGACAATTAATATATTTGTACTGGCTTCATACACAGGTTTGAAAGCCCTCATCATCCACCTGGCTACATCCACCTGGCTCAAATCTGGTACAAGCCTGCTGCCATTTTGGGATGAGAAACACAATGTCACAATGACAGGGATGTGCAGAATGGCACCACCAGTTCATACCTTGGTGATCCAGGGACTTGGGCCCCATCTTAAGCAGGCCCTGCTCACCAAAGGTTGTACAGATGAAGCCCAAGAGTCTCCAATGAGATGTGACTGGAAACAACCTTCTGACTGAGAGTGGCCACCATGTGTTCCCTTCCAGAGCTTCTTCCCATTCCTTCTGCCCAGCCCCTCACTGGAGACCTCACCTCCCAGGCGTGGTCTCTGCCTTGCTGCCCCAAAAAGGATGGTGTGGCTGCTGCCTTCAGCCTGTCACACCAGCAGCACTGCAGGGACAGTCTCAGTGACACCCTGGACAACTGCCCCTTGGCAGCTGGAGCAGGGAGGCAGGAGCAAATAACAGTGTCTCCTTCCCCTGAGGCAAGGGGACAGATGGGTTTCCCTTTCCATGCCTCTTCTCAAGGTAGGAGAACAGGGAGATATGATCAAAAATTTTTCAGAACTGTTCGGAAGTGCATTCTATTTCTTGAATATTCAGGGGGTTTTTGGGAAGAGTTTTGTTCATTGTTGGATATTTCTGTCTGTCTTCACAAGTCATGGCAAAATATTTATTTTCCTTGCAACTTCTTTATCTGGTAGTTAATACTGGTTTTTAGCATCTGTTCATTTTCCCTGTTTGGAAGTACTAAAGCAAATAACTACATAATTAATATGCTATCTTGGTAAATAACTTATTTTTGTCACTATTTTAAGTTCCAGTCCTCTTCAGGCTACTTTCCTCCATTAATGTTTTTAGAGAAAGCTCAAGTACATCCTTCTTTTCGTCCCTGAAGTTTGATTTCTTTTTGCTTTGTTTTACAGTCTGAAATTTGCTCTCAACTCTTTTGTTTTTCCTCCATAACTGAATAATTTCCTGCATGAATCATACAGATTGTGAGCTAGGCCGAATGCTACAAAATGTAGGAATGCAAGATTCCGCTATAAATAAGGTCTGCTAGAGGTCTGTAGTTTTAAATTAGCGTGCCTGAATTACCAAAATGTTGGCTATCAAGAGTATATATAAAAATGTTACCACAGAAAATAGGCATAGGCCTCTCCAAATTTCAAGGGAAGTCCACAATACCTGAATGGTTCAGAACAAGTTAAGCCTCAGTTTTTCTGACTCTTAAGGTCCAAGAGTCAGAATTCAGTCCATTGTCTGAATTAGTTTGAAAACAGTATATTTAAAGGGATACCAGTCTTTTTGCTGACACTGCACTGGTCTTTGATGAGATAAGCACTGAGTTTTGTTGTTGTATAAGGCAAAATAGCCATTCTCAACCTCACCGTTATTCTTTCCATTCTCAGAATTCTCATTTAAAATCTTTACATCCCAGCAGAAATTATGGGAGATGTATTTCATTGTGTTTGAATATACATTTTTAAGCTTGCATTTTTAAGAGGTCTTATTTTAAAAAAAGGATTGCTGTCAAAAAATTATCTTTTATTGAGTCTAAGTTGAGAATACAGGTACAAAACCACAACATAATTCAATAAATAAGAAAGAGAAGTCAGAATAGTTATGGCCACAGACATCTCTCTTCTTCCCTCTTTCTAGTTTTGCATAGTAGCTTCTCCCATGGTTTCTAATAATGGCCTGAGCTTATTTTATCCATGACGGAAAAAACCTACTGATCTTTTGATAGTTGCTCCTGATTTGTTTGAGGGAAAGTCTAACTCCCAGCTACTCCTCTACTTCCAATTCATGATGCTTCATATTTGCTTTCCATCAGAGCTAGGCACAATGGTTCCCATTTTTACAATTTCCTCCATGCTTCCTGACATCTATAATTTGTTACTGTCCTTAAGAGGACTGGAAGGTTTGCCATAATAAGTCCTGTCTTCAGATTTTGTTGGCCTGAAGTCTTTCACATAAATGCCCTCGGTATTTCAGACATAAAGAAAATGAATAACCAAGAGGAGGCTTTCTAACCTGCTCCACTCTGCATGGAGCAGTGAAAGACAAGATCTGAGCAACCTGCTCTAAGGTAAGGCATCCCTGCCCATGACAGGGGGGGTGGAACTGGATGATCTTTAAGGTCACTTCCAACCCAAACCAGTCTATGGATCTCAGAGGCCAGCTTAACTGCAAACAGACCTTGAATATAAAAGAAACCAATTACTGATCATTACACTAATATTTTAAAACAATCTTAAATGCTGTAGGAAAACAGCAGTTGACACTTTTCATTGTGTTAGCTTATGACCCTCATCCTTGAGACCACTAGTGTTTCCTAATACTCCCTTAACAGAAGCTTTTGTAAGCATCACCACAGCAACAATTCAGGGGTGAAAGACAGCAGGGGAACTGGTGTTCAGAAGTGTATTTGTGACACAGTGAACTGCTGTCATAAAGAAGATCAAGTGAGTGATCAGAAGAATGTAGGGACTTTGGAGGCGTCTGCTTGAATACAAAAAAAAAAAATTTTGTGAAGCTTCACTGAGCAGTCTCTGTTAAAAAAGGTGGGTAGCATTGTATTAGATTGTGTTATCTGAAATATCTTTATAAATTATAAAAAATAGTGCAAGATTATGGTCATGGGATTTTATACCTCCTGAAAGGAGGTGGGAGAATTCTTCTTACTGTTGCTGGTACCTTTGGTAGCATCTGCAACAACTAAAATTTAAAAGGGTACAAAAAATTACTTTACATTATGGATCTGCCATGGATATAAAAGGGACCATGTAAAGAAGATACAAGCAAGTAGATATAAGTGTTTTAAAGATAAAAAGAAATCTGCAAGGCTTCATACTAAGAAAAACCAATGGGCATAAGGAACACCTGTAATAGAGCAGCAGGAAATAACTCCATTTGAACAAGAATTTTAACAGCATAAAATGAGGCAACAAATCTGACAAATGGGTATGTGGATGCATATCCACTCCCAGCTGGGAGACAGGAACTCTCAGGTTACAGTACTAGCTGAAAAGCACACAGGTGCAGTCTGTATGGATTTGGAGAAGTAAGCAGGGGAATGCATCATTTTTGCCTTACAGAAAGATTTAGATTTACTGACCTTTCTCTTTGTCTTGCACTGCCAGGAGAGCTCAGAGACAGCATAGCTGGCTACCACCCCTCTCTCCCTCCCCACAGAGCTTCCAGCACTGGGAGGAAGAAGGGTTAAGGGCACTGGGAGTGCATGTCAAGAAGGGGCTGTTATTCAGAGTTACACTTGAAAGAAGGGGCATAGAGAGCCACAGAAATAGTGAGAAACTGCCACACAACTCTTGCTGCTGTCAGCAATGAAAATGCACCTTGGGGTCCTTTATTCTTGAGTGCTTGCAGTGTGAAAGTCTATCTTTCAGAAAATAAGTTCTCAATGGTTTTCAAAATTCAAGTCCTTTGATGTGCATGAAAATGGATATTTTGAGGCATTTAAAGTACCAAGTTACTTCTGAAAAAGGTTATTAAGCCTTTGTCTCCATATATACACACTTAGAAACTTTGGACTTTGGCTACAAAAATGATTACAAAAGCCTTATGCACTTTTAAAGCCCTGACCATCAGTGACTGGAAAGTTTATGACCACTTTTGAGCCTTGTTGGTGCAAACATTGAAATACTGCCTTGTTGCGCAGCTGACATTTTCAGATGTGTGGATCTTGAGTTTTCCCACATCCTTGACTTCTACAAACAAAAACAATCTTGCTGAAAATACTTACAAAATTTTCTATTAACCCTTTTATGGTCTGCAACGTTAGTTACTGCTGTTGAATTTTCTTCACTTTCTTTGAGGATGGGGTATCAACTTAGAGCCTTACCCTGGACTCTCTGCCTGCAGTCAGATTCACAACACAAAGTTCCCCTTATTGCATTATGGCAATACTCAGGGTATTTGGTGAATTAAAGTCACAGTACTAACAAATTAGCATGGAGAAAAGGCATAACAGTGATACTATGCATGGACAAAAATGAAGAACTCTTTCAGGTATATGAGCATCTCTTTAAAAACTGGGAATGAGGAGGGAAAAGATAACAAAGGAATGTACTGAAGCAGATTGAATAGCTCGATACTTTGTAGAGTGGTGTGGGTTGAAATCATCCTCCTGCATCACAAAATATTAAACAAAAGCCATGCAGGTTCTGAGCAAAATACTCTGGTAAGTACTATTTTCTAAAAATGGAGCAAGCCCAGCATGCCTGGAGCAGTTGCATGAGCAACATCTAAAACACCAGCAACAGAAAGGCATGGTAAAATCCAATTGTTTACTCAATTCCATTCTGCTTTGTTCTGCTGTAAAGCCCTATAATGAAACATGAGAGACCTACACAAACCTGGATATAATTCTCATGGAAGGAGTTAAGGAGAATACTCACTTCAGTTTAGCAAAGACAAGGCATTCACTCATCCTTATCTCACTGGTTTAACACCTGTAGTATTCCCAAATAATAGACATGCATCGTGCTCATGCAATTAAAGCAGTATTATAAAGATGGCCAGAGAGTTTAGTGACCAAGCAATGTTATTTGAATTATGTATTCCATTACTGCCCATTGTTATACAGGAAGTATCATGCAGTCATTGAACAGGAACAGAACATTTCAGGTGCAAGGCAATACTTTTTAGAAATGACAGGATGAAACTGCAAGGGCACAGAAACACTGTGAATTGTTTCCCTGAGAAACTGACATAATCAAGGGACTAATATTCCCTGAAATTATGTGAAGTGCAGGCAGATACCTGGGAGGTTTCAATGAGAAGACTGTGTCATTCACAGATCTGAGACTTTGGAAAATTTGTGTTTAGGAAAGTCACTTTTACCTGCCCAGAGAGTGGGTAGGAAAGAAGTATGTAGATTAGAGTCTGAATATTTTTATAATTGGTTGTTTTTCCACTCTCTCATTACCATTCCCCTTCAAATGAAGTTAGAGGAGAAGTTTGAATGAGAGTTCTACATCCTCCCTTCCTCCCTTTCCAACCAGACCATTTGAAGTCCTGTTGAGTGAGGTATTTGCAGCTTGGAATGGGCCATTTGAGTCATATTTCACTGAATGGAGTTAGGAAATTCATCAGACTTCTAAAGGACAGCACAGCCTGCATGGTCAATATGCAATAGACAGTTAAGAATCTTACAGACCTTATGTCAACAGAAGGAGGCAGTAAAGTAAGGTGAAAATCTGAACAGCAACTCTGGAAAAGAGAAAATATTTTAGAAAATATGAGTAAGATGTAGGCAAGAAGTTTATACATGCCAAAGGGTTGCAAAATAAGGTACCAAGGGAGAAAATGCCTCAAGGATATAAGATTTAAAGGAACCCATAAGGAAACATTCAAATTAGATAGTAACCCATTTGGAAGCAGTGTAACATACAGAGCAAATAAAATTTCATCTGCTGTAGGAATAGATGTGCTTGAAAATAACAATTTCAAGCTGCAAACCATTCAGCCCTCCAAAAAAATAAGCCATGAAAAGGAATAGACTCTCTTAAGTTGTCAGACCACTACCCTCTTTTGAACTCTATCCTTCAAAGAGAAGTTTCCTTCTCCAAAGACTGACATATTCTGCTGCTGTAAAGTCATTTCACTGGAATAATCTCTGGGAGGGAAGCAAAGATGTATTGAAGAGACCTAAAGCACAAAAGAAAATACCTGTCCCTAAAAATTCTGTACATCTTGAAAAACTCCATCCCTTCCATTTTATAAAAAAAGACAACAGTGGATTTATGGAAAATCCAATTCCATTTGTCCTTCCAAATTAGATAGGTGCTTTCACATTGCTTTTCCGGATGAGAATATTCTGAGAAAAGATAGCTTATGCAGCTGAGTGTTCCCAGAAAGGATACAAAGGATTGGATTAGCCAGAGAGATTTCAAAAATTAATTACTAAACATGACTCGTTTTAATTTTAATAACCAATTGTTGCTTTCTCCTATTTACAATTTTTAGAAACTACTTGAAGGCATAAGTTCTGGGTTTACATATTTCCCTGCATCTCACAAGCACAAGTAACTCTATCCCCTTTCTTAGAGCAACTCCAGATCATCATATAAATATTAAAATATACTCTGAAACACATCTTTCTTTCATTTAATTTTCCTAGGAAATTTATCAAAGCTGTGGTGAAATGTTTGCTGTATGATATTCCTGCTAAGGATTAACATGTGGCCACTGTGATACTAATGAGCAATCTGAAAATATGCATTTCAATAGAGTATACACACTGTTACTCTAGTGAATGAAACTGATAGTAGAAAGCCATGTCACCAGATCTCCGTTTTTATAGCTGAACTTCACACCAATACTGCAGTAGCTGAAAAACATTGAAAAAAATAGTTGCTCTGAATTTCTTTTATTTTCCTGGAAGCTGATATTTACACATTTTGTGTGTTAGTGCAGTGAAACCTTATTAAATATTGACATTGGTTTACTAGTCTTCATTCAGATGAGTAAAAATTAGCATTTACATTGCTTCAGTATCATCTTCTGCAAGTACATATTTTCATGCTAAAACTTGAGGTTTTTTCACAGAAAAAAAAATAGGAAAAGAAGTAACAAAAGAAACAACTGTTTTCAGGTAAGACTTAAGCACAAAAAATCTGGTCACAGCCATGCTGCTGTGAGAAGAGCAGAAGGAAAAGGCTGAGGGGATAAGCAATTCGTTTGGATTAGGGGTTCCCAGAAAACTGAAGTTCCAAAATCACAGCTAAGTGGGCCTTTTCCTCTCTCAAGTTTTAGGAATCAACATGTTCAGAGTTTGCTGAAACCTTCTAAGCTGACTTAGGGCCCTCTGTAGGTGAAAATCTTCCCCTCCAAATGCCACTCTGCCCTTAGGAATAACAGGATGAGTGATGGGGTTGGTTTTTATCTCATCTTGGCTGTAAACCAGTGGTGACCCCTGGATTTCAGTTTCAAATGACTTTTCACTCACAGTACTGTACCCTCAAGAAGTCTTGGTTATGGCACTGAAAGCAGTGCTTACTCTGTATTTTTCCAGTGCCTTCTGTTTTCTTCACTTACAAGAGATGACATGGACAAAAATTGCAGAAAAACACATTTCTGCTTCTGACACCCAGCAGAAGTGATTCCACATAAGCAACTACACACTGAGTGATGGAGATGGGGGTTTGCCAATAGAAGGTGAAGAGAGCTGGGGGACACTGATTTTGAGTGACAGATTCAGATGGGGCAAGGACTGAGAGCTGAATGAGTTATTTTCATACTAGGAGACCAACCATTTACCACAGTGTACTTGCTCCTTAGAGGATATGACAGTTTTGAAAGGATCAGCAATATATCTGTTAAGTTATGAGAAAAGGTGAAAAGACCTGTAGTGCAGAAAAATCAAAACTTTTGTGGTTTATATTGACAGTGTCCTGACTAGAATTTTTTTTTAAGATTTGAAAAAAGATAGATCTTTCCAGAAATGCAATATAAGGTATTGGATTTTCTCCTCTCAAAGGGAAAAGTAAAATTTGAATGTTTATGTCTGACATGCTCTGGATGACTATATAGCAGTGTAAAAATTATTTGATAAACAAACCAAAAAATCCCTCTCCGGAGATTAGGATACAGAAGATAGAGAATGGAGTTCCTGCCTCCCACAGTTCTTAAGTCCATAGGGTTGACAAGATAAATCTCACAAGGTCTTTTTTATTTCATTGTCTTCATCTTCTTAACAGGAATTGGCTAAGAAGGAGAGGAAATTTGGGCATTCATTTCATCAGTGATTCAGAGAATCAGTAATGAAAGTAAATGTGTGATGCCAGTAGAAAATGTTGCAGCAAATACAGAAACACATATATTAAATACATGCATGTGGTGTCACAAAGGCTTTTCTCTGATAAACTTGCATTTTCCCAATTAAGCACAAAATTTAATTTTGTGCACAAAGTCTGTGTGCACCTCTTTTTTCTCTTCTGGCTTTGACATCATCCTGCAGCTCTAGTTATTACTGTGTAATTGTCTTGAAATGTAGTTATTGTTAGGAATCGTTGCAGATGTTCCCTGTGTAATTCAAACTAAATGAATATAGAATTAAATTACCAGTGCAAAGCTTTAGCAGGGAAAGTTGCAGCAAAAATGGTAAATTATTCGCTCTCTTTATAGGAAACTATCCAAAAGTGTAATGGGAAGTTAAGTAAGCAGTATTTCTTGCTCTGGAATCCAGAAAGATTCAAAACAGGATGTCAGAGTTAGTGGTGAATGGCTTAATATATTGTCCCCATTCAAGACATGTAATATTGAAGTATCATTGCTCTGTGACTCTGATTAGGGAGAAGTCAATAAAAATGCAACAGCAGCTGTCTTAAATTTTACTGGGACCTGGACTACTACGATGGACCAGAGATTGTGGTTATTTTATATTATATTCCATGACACTTAGGACTTTCAGTTCTCTTTGGGAAAGCCTAAAATATGCTAAAGACCCTGATGACTGTGAGTACTTCCCCAGCCATCAGACCACAAAGGAGTAAAAAGTATCAAACACTTCATTTTGAAGAAAGGATGTGAGTCCCCAGACCTATAAATCAGACCAGACACTCTCTCTACAGTGGAAGAGGTGCATATTAATAGGCAAGTTATGTACAGTGATGTGGGTAAAATCAGCATTTCAAGGTGTATTTCCAAGCTGGTGCTCCCTTAGCTCCCTCAGCTCCCAATCATGAATGATACTTGCATTCTGTAACTATTCAAAAGCCAACACAGAAATTAAAAGAGCATTTTATGTCCTTAAAGGAGGTATAAACCTAAAACTGAGGGTTCAATAGACAACTATGATCTGCCAACAGCTTTCAGACAACTGTATGTGGATTACAGAACTCAGAGAGAATCAGTGATGATTCCACAGCTGCGTGGAATGAGCAGACCATGAATGACCTAGCATCGCTTTATTTCTCTTTACAAAACAGACAGAGGCCATTCAATCCTTAATTTTCTGTAAATGAAGTGTCATTAACATTTTGGACAAGTCTGGACACTGACTGAAGCCAAATAGCCTGTGTGTGGGATGTTCAATGAATACACCAGATGAAAAATATGAAGTTATATGTATCTGAATGAACTTTGTGTTGTTTCAAACAAGCTGGGGGTTTTTTTCTTGTTTTGTTTTTTCCCATTATTCTTGTTTGTTTTGAACATTTAAACCATGCTAGAATTGACACTTGTGAATAGGTCTTTATTTTGTGAACATAGATAATACAATCCATAAAATTTAGATTTTTTCCAATGTACTCTTTTTATTCCCTTAGAAGTCAGTGATGGCTGTAACAGCTTTCCAGACTTCCCCTGAAGCCAGTGAAAAAATCTCATCAGCTCAAAAGTATGGAGGTTTTCCATCTTAGTGAAAGTGGATGCTACTGGGGTTTTTCTTTGTTGTTTTTCTTTTTAATATGCATCATTCTGCAAAATCTGGATTCTACATTAATTGCTAACTCTTTTTAGTAAAAACATTGGGAGTTTTGTATCTGAACTTGGATTTACAGCCAAAGCAGAAACAAAAGTGCTTCTATTTCCAAAACAAGTTCAATAGACATTATAGAAGATACCTTGCAAGTACATTCATTGAATTTATCAATTTGCACAGGCTGACTGTTTGCATAAAAGAGAAGCAAAATAGCCACAGAGTTTGGCTTGAGTTAGATCATTAATTCCACCATTAATCCTTTGGATCAGTCAGTCTATAGGGACAGAATGCATATGTTCAGGGCATGAGCTTGGATGATCCACTTTGCCTCTCAAATTCTTCCCCTCAAGCCGCAGGAGAAATTGCAGAGCACTATTTCCAAAGCTGCCCTTTAGCACCTAACCTGTTTTTAAGATCTCAGCCTTGTACTTCCTTGCCTTTTAAGCAATGCAGGAAAATGTCTTCTGAAAACATCAACATGCTATTGCTCAAAACCGTAAGGTATATATTAAAGCTAAATGATGGGTTTCTCCAAAATCAATTTATTAACTAAATGTATAGGTTATAAATAAAAATATAACAATAAATAGGACAATACCTATTACAGATCATAATAGATAAAAGTAACTTTCTTTTCATTATATTTTACTTACGCCATTTTAATTAAATCAGCTATTATCAAAAAATGCTTTTAAAGTAGCATATGTAGAAGCTAACAAATGTTATTCTAGTCCATGATCCCATAAAACACTCTTCATGGGTGCCCTAACCTTCCTGCCCAGCACAGGCTGAGTGGGAAGTGCAGTATGGACCTCCAAAAACCTCTAGGGCCATTTTCTTGTGTAGTTTCAATCTATAACATGCTGTTGAACCAAATCACCTCATACCTATTCTGTTTTTTAAGCTGTCTGAAAATGGATTTTGGTATTAGTATTTTGCATCTTATACCTATCTCTTTCCAGGTTGCAACAGCATGTACAACATCCTTGTTTTCATAAAGTGTTTTGACAAGCTTGCAAAAGTGTTCATGTTTTCCTGAACAAAATTTCTGATGAAAGTCTGTGCGGATAAATCACTGACAAGTTCTTTACTTTCTGTTGTCCTTTAACGTTTGTTTAATTTCTTTTTATAAGCATCATCTTCTTTGCCATTAAGATCTAAAAGAAGATTGGGATCCTTGACTTTTTTCCTTCTTCTCTACCACTGCATCCAAGTCTTATCAGTTCTTTCCATCAAATTTTAAAGCCTTCAATCTCTTGTGTCGGTCTTAATAACCAGTAACTAGCAAGATTTTAGTTGTGTCTGCTTTGATGACTCTAGCCTTCAAATTATCTTCTCTGGTGGTTTTGTTGGCTTGGTGTTGGTTTTTTTTTACCAAATGCTGCCAAAGTGATCTTTCCTTTGCCTAATTCTGATCTTATCTTTTAAACACACCCTCTGAAGTTTTAAACATTGGTCTCTTTCTGATCATTTCTTCTTACTCTATGCCACTTTTCCTGATGACTCCACCAATTAAAAACATTACTTTTAGGAAATCTCCAGGAAATTATTTGGGGTGAGAGAAACTAATGATGAGTACAACTTCAGTTCAGGGGAACTAAATACATAACTGCATAGAGAACTTTCAGTAACTAATGTTTATATAAAGGCATTTAATTTGGTATCTAGCTGAATCAGAGTCAAAATAAATGTAATTTTATCTTATCTTTGTGCAATATATCAGATTAACATTTCTAGATTGCCAAATTAATTGTTTGTTTTAAACAAATAACACTAAGCCAGACTGCTACAAATTTTTACTGTGGCACTTTGCACTTAGAATATCATCTGTCAAAAGATTGCTTTCAAAGCACTTTACAGACATTAACTAATTGGGCCTAATGACACTTCTCTGGAAACAATGAAACATAATTAATTCCTTTTTGTGAAAAGGGAATTTAAGGCACGGAGAGAGCAAATGATTTTTCCAAGGTCATGAAGAATATTGCAGAAGATGTGGGAACAGAACACAAATTGTCCAAGACTGTGATCTAGGCACAGGAACAGAGCTATCAGCTGTGGGAGGAGGACAGCTCTTCCTCTCCTTTCTTTGTTATTACAGAAGTATGGAAAATTAATTGCTTTCATTAATTCCACACTAATGGCCTGCGAAGTAACAGTCCATTAGGAAGCAAGCTGTTTGCCTCTCCAAGCTCTGCATGTAAACAGCAGTGAAGAAACTATGTGTTTCTGAATTACCACTCTGCCAGGGACCATGTATTGTTCATGTTATTAATTTTTATTTATAATGTCATTTACTATTTATTGTAGAGTTGTGTTTCTGATCTTGTGCATTTGTATTCCTCAGAGTTAAACCTTACGGTGACAAGAAACAGGCCACAGAATTTCAATTTATCTGTAAGAGGTTATTTCAAGGACTTTTGTAGATATGTAAATGCATGTCTTAGCTTTGTTACAGATTTTGAGAATTTTTTTTTTTTATCTTAAGCTTTAAAGTCAGACTTTTCCCATCCTTCACTGAACGGCTAGAAAAGACAGGTAGTTACCATCTGCAAATAACAGGTAATGCACCACTGAAAAAAAAAATTAAAGGAAGAATGGGAACTAAACATTCTGCTTTAGAAGTCAGCTTCCCCCTGTTCTCCATTTAGATCTCCAATGATCTCCTCTAATTAGAATTATTGCATAGTTACTATATTATAAATTTACTGTAAATAAAATAAGTGTATGTGGTCAGATTTCCAAAAGTGATTAGGTATCTAACTGCATTGGCAGCTCCTTGGGAGGTCTTGATAAAGGCACCTGAGTCCCTCTGGATGGAGAACAGACTGGGAATGGGTAGTTCCATAGATGCACATCCTTTCATTTCACACAAAATATCTTCACATATCACTTCTTTAACTGTCTTGTGCCTTGATCCTTTGGTAGTCTTTTTTAACTCCTTCTTGGTAACTTTGATACAATGAAGCATAAAACAAAAATAAAGGAAGTTACTGAGCAGGACCCCTCTGCCTGTCTCTGTTATCTGCTTTATTGAAAGGTTAAGAAAATGGGAGCTTAACCTTTGAAGTTTTGCTGATGGAAATCGACTGATTGTAGGTTTCTTTCACGTAATTATTAGTGTTTTGAGCATTAACTGGCTTGCTGGGCAGACATTTCCTGCAGTTCATGCTACGAGGTAACCAATAAAATCACTGGAAGATGTAGCTGGACTTGCTGAGGGAGGATCTACAGGGATCTTTCTGCTAAAACAGACAAGCAAGAGTCCCTTTGTCACTCTCCTGTACAACCTGATAGGAATTGGCACCTCACTTTGCACTGATAAATCACTGATTAAAATTTATACCATGGGCAAAGAGAGAAACAACTGGGATGTACACCAACTAATACAAAGAATTAAATCCAGACTCTGCAGAACATTTTTTTGTTTGTTTTAAAAAGCCACCCTTTTTCTTATTGTTGATTAACCATGATGGATTTAGCAGCTGAATCAGGAAACAAAGAGTATATGAACCAAAAAGGCACTTTGTAAAAAATTTCACATCTGGACAGTATATTTCTTTTCTATAAAAAAATAAATTGCAGCTCTCAAACTGTTCATTGAGAAATTGTCTATAACCTAACTGTAGCTCTTTTAAAGACTATAAAGAAATGTTTCATTTTAAATGGATAGCATTGACATTCTCCTGCACTGACTTCTCTTCTGACAATTATTTTCCACTGATGCTGTAGCTATTAGCAGTGTGGTAGTGCTTGGAACTTGAGATCGAGGTACATTACATTTGCTGCTGCTGCTGTAAAGCTTTGCTGTCCTCAGTTTGAACTTAGGTGAGCAAAAATGGCTATTTCAGAAAACTAGAGATACAATCTGCAGGATTCCAGATATCTAGCAAGGCTATTACAACCTAATATTTTAGTATCTAATTCCAAGGGCATCCAGTAACAGGCAGGACTTAAAACAACTCCCAGATGGCAGTGCTTCTAAGAGAAACCAGACATTGTCTTAACAGGGTTCCAAATTTACAGATGTAATTGTGTACTGTGGCCTTTTAAAACACATTTAAATAATGGGCATTTAGCATGTACCTTAAGGTTATGACATTAACTCCTTTCTCTCTTCTTGCACCAGAGCTGCCAAGTCCTGATCCAGGTAACAATTTGTTTGCCTATCTTTTCTACATAGACCACGTGTCACAAACATGGATGATTACTTTGTCTAGCTGTATAATGTTCTTGATTTCTCACAAGATCCAGTACATCTCATACTCACTTTATTTTCTCAGCTTGGACCTCAACCCTACAACTGGTCATGTCCACCCTGCAACAAGCCTAAATGTATGAGGAAGCAGCACTGCAGGTGCTCCCTCCTCTGCTCCTTTCCTCCCAGACTCTCTACGTGATCAAAACCCTTCTAGCTGAGACCAGCAGTCCTACCATTCTGGTCATTGCTGAGCCTATAACCTTTTTCAGGACAAGCCATGATGCTCCACTGGTACATAATATATCAGCTCCTCCACCATATCCACCTTGTACAAAGGAGGACAGTTTGGCTACTGGGAACCTACAGGGGGTTAGGGGCTGGGGGGGAAGTATTTTGCTGATCATTCAGAAGACCTAGGAGGCACTTGAAGGGCCTGAGGGAAAAATTCCATGCTGTTCCCTGAGAGTAGGCATCCCTCTGCTATACACAGAGCTTCATATGTGAGAAAAAAACCCCTTGCTCACAGAATAGGAAACCACAGCCTCTGGTCCAGTGGTTGTATCCATCTGCCAGATTTCTGCCCCCAGACATTTCATTGCAGGACTAAAATCCTTCATCCTTGGAAAATAGTATTTTTTTCTTTTTTTTTCTCCATTATAATTATATTAGTCCACAATATATTCCAGACAGTCTGAGCAGTTTGTGTAATATCCATAGAGACCAATGAATTTAATATCAGCTCAGAAATGTGCAATCTGAAAGCAGAGGCTTAAAATGGAGTCAGTTTGTCAGCAATGTCTCCACTTCCTCTCCCACTAATATTGTGTTATAGTACTCATAGTACAAACTCTTGTAATGACATTACTGGAATTGCTGTAGAGGCAAAATATATCCTAAGGTGTATTTATTATAATGTTAAATTTTTTGATATCCATACATTTTTCTGTCAAAGTTTTCATGATGACACTATTTTTCTCCTAGCATGTGAGAGAAAAGTAGTAATTTGCTGGTTTATGTTTGTGTTACCATATCTGAAAAACAGATTAAATTTTGCTCTAATACTATAGAATTTGAATTAATGTTTGAGCCCTTAATTTACCTTTTCCATGTGTAAAATAGAATGTTTTTCTATGATGCATTTAATATCCATCTTTCAAAAATGCTGCCATAACAATACAGAACAATTTGGAAAAAGAAAACATAAGAGGCTCCAAACTGCATTTCGATTAGAGGATTATGCCAAAACACATAATACCATATCACTAACAGAGCTGCACTAAAAAAAAATTAGATTAACTGCAAAATCAGATAAAAAATTACTTCATCATCCCATACTGCTGTGCCTGATTTGGATGGCATTCAAAAATCATGTTTTGTAAATGACTGAATAATACGGAAAACTTCTTTGTCTGTACAGAACTATATTTTAATCAGTCTTTTAGAAAACCAGAGGCCACACAAAAGTGAACGGATATTAAAGAAAATATGTGAATTGAACACTTTAAACAATTGATAGTTCTGTGTGTTCATAGATACGCCTCCTCTGGCTTCATCTTACTCAGTTATTCTTAGCCTACGTAGCTCTGGTACCACCAGGCTGATATTTACCTCCCTTATTTTAGACAAACACCTTGTGTTGGGCTGAACTGCCTTTGAGACTCGTAAAGGGGGAGCCTGACAAACTAGTTTGGAGTAATTTACACCCATGCTTAAAGTGGAGTGAATAAATTGAGATTAACTGTATCTAAAGGCCTATAAATGCAATACAGCTGGGGGGTTTGTCAGTGACATCTAGGGGAACTTGACCATCTCAGTGTGGTATGACCAAAACCACAAGAGACTGGTCTAAATTTGAGAATAATTTTTCATTAAGAGGTAAAAATTCTCTAGTTCTCAAAGTGACAACTGCAGCCAGGAGTAATTTTCAGCTTTCAAACTATATCTGGCAAGATCTTTGCCCAGATCTCAGCTAATTATACAGTGAATGTTTAAAGGCTGTTTTTAATTCCATAATGGACCCACCAGAAGAGGTTTTTTTTTCTATGAAAAGTGCTGAATATAGAGTACATCCCACTTTTCCAGAGAGATAAGTGTAGAAAAGTCTATAGGTGTCACAAAGCATCTCAGCTTTATCCAAAGTAATAACTAGACAAATTTATCTGCACTAAGATTTCCTTCAGAAGTGCTAATAAATTTAGGGGGACCATGCAGCAGCAAAAGCAGTTCTCTTAGTTTTAAAAGGCCTTTCTCTCTGTGAAACAGCCTACATCAAGTGAAGGGGAATGAGAAATCGTACAGATAAGGACAGCTATGTGGCCATGTCTATACTTTTCTTTTTTAGATCTTGCTCTTCTCAGGAAGCTGTATTATATTCGTACATAGTGGGAAAAAAAGTCTTTATTTACATTGCTGCCACATCAGATTGATGGCTATCTATTTGCCCCTTTTCATGTCATCTGAACATAGGCATCCCTCAGCCTCTTGCTGTCAATATCATCCTTTTCAGAGCTTGTGCTGGTCCTGGTGATCTTTATGAACCATTCACTCTGCTGTCTAAGACATTCCCTCAAAGAGGCCCCTAGGGAGTCCATGCTGATTTGGAAACCTGGAAGTTTCTGTAAAAGAGCTCTATACTTTAATTACATCCATTTTAATTAAATCAATCTGATTCAGTTCCTGAGCCAAGTCCTCATTTTCTCACACAATAAGGGGGAGAGAAAATTTTCAGAGTGGAAGTCATGAACCTCTCCCTTTCACTGTCAGGGTCTGAGAGATGCCCAGAAGCCTCTGTGACTCACTCTACTATTATAAATCAGTGGGCTGTCATGGTATTTTCAGATGCCTGCTGTCAAGAACTGTATCCTGCCTGCAAGCCAGAAGAATAATTCAGGAAATTAATGCTGCATTTGTGGAGAGTAGAAAATCTTGTAGAGTCAAGATTTTCATTTCCAGCAAATCTTTAACATTCGAACACCAGGAACTAACATGAACATCCAAACTATTCACACATATTTCCTATTTTTAGTGCAGCTCCACCAAAAATAGTCTGGTTCCTCTTTCCAGTGCTGAAGCTATGACAGAGAACATGCCATTCCCTTTGACAGCTTTTGGAAACCAAGGGCACTTGCTTCACATTTAGGTGACCATTAAAAGAATATACTTTAAATAAATGAATGCTATGAGAGTTGTGAGCTTCCCTTAGGGAAACATTATTATAATGATACTGTATGCACCCAAACTAACAAAATACATGACATAGGCACAAAAAAGATTTTCTTGAATAGAACTTCAGGTAGTCAGTGGACTACCTCCCAAATGACACATTTAGGACTCCTGGGCAATCCAGAATGTTGAATATGTACTAGTTTTCCTTTTATGCATATCAGAACACAAAAATATAATTTCAATTCCTTAATTTGCCTAAAGTAGTAATTTGGAAATGGTTTTATTCATCTGTAATCTTTGTAGAGGAGGTTATAAAGTATAATTTAAAACAATAAATCAATCTAGAATTTATAACTGTATCAAAATTAAAATCTTTCCTTGATTATGGAGCAGCGGCTTTTAAACTTAGAGACATTTTATAAATTCCTTACAAAGGTACACAGGATCTGATCCAAACAAAGTCCTCCTGCAACTTTCTAAGTAAAGTCTAAGGAAAAGAAGACATAAGATTATATACTCAATATATTTTCATATGTTTTCCTCTGAGAAGGACTCTGCTGTACTTTTAACCTCCAAAACAAGACATACAATATGAATTTTCTGTTCCTCCAAGAATTAGGAAAAAATGTCCCTTGACTCATGGATTCCATGCAGTGGTGTCCTTCGTCTGGAGCTTGGAAAAAGCAACACTAGCACATCTACTGAAGTTACCAGGAATTTTTAACCTAACATCACTCTTATCTATCTCATGTCCACAGTCAGATCCATTTCATGACCTAAGCCAGGTCATGAAGTCTGAAAGCCTTTTAAGCCAAGCATATTCAAATGTGTTTGCATCCTTAGCACACACAATTGTAAAATCAAGTGTTTATGTAGAGAGATGACTCATCATACACCTGTAGGGCTAATATGTAGGTTCAATTTGTGTATTTAATCTTAAGAAGCTTTCTGTGGAACTATTATCATTATATGTGTTATTAATGCCAGTAGGGGGTCCCTACNGTTCTCATGGAATTACACTGATGCTTCTGAGCAGATTTTTCCTTTATTTTGTTTCACTTCATACCTTTACCCCCTGCTGCATCCTGTAGTTTTCTTTTCTATACTTTTTCCTTCCTTTTAGTTTAATTAAGTGAATTGAAGTGAACAGACAAATTCACTTGTGAATTGCCATTTGTTATACCAAGGTCTCCACATCCATGGAAATTGCTTTTTGCATCTTTAATTTGCAGGCAGGATGTAATAGGAGTGTAAGCAGGTTCTGTCCCACAGGATTATTAGACAGATGAAAAATGAGGTGCAATAATAGTGGAATAAATAGAACAACACCACAGTGAGAGAACAGCTAGTGAGAGCAGATTATTTGAGAATACTTATATGCCTTGTGGGAAGGGACACTATTCTAAACCTTTCTGAGTTGACAGAAGTGCTGGTAGGAAGAAAAGGTGTTTGTATACATTTGACACTTGAAATTTCAGTCCATTGGGAAAATGTCTAAGATGAATAAAAGGAGCCAAACATGTCCAAGTAGTGATTAGTTGCTTTGACTGTGGTTTTTTTACAACTGTCGGCATGGCGCTATCAAAATCCAAACCAGTCTTTTATTATCAAATAGGGACATGACGCTTGATAATACATTTTCAATTGATAATACATTATGAACTAACACATACATTATCAAGAATGGACATCCCTGAACAGTATAAGATCATTGAAATGGTGGCCAAAGAAAACTGTTTTAATCTTCCATATATGGATTTGAAAATGCAAAAAAAAAGTATCTAATCCTGTCATTAGTGTACAAAGAATTCTTAGTAAGACAGCTGTTAAAGGAAACAAGAAGATGGAGACCTGGTCAACTGACAAAGAGTCAACAAAGCTGTATATTTGTGGTGATGAGGAAGATCTAAAGCAATATCTGCACAAGCAGACAATCCAGTGGGATGGAAGCTTGAAAAATCACGAGTGTTGTGTAGGTCTGCCTTTAGGAATAGACAGCACCCATCTGGGACCTTGCATGGTGCTCTGTCTGCTGCTGAGGTGTGGCATTCACAGGCAGTGGCCTCAGAGCCATGGATGTCTTTAAATGTCCAGTAAGTAATGACAGGGACTTGAGAGTCCCCAAAACAGGTCAAAATGTGACTGGTCTGAAAATAAAGGGGCTATATTGATCCAATAAATATTTATTAGCCCCAGACAGCTCCTTTCTCATAAATTGGTTAGGAAAGATAAACTGGAAAAAAGACCTGATAAAGCAAAATTAAATGATCTCATACACACCTCAATTACCCTCCTGATTTTAACTGCAGACAGGAATTTGTCTTGAAGAACTTAACCTCTAGATCTGAAAAGTCCAGCAATCTGAAAGAGAAGAACAAAAGATAGTAAGTTAAAATTTACTCTTGGTAAAATGTAAATACATTTGAATTGGAATAGCAGAGGGCCTTTGAAGAAAAACTAGGAAAAAAAAAAAAGAAAGGTGAGAAGCTGGTAAAACCAACTTGTGAATTAGATAATCTTCAGCATAGACCATAAAAATGCCCTTAAGAGTATCAACAATTTGAGTTCATGCTGTACTTTTCCAAACTGCAACATCTCAAGGTGATCTATACAACAGCTTGAACTGCTGTGAGGGGAGTTCATTTTGACTTGGGACTTAATTACAGCATTTACACATTTACATTAACTATTATTCAGTGACAAAGAAAATAGGGACCATTGAAAGAAAAGCTATAAGGTAAGAGTTGTTTTTAATAACTTTTATTTGTTTAAAGTAGAAGTCCTCTTAAAGAACTTATTTAGAAACAAAATATATATTTGACAGAAAAGTAGCAAAAATTTACTGCCAATGTTATTACTACATTTGATAGATTCAAGAAAACTGCTAGGATAGGAGATGAAACAATGATTTTGGTGTTAGAAAGTACTCTGAGAAACAATCAATAGGTTGTGGACATGAACATCAATTAATCATCTTAACTTGTGATGGAAGTGCCCTTCCACATGAAACCGCATTTCAACTCAAATGACAGGGGATTGCTGCTTCCTCGGCAGAAAGAGAAGGATTTTGGAAAAATAAAGTTTTAAAAAACCTGAAGGCCAAAAATATATTTCCATGACTGACACAATAAAAGCTTTATTTAGTTTCTGTTGTGTGACCTGCCCTAGTCTTGCAGACAATATAATAATAATATTGTGGAAGAGCCAACAAGAATTAAAAGCCATCTAGAGTCTTATAATTTTGGTGCCATTTACTGGTATTTCAGTAAACTCTTAAAAGGCACTATGAACCTATTTACTGACGGCTGAAGTGTGTTTCTGAGACCATTATTGTCCTTTCAAAATGTTATCCTGGTTTCAAGAACCACTGAAAAGCATAAGCATCTTGTTTTTTCACTTGAATCTTTTAACATTGTCTTCTCACTCTCAGCTATGACAACTTTGAGCTGTTACCTTTTATAAAATAAGAAATTTTAATCATATCTCCTCAGAATTCCTACTGACAATCTCTTCCTCACATTTATCAACACTTACTATTTCAGTCAGTTCTGCATCTGCTTGGTTTCTAAGGCAATATGCAGTGTATCCATTGATTAAATCTCAGGAATCACATCACTGTTTAGAAACTGATGCTATCAATGCAGCGATCCTATTGTGAGACATTCATTTCTTCCAAGCTGGATTGTGGTAATTTTTATTAAACAGATTTCCTAAAGCTGTCTGGATGAATTTACAGTCCTGTATGCTTCCATTCTTCTTGTCCTTAAAGCAGCAACACCTTTCTAGGGATTTCTGTTTAATGAAGTGAATGCTCTGGTCATATGTGAACACTTGAAAGCCATACTATCTTTCCAAGGTTTCCACACTTGTTTCAATCTCTCACTGTTTTCCAGGTCCTGGTCTGGCTCCTTGTCCCCAGATCTCAGCTCTGCCTTACAGCACAACATTCCTTCATTTCACTCAAGCACAGAAGATACTTTCTGCCAAGTCACCAGGTTCAGAACACCACTCTATTAACATTTCAATCCCAAAGTCTCTCTGAATATATCAGTCTTGATGCTGATACTGTTCAGGCCTAGCAAATGCTGCTGGGAGACTGCAGAGCAGTCTGAAACATAACCTAATACCTTTTACTAGGTGTACATTAGAAAGGAGTCTGGTCCAACGGGATTAATTTCTTTTTTTTTTTTTTTTTTGCAAAAAAAGCTGCATTGAAGCCCTTTTGTGGAGGTGTTGAGAGGCCTGCCTTCAAGGCAATGGGAAGATACACTTGGAAATGGCTCGATCGTTTTCAGCTGGCAACTCTTTTGTTTGCTGATAATCACTCATAGCAAACCTTTTTCCCTGGAAACTCTTCAAAACAGTGCTCTAAGGAAATCTTCCTGGTTTCCCTGTTGCCGGGTGTGGTCTACAAGAGACTTCCACCTCTGCAGGTCTCATCATATTTTTCTTGGCTGTTACCACGCATAAAAGCGTCAGCAGAATTTTTTTTCTTTGAAAGATGCCAAATAAGATGTTAAGCTGGTGTGGAAAGAGGTTCTGTGTTACACACAGCAGGTATCTCCATCCTTGTTGAACATACCAGGTGTTCCAGCTTTTTTCTGTGGAGAGGGCTTCAAACTGCTTTCCTGTGAACCTACCACTGGTGGTTGTGCCAGTATTGTTGCTTTACATTTTTAGTTTTTTACAGCAAATAGCTGTATTTCTGTGAGGCTCTGAGTTGGCTTCATAAGCCACAAAGGCTGGGAGGATACTTCTTAGCATCCAGGAGCAGGATTACCAGGTCATCTCATGGAGTCACTAATGTCAAAATGAACTTGCTAAGAGGAAATACACTGTGCAGGTGCAGTGTTTGGATAGGCAGATGTGCAGGTTTACTCTCCTATTTGCACATGGTGTTGCAGCCCACTTCTTGTATGCTTGTCACCCTTCTCTCAGTGTCTAGACTGGTCTAGGAGTAGAAACATCTATTTCATGGTTCTTTAACATGCAAATCAGATTGTGTTTACTTGGGCATTTTCTAACACTGGTTAATTTCTGCTTTAGCTCATCTGAGAATAGTACTTATCAGATTAATTTCTGAATTATAGATGTAACCAATGTAATATCCATGTAATTGTCCCAGAAATTAATTTGGCATATTATATTTAAATATTTATGTGAACACAGTCTCCATGCCCCCTCATTTAAATATTTCCTTCTCTTGCTCAGACATACAAGATCTGAGGCTGAAAACAATCTGATTGTCAATGTACTGGAGTACACTATCAATAACACTTAGGCCCCCACAGAGAGGAAATCAGCCAGGGTAGGGGGCTCTTTTTCCAAATTAGATTTCTTGGAACAGACAAAAAGAAAAAATCCTTTATTTCAAACATCTGTCTGCACTAGAAAGCCTCCACCAAAATCACAGGATGTGTCATAATTAAATGGCTTGGAAATAATGTCTCGAGAGCTGAAATTTTATATTCAGTCATGCATAGCAGAACAGAGGAGGGCTTCCCCTCAAAAAGCTTCCTTTCAGTAAATTATTATAGTCCCAAGAAAACAGGACCTGTTATGAATCCAAAACAGAATTAAAACTTTTAAGCATACAAAGGTTTCGTTTATGAAGATGGAGGTAACCAATCTATAAATTCCCAGGTTCTGACCCTTGAAGCTTCTTTTTCTCTGTACTAATGTTTCAGTCACTCATCAATAAAATGCTTGCTGGTCACCTGAGAAATGGAACAAAGAGGAGTTTCAGTGATAAGAGTTTGCCACTGCTCAGATGTTCCTGAGCATGGGTTTCTTCTACGTGAAGAGCAAGTCCATGACTTTCCTTATGTATCCTCATCCAAAACTGCCAGAGGTGGCTGCACAGAAGTAGATCAAAAAGCATTCCTGATATGAATTTTGATTCAGGGATGTGAGTCAAGAGCCAGACCTACATGTTTTGCAGGCAAGGCATGAGGACATGAATGTCTGACACTTATGTAAGTGATGGTCTCATAGTCATAATCCCACAGTGCACCCTCAAGGAAAAATCTTGCATTTCTGTGAATCCCTATGAAAAGCAATATTTCTTTGAAAGACCTAAAATGAGAGGTGAAAGAATAAGGATGAGCTGGGTGAAATGCTATTTCAAACAATAACTTCTTGAAGTTGCAGATGACAGTGTTTATGGATGGAGATTAACTATGTTATCTGGGCAGAACGACTCTCAGTCTATTTAAAAGAAGAAACAAGCCTTTTGTGGGTAAATGGGAATATCATATCACAATTATGCAACAACATACTTAGACTAAGCATTGAAATTTCCCTCTGTTCCAAAGAGATATTAATCACCGCAGGAAAAAGGAATCTATTCATCTGTCATCCTTAGAGAAAAGTGCTAAAATGTATTAAAGTTCAATAAACAGCTTCACATGACATCAACGCTTCACATGACATCAACAGCTGAAATACTTCACATCTTTCAGTCCTGTATAAAAAGAATGTTTTTGAAATGTACATACTAAAAGAAATGCAGGGACATGATGGTTGTGAATATAGAAAACTATTTGTACACAATCAAGTTAGGTAATGGTGCAAAAAATTGTTCTATAAATCAATCAGCTCTCTATACTTGTTTCATTAAGGGATAATATAACTCTGATATCATTTCACTAAAGTTGGCTAAGCTTCTCATATTTGATTTCCATCCAAATTTTTTTGCAGAACTCAGCATTTTAGAAACAAAGGAAAGAAAAAAATCCAGTGCAGATGTACATTTTCCTGATGTTTAATGCAGAACAGCAAGGTTGCAGTACATTAGTCATCATGGCAAACAGCCGATATGGAATATTAACTGAACTTTGAAGAAAAGCTGTATTTGTTCTAAATGCCTATGCTGGCATTTGTAGAGCATTTTAATATTCTGTAGTGGGTGTGAGAGTTATCATTAAGTGAGGGCTTTACAGCAAAGCCTCTCCCTACAGGCAAATTCTTGCAGCTCTAACTGATGGTAACGTGTAGCCATAGAATCAGACCTTAAGTCAATTTTTGCCTCATATTGCCATCTTGATTTGTACAATTTTATTCTGAAATGCTTCATACAGAATGAGAAAAACAGCCATTGATATTTCCTGGAAACACTTCATTCCTGATTCACCTCCTGCACATTCTTCACTTGATCCTGTTAACAATCCTCAACTCAAAAGGTGTTAAGCTCCCTCTGTTACTGTTTAGTTCACTGGGGTGACAGGAGATTTTGACCAACTGTGTGATCAAGTCACATGCAAGATCATTTAGTTTTTGAGTGAGATGAGATCATGTGTCTCCTTAAAATCAGCTTGTATAAAGTTTGAAGGGATCCATATAACATTTCATGCATGCAATCATTAGTCATCTGATATATCAAAAATGAACACACCCTCCAAAATATCAGCTTCCCCAAATCCTCTTCTTTGAAGATGTAAAGTGAAATTCATCAGATTTATTACCTTGGAGATTCTATTCTAAAGGGTAAGCCACAGTATCTGTTCTCAAGTGTTCAGAAATCACACTCTTACATAATGGATAATTTCAATTTCAATTCTTGGACACATGAAAAGTCATGAAAATAAGCAATTGGCATGACTTTTCTTTTAGTGATGAACAAGTTAACATTTGTAAGATAATTTTTGGCACTGATGTTATTTTGTAAGGTGAAATAATAAGAGAGGCAAATGCAAGTTTTTAAGCATTTTTCTTGGTGTAATCATATTTCCACTCTATTACTGATCTTCTATATCTGTATGTTTAAGCCATTTCAACAACACAGTTTTATATTTTTTCATTTTGTTCATTCTTATACATTTATTCACTTGTATTTTTACTTACCTTTTTTATCATACTGGGATACATTTCTCCCTCTCTCTCTACACCAAGATAAACTTTTTCTTCATTGATCTGCTGATCTGGGCATAGGACCTTTTTTATCTTGGCTTATCCTTATTTTAGCCCAGAAATAATTAGGTTCCACCTAGTTCTGAGGAAGGTATGTCTCACCTCAGAAGAAAGTTCTCCAAGTGGCAAACAGGTTACACAAGAGTTAGCAAGGTTCACCCTGGTTCAGAGACTTCTGAACCCTCCCACGCTGCAGCACATGAGACAGCAAAACTGGTTATCTTCACTCATCAGAGGCCCATCTCCTACAGTCAAGGACCAATGTTATTTGTGGTTCATGTGCTCATCCATGTGCCAAATACTCATATCCAGATCCCTGGGTCTGTCTCCACACTGCCTGGTTTACATGGCACTCTCAGGCTTACTATCTAACCCATAAATCCTTTCAGCTCTTTGAAGTCTATGGCCCTGATCCTCAGACTTCAAAGCATATTCCAGTCTGAATAAACACATACTGCCTAAATCAATCTCACTGTCTCACTGAATTCTGCAGTTTTACTGTAATGAACTGGTTTGATTTTTTTCTTTCTACTTTTTTTTCTTTTTCCCCTTCTCTTAGTGGAAGGCTTAGAAGCAGGTGTTTTACTGATGAGAAAAGACATTTCAATTTTTCACCCCCTCTACACTAGGTCAACCATCATCAGAGTTTAGCTAGCAGAATGATAAGTGCTAATGCATCTACAGAATTGCAATGAAATACATCCTTGGTTAGCATGAGAGGAGAAGGTTGGTGTGCAGATGTAGCCAAGGCTTATAGGTAAGTATGTCAAAAGAAGTGAAGCAGTAGCTGTACAATAAGGCAACAGAAGTGGAACAGATGAGAACAGAACACAGACAATGAAAGTGAAAAAGGAGAGGAAGATTGACTATAAATCTGTTGAGTTAGAGCAGAATCACTTTTTCTTCACGCCTTGATCAAGTAGAAATATTTTTGAATAGGGGGTGCAATGTGCCTTTCTTATACTAGGAAAAGTGGTAAGACTGTAACCTCATCAGATATTTGGGTAGTGAAGTTGCTGCCTTGTGTTTAGGCAGAAGCAGCTGGAGTGAAGATTAGATTGGTTCAAAGCAGAATAGGGACAGCCTGCAATTATTCCAGTCCTCTGAGTCTAGAATTTTACTTTCCATGGGCAGCTGCAGGATAGCTGGACAGCTGCTCTCTACCATTAACAGAGAGGTAAGTGATTTTTTTAATCCATTTCCAAAATCAGATTGATCTTAGACTGACAAACATCTAAAGCTTTCTGTATCATCCTAGCTGTGTCAAAAACAGAGAGCAATAAAGTTGATTCATTAAAAAAAAAAAAAAGGCATCTGTGATATATGCAACCCAGACAAATATTATATATTTTGATTTTCAGCCAGGTAATTTTACTTCAGGCTGTAGACATTAACACCCAAAGTGGATTGACAGCATGAGTGACTACTTGAAAAGGAAAGAAAAAGTCCTGTGGGTCTACCATAAAAATATTTTTCCAGGGCAACCTTTGAATCAAGATGGCAACAGACTGATCTTGTAGACTTACAACTGATAATAAGGTTTGAAATATCTCATGAAGAGAAGAAACAGTTTAAGGTCTCTTGGTTAAAGAGAAGAGCTAACAACCTACTGGGATCAAAAAGGATTGACTTTGCTGAAACAGTTTGGGATAAAAAGAGTAACAGAAAAAGTCTTAATTTCCTTTTATGGCTCAACAGTCAGAGTTCATACAGGCAAAATAGATAAGGACTTTAATGGTTAGAGAAAAAGGTGCTGATTTTGTAAATGAAGTCAGTGTGGAAACCATTTCTTCCTATACATATTTTAAAAAGTGAACAGACAAAGAACAGGATAAATGTGTTTTACAAATGCTAGAAACATATGTAACAAGATTGTTGTATTAGAAACATATGTTGAGGGAAAATTATGATTATATTGGAATGACAAAGAGTTGCTTAAATCAAGCTATCAACTGGGAGATAAAATTACCAACATATAAAGTTTGCAGATGGGTGAGGTAAAACAAAAGTAATGAGAGAGGGAGAAATTTGCGCACAGGGAGAATACTGAATAAACAGAAATAAATGACACTAGGATTTTGGCTGACACAATAGGAACTATTTGAAATAAAGTGAAGAATGAGATATGGAAAAAGTCCTTGGATCTTGCCAGAGAACTTCAGAAGAGAATGAGAAAGCACTATCAGGAAATGTTTTTACAGATGAAGGAAGTCTGTATCAAACTTGGTATAATGATTGTGTTAGGAGTTCAATTACCTAGACATTTCCTAGGAAAATATTAGTGGGGGAAACGTATGAAGGAAGCATGATTTTGAAAGTAATACAAGATTGCTTCCTGTACAGGAAAAGGGTAATGTGGATGTAGGGACTAGAAATAAAGCAGATACAATTAATACAGTTAAATATGGGGAGAATAATACATTAATTAGTATAATACCAAGGCTGAAATGTCAGAAAGACTGTAAAAAGGTAAATAGGAATAGTATTTTAGTAAAATCAGACTCTAAATGGCTATTAATAAGTTAAAAGTAGCCTGAAAGCATCCAGCTCTGCCAAAGGAAATTCAGAAACCCATGTGAGATATGTTTCAGAAGGATATATTAAAAATATAAATAATATATTGTGAATGAAGACAGAGCAAGCACTGAAGTTGTTTCAGGGAAGAATAATGCAGTATCTACTTCCAGTTTAAGAACAAGCATAGAATTATTTTGATGACAGTAGCGAAAGTTTCCGACAGCTGAAGTGACCTATGAGCTTGTCTCATCCATAGTATTGCCACTGCTGACATAAAAGCTGGAGAAGGAACTGGAGTCAAAGAGAAGAGATTGGATGTGAAGAGGGAAATTATAAATGTCTAAATGTATAATCACATATTTTCCTGCTTCTGGGGGATGAGCTTCACAGATGAGCTTGGGTGCCATGCACAGGGCCCAGCAGCGATCCTCCAGTGCACATTACTCATTTCAGATGTGGCGAACCTGACTTGAGACCATAATTTGTCTATTAGAGGAGGACCCCGTTCTCCAAGGAAACCACTTTTTCATTAACAAACAGGTAGCCTGGGGCAAGTTGCTTTTATCTTTTCATTCTGGAGATTATACAATTGTACCACTGATACAGTATTTGCTGTTTGTTGAGTGTTGGCTGTATAAAGGGTGGCAGGTCACTGACTGAGGAGTGCCAGGACAACATTTCAATGCATGGCACAATTTCACCCAGAACTGTTGCGGCAGTCCTAAATTTCCTATTGCCCTGCAGCTAGTGCTGTGTTCTGCTCTGGAGACAAGAATATGAGTTCAAGCTGCTATTCCAAAAAAGATGAAGTAACGTGAAGCTGTACCTGCCACCCCTTGATCATGTTTCTCAGCCTTCCACAAAACTTCCTTCTCCACCTTTATCACTGGCTCAAAAGGGCAATTGCTGAACCCCCTTTTTTGCTTATAGCTCTTTTTTTTTTAATAAAAAATGTGCTGCAAATACCACTAAAACTAGGTTTGGCTTTAAATTATCTGTTGGTATGTTAATTTAATATGTACAGGAGTCTTTTGTTTCACTTTATCCCAGATTATTTCTTTTCACTCAGAAATGCCACAAAATAATAAAAAAATGACAGAAATTATTTCCACTCTCCTGGCTGTCATCACCTTCATGCAAGGAAACTACTTCTTACCCATTTTTGGACAATGTTTGCAGCCAATGCACTCATGCTGATCAGTTCAGCCAAAATCACTTTGCATTCCTGTCTAGACACAGGACTAGATTCTGTCTGGATTTCTAAAGCCACAGGGAATCCAGAGGAGAACTGCTGGATTTACCCAACAGAGAAGTGGACAGATACCCCAATGATTTCCCCGATGCAAGGAGAACACTTCTCCCATGAAAATAGAAACAGGACTCCTTCAGGTAAAATTCTCCTAGAAATCTGTTCACTTTGTGAAATGTTACATCTTAGTTATCAGGAAGATTAGGTGCACAAAAATATTCACACTTGCAAAGAGCAAAAGTCAGGTTGAACCTTTATTAGGCAGCAGTCTTAGTGTAGGAACCAAGACAATATAAATTCTTCATGTGTTTATTTCTATTACCTTTATTCCATGGCTCAGTTCTTATCTGTTCTCCAGCCCAGTACAACTGGCCTCTTTGGCAGCTGACCATCTGCACTGTTTGTAAAATTGGCCATTACATAGACTTTTAGCAAAAAATGTGTATGTGACTTGTATTGATCTATTAAGCCAACTTCTAGTTTCATCCCCCCATCTACTTGGGTCAGTTAATTTTTCATGTCTACTTAACTCCCATCTCAGCACTCCTCAGTCAAAATCTGTTATAAACATTTGGCTTCCTATGCATCTTCCAAAGGACTGAAGCTGATCATCAGATTGAGTACTAAATACTCTACAAAGTCTGCACACATATTACTAAATACTGCAGAAAAAGGACAATGCAATCACTTCCCTTTAAAAAAATATCTTGGGGAAAAACAGAAACGAGAAGAGATACATAGGTTATGACCACCCAGATAGTTTGTGAGGTATGAAGTGAGTACATGTGCTCCGTCTTTCTTCACACAGCAAAAGACTCAGACTTTCTTTTCCTGGAACAAGAAACAAGAGTATCAGTAATTTTCTTGTACTGAGATGATTTGAACTAACGGTCCAGTTTGAAAGCCCACTGCTGTAAGGATTAAAGCATACTTTTAACATTTTGTGTGTTCCTTGACATTTATGGATCAATGTTATAAGGTTTGTCTCACTGCTGTTTTCCTCTGAGGTTATGATAATTCCACACATTTCTCCTTCCATTCACAGCAACCTCACACTCACATGCAACAGACTGGTAGTAGCAAGCACAGGTCCCTGCTGTATAATTGTCATGACAGGAAAGATCTGAGAAACACTTCAAATGGATAGAGCTGAGTTTTGTAATTATTGTAAGAAAACATTGATAGAAACATTTAAGATTGTACCTGTAAGGAAAAGTGATTAGTCCCTCTTTAAGCACCTCTTAGCAGCGTGCCAAAGCATTAAGAAAGAAAAAACCCTATGACTTCCAGGTATATTTCTGAGGATCTGAATAACTCATTATGTCTACTTTATCACTATAAGGCAGTGTAATCATTTATTCACTGCCTCCAGAAATGAGAAAGAAGAATGGTGAAAATGTTAAAAAAAAAAATATTTGTAAAACATTACTTTTGTCAGGGGTAGTTGTCTGGTCTTGTGCCTGAAAACCATCAAATCTCAAAATGCAGTCTTTTCAAAAGCTTTATTCCTTTCCCCAAAAGAAATATAACAAAGTGACACCAGCACTCCTCAAGCTCTGAGCACAAACACATTTAACAGCATTTGAGTCACAGCAGCACAGTGCAGTCTGCCTGAGCAGACCTGTTCTCCCACATGGACCCTAGTAAAATTAACAGGATCCCAAACATCTGCAAGAAAGTACATCAGAACATTAGAACCTTGATTATTCCAACCACTGCCATATATTTATATTCTGGACTCAAACTGAGATCTTCATTTTCTGCTTACACTTAACTGTGGAAATCAATCATTTGGGATTGTAATTATACATACGATGCTCAGGGAAATTATAATAACATTGAAGGCACCACATCTTTAGCCTGCATTTTGTCTTAGACATGTCAGAGAATGCTTAATGAAGCATTTTACATCCCATTAAAACTTTATAGCACACACTACCTCCTACTAAAATTCCTTAGTCAATACCTAAGTGCAACTTAAAATCAGATACACTTATAAAATATAAACATATTGTACAAATCCCCTGCATGTTAGAGTTAATGCAGCTTATTAGAGAAGGATAGAGCTCCATGTATTTGGTGCAGTACTCACAGAAATAACTGCTTGTGGTAATACACGCTAGCTGGAGATCAGGTTACATTTGTGTACAGTTACATTGCAGTTACCAAAATCTTGATATATGACTGAAAATGAATATACTTAAATTCAATAATTCTCTAATACAAATTACCTAGTTGTAATCTGTGCTAATCAATGTTTGTGGTGCATTGACCCTGGTTGGACACAAGGTGTCAAAACCACTCTCTCATTCCCTTCTGCAGCTGAACAGGGAACAGAAGATATAACGAAAGGCTCATGGGTCAAGGTCAAGACAGAGAGGCATCACTCACGAGTCACCATTACTCTTTTCTCCCCTCCAGCAGCACAGGGGGCTGTGGTCAGGTCCATACACGTTGTCTCTGCCATTCCTTTCACCCAAGAGACTCTTCACACTCTGCCCCTGCTCCAGCCTGGAGTCCCTCCCATGGGAGACAGCCCTCCATGAACCTCTCCAACACGAGTCCTCCTCATGGGCTGCAGTTCTTTTATGAACAAGAACAGCATTATATCAAGCAAGTGTGTAATGATCACTGAAGCATGGAAAAGATATCAAATCTTGACCAAAAAAATTTTAAGCACTTAGCTAAATCTCGCTGATGTTAGTAGGGCAACATAATTCACTCCAGCTAAAGGCCAACCTAAAAAGGCAGGCAGGAAGGAGAAATTTGTAGAGAAGAGGGGATGAGTGTGCCAGATTCCATGTCAAAAAAAAGCAGTATTTTTGTTGTGACATAACTTTCCATTTCTGCTTTAAAATTTACGAGATACAATTTCAGTTTAATTTTGTTAGTCATCTGACCCAAATGATTCCTTCCAAAGATATCATCAGCAGCTGTGATTTGATCAAATTTAAACTAACGCTGATGAAGGAGGTAAGAAGACCACTCTCAACACTAGAGAAACCCACTGCAGAACTCCAAGTACTTCCTTTAAGCACTGGCTTTGTAGGAGCACAACTGGGAACAGTTCCAAGCTAGGCACAGTTTTTCCACATTTATTCTTCCAAATGTTTCAGACAAAATAATTAAAATTATAAACTACAAGATTCTTGTACAAGTATGGTGATAAACATGGGTGTTGTGACACCATGTGTCTATGCTGCTAGAAGAAATAAAATATAAAGGTCACTACTATCCTTGTCACAACTGTAGTAATAAATGGCAAAAATTCCTACCTAGTTATCAGAAAATTCTCTTGATAAAACTCTCCAGCCATACTGATGGGACCTTCTGCCCAAGTTAAAAATTAATATACTTACTATTGAATGGTTCCATTTAAATCAAGAAGTTTCATGTCTATTTTAGGCATCACTTAAAGCAAACTGTCACTTCTTGTGATAAAGCAGCCAGTGTTCTTAACAAGCTGACTTTTAAACAAATCAAAAAATATTATTAACCTTTTGATTTATACTTAGTCAAGAATAACATTCCCCAAACTTGTCTTTGAAGGTAGCTTTTAATTTTTCTTTTTTTACTAGAGTGATTAAAGTACAGGCAAATGCAAAGAGCTGTCCCAAGGCTCTGTACCATTTAAGGCCTATAGTGAAGTGACAAACTCTGATATCCTCTTCCTGGTTTTCTTCATAGAAGTAAATTCCAGCTTTGTCAATGACTTCAGCCTTAGAAAACCAAGGACTTGAACCTTTTCTGCTTAAAAATCCTGAAAGCTGAACTTGTCCATTCACAATAATAAATTATTATGGAATGAAACCTGCAGAAGTGGAGCTCAAAAGAGAGGTTTTTTTATAACTGAAATGCCACCAAAACACTGAAATTAATAGAATGTATGTGCTCCTTGGGCACACTATGGTTTCCAAATATGGGAGTGAGCATCTCCTGGGCCCTCAAGAGTGAAGACATCTCCTGTGCCTTCAAGAGACACATGAAGGTCACTGCAATGTAGGCACTGCCCTAAAACCATAGTCTAACTGTTGATTCATCCAGTCTCATATCCTGTCTCCAGTAAGATCTGCACCTCCTGCAGCAGAGGAAGATAAAAAGTTCCAGAGTGTTTAACGATGATCCGAATGAGGTTTCATCTATAACAGCTGACAGCAGCAGTCTGAAACCAAAAAAGTATTGTAACAGGGCTCTTAATGAAGATAGAAGGATGGTGGTTTTATATTTAATTTCTTTATAAAAATAATATCTGCTTCAGACTTTCTACTTGTATGAGTCTTTGAGCACTTAGACTACAGAATTAATTGTACTTACCACTGTACCTTTGAACTCTTGTTCCTCTTCACTGTGTTCTCTGCAGTGACACTGCCATCAAATTGAAGAAAAAAATGCAATGGAGCACTTTCATGTAAAGCTCAGGAATCAAAGCTTCAGGCTGAGGGAAGTGATTCACTTGGCTGCCTCTCATTATATGCTCGAATAAAGACAGTACTGGGTTTGCATGTCAGGTTTTGGTAGCAGGGACTGCTGGGGTATCCTCTGTGAGGAGCTGCTGGAAGCTTCCTCCATGTCAAACAGAGCAAATGCCAGCTGGCTCCAAGATGGATCTGCCACTGGCCAAGGCCATGCTCACCATCAAGGACAATAGTGCCTCTGGGATAACGCATGTCAGAAGTGGAAAAAAAGTTACTGTGTAAGAGCAATTTCCACCAGAGCAGAGCAGAGCAGAGTGAGAATATGTGAGGGCAGCGACTCTGCAGACACCAAGGCCACTGAAGGAGGGGGAGGAGGTGCTTCAGGTGTCAGAGCTGAGATTCCCCTGAAGCCCCTGCTGAAGACCAAGGCGAGGCAGGTTGTGACCCTGCAGCCCATGGAGGTCCATGGTTGAGCACCTGCAGCCCTGCAGGACCCCATGCTGGAGCAGGTGGATGCCTGAAAAACACAGTGATCCTGTGGGAAGCCCGCAATAGAGGAGCCTGTTCCTGAAGGACTCCATCCTGTAGAAGGGACCCATGCTACAGCAGCTCACAAAGAACTGCAGCCTGGTGGGAGGGACTCACAGTGGAGAACTTCACAGAGGACTGTCTGCTGTGGGAGGAACCCCAGGCCGGAGCAGGGGCAAGAGAAAGGACACTGCTCCCTCTCAGGAGGAGGGAGCAGCAGAGACAAGGTGTGATGAAATTACTGCAATCCCCTATCCCCGTACCCCTGTGCTTCTGGAAGGGAGGAAGGAGATAACTCAGGAGTGAAGGCGAATGCTGGGAAGTTAATTTTAATATTTGGATTTGTCATTATCTTGTTCTGATTTGATTGGCAATAAATTAAACTCATTTTTGGCCCAAGCTGAATCTATTCTGCCCATAACTGATGAGTGAGCTCTCATTGTCCTTTGCTCAGACCACAAGACTTTTTGTTATATTCTCTTTCCCATACCCAGTTGTGGAGTGGAGGGATAGGCCAGCTTTTGTGGGCACCTGACCATGAGCCAGAAGCAACTCACCACAGAGAGTTGTTATGTTTTGTTTATACTTTCAACAGTAGAATTTAAAAATAAAAAATGCCCTAATCTTCAACATTTTCATTCCAATAAGAAAAACCAGCAATTTATGTCATTGCACAGTCAGTCATCATCATAATAGTACACATCAGCTTGAGCAGATCAAAACTGAAGGATAAAAATACATTTTGCCTTGATAAAGGATTTGTTACAGAATAGAAGGTTTTTAATACATATACAGAAAACAGGAGGAAAAAATAATGGAAAAAGAGATCTCAGTAAGAAAAACTGGTCTTCTGGTCAGAAAAGAGGAAGAGGAAGAACAGTGGGTTTTGGTTCCCAGTTCTGATGATGCCTTGGTATCCACCAGAAATGTAAAAATATGTGAAACCTTATGATCTTGATTGAAGTGGGTATAGACAAGTACAACCCTCATAAGGTATACACAGGTATTCCAGCCAATAGATCTTTTTTTTTTTTGTCTGCTTACATTACCTGAAATACCTTCCTGTTCAGTCTAAAATTTTCCCGAGCTCTTATACCAGAAGTGCATTGGGAAACTTGTGTGTCTCTCTTTTATCTACAATTATCTAAGCAAAAGCAAAGAGATGCTAGCTAACATTCAGCCCATTTCCCATGGCAAGGACTGCAACTAAATCCATCTGCAGGAGAATTGAAGACCCTGCCCAATTCCATCTGACCATCCTACCACCAGACAAGTGTCCCAGACTGCATTCTGCAGGAACCACATCTCAAGGATCCCACACAGGCACTGCAGTTTGCACAAGGGAAAAAAAGCTCAGCTGAAGCTGAACCACTCTGCCAGCAATGCCAGGGATATGGAAGCTCCCAGGAGAACTCCAAGCTTCAATCCAGTGTAAAAACAGTTGTGATTGTCCTGGAAAAGTAGAGACCAAGGTATTAAAGATCCATGACATTACAAGGATCTACATTGTGTCCACAAAAGTGCATTTCATGGCTCTAGTCTCTGGATTAGGACTGTGCTTCACCAGACCTCTGATCTCATTAGTGATATTCAGCTCATGTTAGCTCAAACATTTGACAAATTAGTACCTAACTTTTCCTACAAATTTCGTTGATTGAAAGAACAAGATGTTGATCTCAATAAATGCATTATACATTTCTAAAACTAAATCTGCAGTTTCTTTCATTCTTTTGTGCTAAGTACCTAGTGGATCATTATTTTGAAAAATCTCATGAAATAGCCCCCATCTCTGTTGGTGACTCCATTATAATGCAACAAAATGAAACACAAACTGTTGTTTTTCTGGGGTTTTTCATCTATTTATTCTACATTAAACAAAATCCTCCCAGATCACCACAGTTCCAGATATGGCTGAATTAAGTGAGGCCCAGTTTGCAGCAAATCTCTGACGTAAATAGCCACTCTTGACAAAGCTGTAGAATAACACATAATTTCTGTTAACTTTTTGCCTACTAAGTTATCTCTTACGCAATTATCAAAGTAAGTCAAACTAATGAACTACTTAAAAATAAATGAAATATCACTGATAATTTTGTTTTAGTGCAGTAAAATTAGTGACAAGCATGAGTTTATGATTTAAACTATGAAGTTCCTTTTACAAGGTAGAGGGCATTTGGAGGCAGGGTTTTTGATTCAGATCCTAATCTTAATTAATCTATTGTATTGTAAATCCCTACTACTAAACGAGTTTGCCTTATCATTATGCTCATCCGTATTGTAAAAACTAGTAATACGAACAAACTGCTGCACTTTCTGGGAGATAACTGTCAGTTTTGATCAGAAGCACTTTCATTATTGGAAGGGAAAAAAATAACTTTTCAAAATTGGCAGCAGATGAGGTTTTGCTTGCTGGAGTAATACATTTCAACAATATGACTCCATATTGAATTGCAAGAGTTGAGCTGCATCATGCTTTCTATGATGGTCTATAAAGCTGGTTAGCTAGAGTCTAGTGGAAAAATTTTTATAAAAATCAAAATTTCAGGAAAAGAAAACAAGTTTCTCAAATTTAGTGTTAATGTTCAAACCGTAGTATGTGTTGGCATCCCAGTAGTTTGTGTCCCTATATTATACTGGGCTTGCTGAGCTCTAGAAACAAGTTTAATTACAAGCCTAACTCAAAATCAGTCAGCTCTGATCATCATTTTAGGTAATGCTTGTGATACTGGGATTTTTTTACATTGCTATGTCACATTATTTTTTCTTTTCAATGATGCCTTTATCAGCAATTTTTCTTTTCATTCATTAACCCTCTAATCTTTTATTCTGTGTTTTGTAGAGGGGTGAATCATCAATATATCGCTTTTCACCAGGATTAGTATTGCTCCTTTCATATTAATAAGAAGTTGGTTATTGTTAATTTTCTATAGTTGATAAGGTCAAAACTTGCCTGCACTTTTATCCTTATCCTGGTTCAGTAGTTAAAAATGCTAAAATTAGTTTTATGCCCTTAATCATACGTTTCACAAAGGGATTTATTTTTGCTCTTATTTTTTCCTCTTATTCACAAAATGAGAGAGACTCTCTTAACGCTTTCTATATCTTCCTCTGCAAACTACAGAAATTGAGGTAAAATCTTACCCCACTCAGTACTGGTGGGTCTGAGATGAGCATTGACTTTGAGGATTAATTCTGGCAGAACATTTACAATTCCAGGTTTTTGAGGCAGTCTTGAATTCCCTCTTCAAATAATGATAATATCAGAAGAATTACCAAAATGTGGCTTAGCGTATCAGGGAGCTCTTACTGTGGTTCCTCATTTTTGTGAATGTGAATATAATTCACAGTTTTGTCAGGAACTGCAATTTTCTTTCTTTTTATTGACTGAAGATTAGAAGCTTTAATAGAAAACATATAATACTTAGAGAAACAAGTTTCACTGACTGCAAATGATCTGTCTGTTCATTTCATTCAGGCCATTTATGTACAACAACCGCTGTGTAAAAAATTTATATGATCATTTATGGACAGAGGAAAGCAGATGTAAGTTATAGACTTCTGGTCTCTCTCTCTGAAGAGAAGTGATAAGGTAGAATATGTACAGAAAGCCCAAACTGCCCTCAGGCATTTACAGATTAACAACATAATCCATTTGTGTCACTTTTGTTGGTCAGATTCCTCTCACACTTTCCACAGTATAAAAAATTTCTGTAGATGCTCAGAGACAGAAATAAAATGACCCCAAAATAATGGAAATTAAAATCTGATCAGTGCAGCATTTTCCCATGAGCACAGTAAGGAGCTGCTCTTTTCCCCCACACTTTTCATACATGCATGCATACATGGACACAGGTATGAATTAGCTACTCTCATGGAGTGAGATCTGGACAGCAGGATTTTTCAAATGTAACAATCTCAATTGGACTGGCTTCCCCAGTTATACATTTGTAGGTCATAAAATAAACCTTATAGAATCATAGAACTAATAAGGCTAGAAGAGACCAACCCCTCTGCCACGGTCAGGGACAACTTCCACTAGACCAGGCTGCTCAAAGCCTCATCCAGCCTGGCCTTCCTTTCCAGGGATGGGGCATTCACAACTTCCCTGGACAACTTGTGCCAGTGCCTCACTAACTTCTAAGTAAAGAATTTCTTCCCAAAATCTTATCAAAGCTTCTCCTCTTTTAGTTTAAAACTGTTCCTCCTTGTCCTATCACTACCTGCTCCCATAAAAGGCCTTTTTCATAAAAGCCGTCTTTTTCATAAGCCCCCTTTAAAAACTGAAAGGCTACAATGATGTCTCCCCAAAGCCTTCTCTTCTCCAGCCTGAACAACCTATCAGCTCTCTCAGCTTGTGGTCACAGGAGAGGTGCTCTGATAGTCTTTGTGGCCCTCTTCAGAACCTACTCTAACAGCTCTGTGTCTCTCTTGTCCTAAGGACCCCAAAGCTGGATGCAGTACTCCAAGTGGAGTCTCACAGGGGCAGAGTAGAGGGATAAAATCATGACACTTCTTTTGATGCAGCCCAGGATATGGGTGGGCCTTTTGGGCTGCAAACACACTGTTGGCTCATGTCCGGCTTTTCATCCAGCAGAACTCCCAAGCACTTCTCCATAGGGCTGCTCTCAGTGAATTCTCCCAGTATAATTGCTCCAAACCAGGTCCAGCACCTTGCACTTGGACTCATAAAGTAATTTCATCTTCCTCATTCCATCTCATCACTCTCATCTTCATCCTGTACAGTCATCAAACCCATCTCTCTGGAATGTTCAATATTTTATGTGCTTTGTAACTGGTAGCTTTACTTACATGTGCATGGCTTAACACCTGGGGGCCTTCACAAGAGGGCCAAGCAAACCAAACCCAGTATTTGCTTAAGTCAATTAGATCTGCTCATTTGTTTTAGCTCTCTGTTTCCATGGTTTGGTTATTCCTCTGAAGGTAAATAATGGTTTTGACCTGTGTAAAGAAAGGCTTGTCAAGTGAAATGGCCTCTTCTGCTCAGCCAGAAATTGTGGATCACCACAAAGTAGTCAAACGGAGTATGCCTAGGAGACCTAAATGTAATTCAAATTTTTTGTTCAATCACAGACCAACACAACAAAAGGATTAACAAAAAGCTGATATATCAGGTAGGATGAAAAATTAAGTAATGCATTGATGACATGATTTTGATGTTACCACTTCTTGAGACCAGATACAGTAGGGACATAATTGGGATAAATTGTTCAGCATAGCTGGAAATAAAAGGTCAAGGAGAAATGTATTTTCCTGGATTAAATGGTATTATTAGAAGGAGAAACAGGAAGGAACAGACCTGCCAGTAAAGAGAAGCATTTATAATATTTTTTTTCTCTTGTGAAACATTTTCATTTTTTTGCATAGTGATTCTAGACTTTTCAACCTTTTATGTCTATGTGACAGCTCTGCTAATACACACTATCATAAGACTATTTAAATAATAATTAAACAAGTTTTGCTTTTATTCTGCAAGCTATGTGAACTTTAAGTTAAATGCAGCTTTTTGGACAAACCAAGTGTTTAAATTAACACAGACAGCACCTTTTGAGAAGCCAGTGAAAACAATAATTTCACACTTATGATGCCTTCAATTACATTTCACACAGCTATGAATCACAGTTTCTGGTTTGTGACTGTTTAAGAAAGACATGACCCCAGAATTTCTTTATCACATTAGCAAAATCACATATATTAGCCTAAATCATAGGATAATAAAATAATTGAGTTTGGAAAGAACTTCCAGACATTATCTAGACCAACCTGTTATTCATGTCTTAACCTACTAGCTATTCCAACCGTCTGTATTATTTCTTTCAAGGAAACTGGTTTTAGACTTTATTGGAATTTTTATGAGAGAATAGGAGCACACTGAAGCACAGGAAACACACTGAACATCAGGAAACACTTTTTAACTGTGAGGGTTGCCAAGCACTGACGCAGGTTTTCCTTTGGTTGTGGAGTCTTCATCCTTGGATATACACAAAAAACATTTTACATTCAGTGCCAGCAACTGTTTTTAGGAAGCTCTGCTGGAGTGGGGGGTTGGACCAGATGAATTCCAGAGAGCCCTTCCGTCTCCAGTTATCCTGTGACTCTGTGATTCTGCCATCCTGGGTGAAGAAGACTAGAAAGCAACTTTGCAGACTGGAGGTTTGGGTATCTTTCTGCTTTAAGCAGAAGATCACCCCACATGACCTCCATAGAACTGTTTCAAAGTAAATTTTTCTGTTTCTATCAAAAAACCTTCAAAGAATATGTCAAAATATTTCCATTAGTTTTCTACTCTTTTAATGAGGAATGACAATAATTACAACTGGAGAATAATTATCGTATAAATATCTGAGGTGAAAATTTAAGCAAAGAATTATAGAATTGTAGCATATAAAACAGACAAGAGCCAGACATCATATTGGTTTGAGAGCAGACCCTGGCATGCCTTTGACCTATGCCAACTAGTACACACTCCTAGATTATTCCTGGGCATATCAGAGAAACTGTCATGGGCAGGAGACCATTCCCAAAGGCAGTCCATGTGTAACCAACCTGCTGTGGAAGGTATGGGAGTTCAGGAATACAGATAAGGTTTGTGATTCATTCACCTGGCAATGAGTTTTCCTTATGGAGAAACTATGCAAAACTACAACTGGGGGACCACATACCCACCGTGTGGGTGGTGTTACATGTGTTTTGTTCTGTCTAATTATCAGATACCAGAGTGTGTCCAGAAAATAACCAGAAAGAAAAACCACCTAGAATACAGACATGCATCCATTCGTGTTGTTAGGTGGTTGCCTGTACAGCTCAGTTTGGGCAAAATGGGAGTGATTTCTTTTCTGTTCCTGATTCTTCCTGACAAACATAAGCAGCAACTTTCTACCCCAGTCAGTCTTTTTGCTGAGAATGTGCAGATTGCTTTGGATACAAGAATTTACTTTCCCAAAGGGTTACATGGTCTGCTAACACCTCAGTCCTGTGCTGAGGTGGGACATTTTCTAAGTCTTGTATTTCACACCTCCATTCTCCCTTGCCTATGCAAATAGTAATCTATCCCATCCCCTTCTCCCTTCTCCTCAGCTTTGCAGCCCTACCCCCTGTCTTTGACCTGCTCTGGCACCTGTCAGGTCCTTTGTAGATCACTTTAATTCATTAATAGGTAAAAAAAATCATACAGCTTTCTAGTTTTGCTTTCTGCAGCTTTAGCATATGAAAAGTGTCTCACAGAGGGATCTGGCACATGTTAAGGTTGGTACAAAATAAGCAGCAGAACTGCACGTCTGCAAGGGAGGTGGAGAAGAAGAGAGAAGAGACAAAGATGACCCTTTCAGTACAACTCTTGTTGCTGGTGTCTGACTTTGTAACACTGAGAAAATTAATTGTGCTGTGCTGGTGGCTGTTCAGGTTGCTACTATTGCACAGTCTGTTTCTGGTTTTCAAGTGAAGATGACCTTTGTACAGTGAAAATAAAAGAAGTATATTTGTCTGCCACCATGCTCCACAGAGAAAGCTGGCAGTTGTAATTTACCCTCAAAAGAGAATAAAAAATTTAATACATCTCTTATTGCTTCTGCTGGTTTGCTTTTTTTATGTTTTTTTTTTTTTTGTCCTTTATTTGCTTTTACTCTACCTGGTTTACTTCATTCATTCAGAGCATGCAGTCTGAAAAGTTCCATAAAGTACACAAACAATTAAATCTCTCTGTTGATTGAGAAGTCTCAGTGGTTATTCATATTCATTTCCCTTCCCCATTCACCCCTCTCTGCCTTCAGATATTTTCAGACATGGGGTTTAATTCAGGTGCTTTCTATTTTATGCTTTGGAATGCATTATTCATAGTAGTGCCTAGGTGACACTGTTATATGAGAATTAGTCATCTCTTATGCATTGGTTTGCCAGTAATTTGTCTGACTCTCAGACTGATTTAATAAAGTATCTAACTATCCAAGGAAAATTTCTTTGAAAACATATGAATGGATTTTTTCAGTTCATTAAAACTCTACCGTGATTTCTTAATAAATATTTTTTTCCAATAGCTAATTGCAACTTATATATAAATAATGTAAATCTTTATAGTTCGCTAAAACTTCTGCTGGAAATGTTGCGTAGACCCCGGGGATTTTCACAGAAGCTAATTTTGGTTTACTAAGGCTCATCTTTTCCAACTGTCTTCAAAGTCAATGGAGAGGTAGGATTTCAAGGACAAAAGTAGGAAGTTTCCTTAGGTGGTCTGATCACCCACTACATTCAAAGTCTGTTATGTCTGCTCTTTCTTTAATAATAAGATCAGACACTTAAGGGGGCTGACTTAGACTTTTATCCTGCAGAGTTTAGCTAGAATGTCTTGCAATTTACTCAGTCTGGGTGAGTAGGTATCTTATATATGAGGTGTCCTGTATCATAATCTCATCTCTTGTACATGAAAAATCACTGGGCAAGCTACTAACATATAGAGAAATGTCTGGGTCAGTATTTTTTGTCCTCACTGTGCCTCAGTCCATTTCATTGTCATTTTACTATCTGCTGTGGCTGTCAGGATAGTGACACCTATAGCATTCTTTGAATCATAAGAAAATTGATAAGGGAATTCACAAAGTTCAGAGCCTTATTCTGGAAGGTGATCTAACCCCAGAGAGTTCTGTCATGCTAGGAATAGGTACCAGTAAAAAGGCAACAATTATGACAGTCTGAAAAGGTGATCTCATTGGCAACATACTAGAAAAGTAAACAAATTTGAGGTCATGATCACAAAAGGTGCAGATTCAGACAGCATGACATATTCAGATGTAAAACAATAATTGCTGGACAAAAACAGTCCAAACAAGCCTCTAAGAGAACATTCTTTCCCAAAAAGGAGAAATAAACTAAAGGTATGAAAAAAGCCTCCTGCTATTGATATGCAACACTAGACGTCAGATTTTGGGCTGAAGAAAGCAATGGTAAAGCAAGATTCTGGTATCAATCCTCTGTGTCTTGGCATGTGTACTGAGAGGAACAGTAAAGTCAGTAAGCAGGGCAGGAAAGCATGCAGAAGTATGGTATGGCAATCAATGAACAAAGAGTAAGTATTTTGAAATAGGAAGGCTGAATCAATGGTGTTCAGGAGAGACAGAGCCTCACCGACAGGGAAGGAGGGGGGCAAGTCTTAAAGCAGTTGATCAATAAATGGATAAACCACAGCCTCTTTCCAGGTGGATAAAAATGGGTGTTTGCCAGATTTATTCCTGAGGATGAAATGGGGAAAATGGAAATTTAAGGAAGTAAAAAAACAGTTGCTATCCAAATGGCACAGAGGCACCACTAGCTGCAAACTGGGACTGCCACCTCTACTGAATGGATGTAAGTGGCTTTATGTATTTATACCTGCTTCATCTAGATGTATTGAAGAGCAAACAGGCTCCAGTTAGTGCCCTTATTTGGAATGTTGTCTCTTCTTGTCAGGGGGAAAAAATCTATTATCTCTCTATCTATCTATCTATCTATCTATCTATCTATCTATCTATCTATCTATCTATCTATCTATCTGTCTATCTATCTATCTATCTGTCTATCTATCTATCTATCTATCTATCTGTCTATCTATCTATATATCTGTCTATCTGTCTATCTATCTATTTATCTATCTCTGTTAGAAAGCCCTACAAGCCACGTGTCACCAGTTGCTTGCCAAGCACTTGCTGCCAGTAGCTTTGCACAAAGACCAGAGATGGCAAAATAAGTTATAAGTTATATAATAGCAATGTCCTCTAAGGAGCTCATGGTAGCTGATTACTTAGTGTCAGTGATTCTAAGTCTGTCCAGCAGCCAAACACGTGAGGGGATGTCAGATCCTTGATCTTCCAGAAAACTTTAAAAATAGCAATTCAAATCAATGCTTTCATCCTAACTTGCACTTAAGAATAAGCAAAGTATATTATAAACCTGTCAGAATGAGACATTTGATATATTATTCTTGGGGCTCATTGAAATTTCTTTTTAAATCCTGCAAAAATCTGGGTTTTTTTCATTAGGAAGTATTATTTTTCATTCAGATCTATCTCTTTTTTTATTTTTACTGCTCAGCTGCTTGGAAATGAATCATGTTATTACTGAAAACTAGAAACAAGGCTTATCTCACTAGGGTATACTAAATCTTGGTTAAAATACAGATTTTTTTTTTAATGTAATGATTCTATGTTTGAAAAATGTTAAGGTTGTGACAAAAATCAACAAAAGCCAGGAAATTCAAAGTTAATTTTGAATTGTGTTCATAAAGCACCTCATTAAGCCCTCTTGTTGTATCCTGTGTGGAATCATACAGTTTCCAGAGACATCCGTAATTGTTCATAATAAAAGGGCATATTAAGGGCAGAATTAGTGGATGTTCCTGATCCAGCAATAAAATAATCCTAGTCTTCATATGCTCTGTAATCCATGAATGAGGGTTCTATGGATTTAAGCAACAAAACACTTTGCTTAGTGTAATCTGGGAAAAAATAAAGCTCAAATGAAAGAAACAAATCCTTGAGTTATGTGTCAAGCAAGGCACATGGGAAGTGGAGAGAGCTCCATAGCCTTCATCCAATCACAACTTTATAAAATCACTTGTTGCTTTAGCATAAGAATTATGTGCATGTTTTTTCTGAATGAGTTCCTTAATTAAAAATTACAGTTCATCAAAAATTATCTCCTGTAGTAAGATCTCAATCATCAAGCATTTCACTGATGCATAAGCAAGTAAGGACTGAAGCCCTCCAAGTTTTCATGCCGGATCACCATAGGTTGACAAGAATCACAATGCTTCCAGAGTTTGTAGGTTGAAAGCAAACCCACTATATGCACTCCCAAGCCATTCCACTAGACTTTAAAGACTCATTGAAGAGAAAATTTCAAAAATCACCAGGACAAATCTTGTAGTTGTTTGGATTTTTCTGAAAACTCAGATCTTATTTTTCTGGAGCAAATAAAATAGAAAAATTTGAAACATGAATGTTCTGCAATTTTCTACCATACACCATGTATCAAATACATTTAACATGGGGTTAAATTTTTTTTCATTTTTGTCCTTGCAAGAGTTAAACTGGGAGAAAAAAGCACTCATGGTTTTTTTGTTTATGAAACACATTCAAATGCTGCACAACTCTTCTGATGTCCTTGGGAGTGGAGTCCAGTGTGCCAGCTTAGCAGAGAGGTACTGTTTTTTATTCTGAAAAAGGACAGTATAGAATGGTTGTATCTTCCAAACCTCACTTACCTTGCCATATGCAGTATGTGGGGAACCTAAAGCTCAAAAAGTGTGCAGGGGTCTCATAACAAAGAGATGGGTGATGCTCCCAAGTCCTGCTGATCGGCAAAGTTTTGAGTGTGGGCTGATGTCACTGGGATGAAGCAATGTGGGGTCATGGGGCAAAATCACAACCCCAGCATGGAAGCCAAGAGGAGATGTTCTTCATTATGGAAATGCAGGAACTTCTTGGTCTGAGCCTGAGCAGGCAGGGTAGAAACAAGCCTCCATATGCTGAGCTGGAGCCAAAGCCCTTCTGGCAGCCCATCTCTTGAGGGAAAGGCTGGTGAGACATCATCTCAGCTGCCAGGGAAGAGAAATCATTGGAGGCATCCACTGGCCTGGCAGAAATCCCAGCAGAGAAGGCAGCATCGAGGGAAAACAGGGTATGCTATTGGCGTGAAGGAACAGGCTGAATGGCTTCAGGAGGACATGGGCAGGACCTTTGTGGGAGGAGGAATCCTCTGTTCCACCCCTACAGCATGGGATGGAACAGGCAAGGTATAATTTATATGTACATACCTGAATGCTTGAGAGTATATAAAACAAAAAGCTGCCAGGCAGAAACAGATCAGTGTTGTCACTGGAGGAGATAATGCTCACACCATGCTGGGAGAATTTAGGTAATCAAACAACACTAAATGCTCTTAGAGACCAAGGAACTTCAATCATAGTGGATTAGAGAATTTGAAATGGATTTCTCTTTGGAAAAAACCTAAAAAGCAAAAAAAAAAAAACAAAAAAAAACCCAAAACAAAACAAAAAGCCGCCACACACACGCATAAGGAAAAATATTTTTATTGCAAGGTCTCTGAAAACCTCAGCTACTACCAATCTCATTCTAAAGTCTGGGAACCTGCAATATTCCAACTTCTACCAAAATTGTCTCTGGGTAGATCCTGCCTGCTTGAACATGGATTTAGAGATGTTTATAAGACTCTCTGTGGGGATTCAAACAATATGCTGAGCAACTGCACTATGATTATCAGGATCTGATCTCAAATCAGCAGCCCCAAAATGGCAATATCAAAAATCATCAGTCACTTTGAAAATTTAGGTCATTTTTTTCCCTGTCTTTTCTCTTTCTCAGCTAGAGCTCTCTTTGATCTGTGGCCCTTTTACATTTTTTTCCCCAGCTAAGTGAGATTAAGCTGCAAGAGAAAAGTCAAATCTGATTTACCTGTCACTCAGAATCAGCAGCTTCAAGGCTACAAAGTGTGCAAATTCCTTTGTAATCCTTTGAATTGACTGTCACAAAGGCATTTTTAGGTGGATAGATCTATGTTTGTTACCTCAGTGGTCTCTCAAAGAATACCAACAAGGCACAAGCTTTATTTTGGATCTAGGGTATCTATAAACTTGCCTAATCAGCAGAAAAATACTCCAAGTATTTTAATCCTGTTATTGCCTTCATTTTCATTTCAAGAAAATAGTTTTACATTTTTTTTATTTTATTCCACTAAAAACAAGGTCAGAAATACAGTCTCTGAGTACCTGTAAATAGCATGCCTTGGCCAGAATCAAAATCATTCTGCTTGCACTCCGCGCCTGCTGACACAATCTTTATAAACTGATTAGTAGTAGCAGGCAAATTAACATGTTTGGTGCTGAGATCCTGCTTCAATTCAAAGTTAATTTGCCATGACTCGTAACATTTTTTGACATGCTATGCCTCCATATTAAATCTCTTTTGACTTACAGGCATAAAGCAAGATTTAAGCTGTGCTTAAGCACCTAGTAAAGAAAATTTGTTCACCTATTACAGTGTTGCAGAGCTGTGAGACTTACTAGGGCTTTCCTCCCTAGATTAAATATTCCTAAATTTTCCCTTAGAACTACCTGAGATGCAATTATTTGGTGTTTTGGTCTTGTTAAGGGTTCACTGAGATCTGGAAATTCGGCACACAAGATCCCCAGGGCTATATTGATAACACGGCTGCAGAACAAGCTAGGACCAAACTCCAGTCTTTGGACAAGGACATCCAGAAAGCCAAATTCTCCCCTTCCCTCCCCACAAACAGGATGTCAGTGTCTAAACTGCCTCTTGGGCTCTGTTTCTGGTGAATACCATTCCTCTGGAAAAAGTGAAAACTGTTCCTTGCTGTCTGTCTTGACAAGTTCTTGACTTGTTAAGACTAATTACACTTTTACTTCATCCGGAATAAGTAGGAAAATGACAAATAAGCTGCTTTTTTTCACATGTCAGTGTCAAAATATTGGGCTAATTAGAGCTATGTTTAATTTGTATTAACTTAACCTGAGACTTAAATTTTATTGTACTTTAAAGAATGTTCCATTGTGCTTTAGCAACATTAGATAACTAAGACCATAATCTAATTGAATAGAAAGGTACTAGAAAAGATTTTGCAAGCATGTATGATTTGGAAGATTTCAAAGTGTATAGAAGTATCTTTGCCCTTTTAATGCCCTTTTAATGATCTCAAATCTTGTCATTGCTGTACTATATCTATGACTACAAAAGTGTGCCTAGAGGAAGGGGTATGTTACTCACTTAAAATACTAGCAAAACCAAAATGTTCTAAATTTTGCAGGTATTATCATTGCTCCCTTACCTAAACTGCTGTATAGAACTCTGCATTCTGAAGCTGTATTTTACCTCAAAAGCAGTTGCATTTTGATGATGGATGAAATAAGCTATTCAAGTCCAGTGTGTTAAAGTGCTGTGACACCCTTTGGGAGAAGGTATTATATATATGTACCAGAGGTACTATTTCAAGGCAGAAACTCTGCCAAATGCTAAACTGAGACTGAAGCCTTACAGCTGAGTTGTTAACCTCTGGAAACAGGGGTTTAAACTGCAAATGCTGAGCTAACTTTACCTTTGGGGGAGCAAATTGTAATAATGAAAAATTATGCAGCTTCCACCTCCTCTCTAAAGGCAAAACAAACATTTTAAGGTTTATTTTATACTTTTTTTCTGCAGTTAATTTAGACAAGCTTGTTGGCAAAATAATATTTCCTGTGCTTAGTAAGTAGTATTTCAACCTTCTGAATCCCATTCAGCAAGAAAATCACAAGAGTAGGTTGCTTTCACCCTTGGTTTGTAAGTAAAAGTGAATTCTGCTCTCTGCCTTTTCAGTGCCTCCGTCAGAAAATGAAACAAACATGCAAGGTAAATGTGCCAGATTCTCAGTGGGTCTCAATGTATAAAATCACAGGAACAAGCAAGCTGAGCGGGAAATGGAGGTGAAAGATGACAGGAAAAGTATTATCACAGATGGACCATCTTTGGTTGTTATGTTTTAAAAAGGAAAAAAGAGAAAATGCTCTTCAGTTCTGTGGAAGGTGGTAATAGAAAGCAAAAAAATGTCCTCCTTTGGGCAGGCAGGGGGGAAAGAAAAGCTTCTTCTGCTCCACTCAGAACAAATCTTTGCAAACTCTTGGAGATAAATGTCACAAAGCAGCCTTATGTGGCAGGATTGTATTTATTCATAGGAAGTGGTTCTCACTGCATGTGATAAATGCTTTATTTCTTCCCTCAATATAGCTGCAGACAGGGAAAGCTGGGGTAGGACTTCCATTTCTAGCTGCGGGGAGAGAGGAGATACAGCTCTTGGAGGGAGGCTTGCCAGGTGAGAAGAAAATCCCAAAAGAAATTTAGAACACATGATCCCTGGCAGAATACCTGTTGATAAATTTTTTGGGGGGAATGCAGAATTTTGAACTTGCCCAGATAACATTTACCAGTGTTTACTTATCAAATACAATCATACAATCATATGACATTTGGGATTAAAAGGACCCTAAAAATCATCTAGTTCCAACGTCCTTGACACTTTATAATAAAACAGGTTGCTCAAAGACCCTTCCAACTTGGCCTTAAAATCTTCCAGAGATGAGGCATCCACAACTTCTCTTGGCAACATGTTGCAGTGCTTTACCACCCTCACAGTAAAGAATTTCTCCCTAATATTTAATCTAAGCATACTGTCTTTCAGTGTAAAGGCTTTCTCCCTTGTCCTGTTACGACATGCCCTTGTAAAAAATCCCCTTGACTTTGTTGTAGGCCCCTTTAGGTACTGGAAGGCTGCCACACAGTGTCCCCAGAGCCTTCTCTCCTCCAGGCTGAGAAGGCAAGTTCCCTGGCTAAGGAGAGCACGCCCTTTCCACCAGTGTGTGGCACCAAGTGGGCAGGAGAAGGCAAGGCCAGCCTCAGAGGCTGGTCGGTGTTTTCCATCACCAGTCCTCAGGTGTGGATGTCTCTAAGATGTCCATATCCATGTGTGGAAGTTGTGGAAGCAAATTGTTGTCTTCAAACTTGTAGTGCCTTGAGAGGCTCCAGTAAATAAGACCAGGCACAGCGGGTCCCTGGAACAATGGGACCTTGGAACAATGCATTGTAGGCATTTTCTTATCTGTGCACTGCATTGTACTTTCTCCTGGCCTCCAAGACTTTGCAAATTGCAGGAATACAGGTTGATCTGTATTTCTGCAATTATGCTCTGATCCCAGAAAAAATGTCTGTCACCAATCCACCAAACACAGTCCTTTGAAATGTCAGTTATAACTCAGTATCATTATATTTTCTCAGGATCATTATATTTCACACAGTTTTTGCCATTTTTGTGTTCCCATAATAGAGGGTACACTCAACACCAAGTGCTAAACTAAGGTTATCTTTCCACTGATTAGGAGGTGTATTGGACCCCATTGCTGTTATTAAAGTGTTTCATAAACCAGTTTGAATACAGAATGAATGGACATTCCTATCCTTCCAGGACAAGAGACAAAAGGACAAAAAATCTAATGACCTTTCAAAATCTCAGATAAAAAGTTTGAATAAAGTTTGGATTTTTGAAAATATTTTATTCTTGTACCATATTACATCAATAAAAACTGTTTTTTGAGTTGTCCGTCATTATATTTAAATGAAGGCATTAGTATAACATTATGTGAACTTAAACAGATTATTCATTTATAACCTCTAACCTCAGCCACAGGCTGCCATGGTAAAATTGCATTGCCACGTGACAATTCTTCAAAACACTGATAATCTCAGATAAATGCTCTCGATTTTGATGTAATGATTTAATTATTTCTTGTCCTTCCAGAACAAAATATTTCTGGGTCATTTCCAGATTACACAAAACAGTTGATTTACTCTCATACTTGATTGCTTCAAGTAAACAATCGCTGGTCTCCTTTCTGTTCTTTCCATCTTTCTCCCTGCCAAGTAAATCCCATTTTTAAAAAGGCACAGCGTTATTCTTTTTTATTTTGTTGGTTTTGAACACATCAAAACTACAAAGATTCATGAGCGACGTGAATCCTTTGTTTTGTGGTTTTTTTCAGTACAGAATTGTATACAGCAGAATAATCCATAATGTGCACTCCTCTGCTCCTTACCTTGCCACTCCTTGGCCTGCCTTTTTCCAGTAATTATGTTTCTATGCACAGAAGGGACTGCTTCTGCACCCAGTGCTCCCAGCCTCTGTGCAGCCTCCTCTCTGCACAAAATGCTAATACTCATTTATCATATATAAGATACACGTGTAGGAAACAGAGAGCATGCTAATATACTACTAAGTGTTTTACACTTTTGATTCTGGTATTTAATCATACCTACAAGTGTTGACTGTACAAGTTTTAGGGGATGTTACAGGATTTTCAATAAATTCTATATATTCCACTATGTTTACTATAAAAAAAAAAAAGAACTGAGCCATTTTCAGTGGCCAAGCTGAAAAAAATAGAAAAGAAAAATAGAAAAAAAAATAGACAAGATATTAAAAATAGACAAACTATAAAATAGTTTAAAGGGAAATAATAGAAAAGAGTTTAAAACAAATTCAATTTTTACACTTTTTTCAGTTTTGCCAATCTAGGTTTACTGTTGTCTAGAAACATAAATAATGGTAAAAATAAAACCATTATGTAAGTTGATATATTTTCATATTTGCCAATCTAGTCATTGCCCTGAACTTCAAGGAAAGTAATCTATCCTGACAATATGTCTATATTAACATGTCTGCTAAGGGAGGAGACCAGAAACAGATTTTCTTTACCTAACCTAGTTATGAACCTGCTTTATAAAAAGATACTTTAAAACCCAGTTGTTAGCAAGATGCAAGTATTCCTTCTTCTGAGGCAGATTATTACCTACACTGATCTTTGGGTCAGTAAGGTTGTAATTAAAAAATCTGTACTCAAGGAAAGCAAGAAAAACATCTTGTAAAATGAGAGATGTTCTATGCTTGAAGAATATTTTTTATTTTGGTTGCTTTTATTATGTGTTTTTAATTGGTGCTGAAGGAAAACAGTCAATTTTATTGTAACAGTTCATTGCAGCTGCTCACAAGTTGGATTATCAGGGGTATACATGGCAATAAAACAGCAAAGATTATTAAGCAGATCTAATTTGGACAAAAATCAATATGTCTTTCCCATTTTTTAAGGAGGAAAACACCATCACGTTAAGATGATAAACATGTCAGATCCATGGTATTTAAAATGTTCCAGAAAATATAAAATTCTTCTTAGGAGTCAATTCTTGCTAGGGATCTGTGATCAGGAAGATTTCTTCCCTTCTCTTTGCTACTCAACCCTTTTAGCTGTTTCCCATAGTAGAATTCACTAATTAAACTCAGAAATGCCAGGAACTACATTTTAAAAAGGCAGTTAACATCTTCATTAACTTTGTTCCCATCACAAAACTTTTCTTTGCTTTGAAAAAGGACTGTGTACCTGTTGGATTCATGCAGAGAAAATAAATTGGAAAAATTTCCCATCATACAAGATTTAATCACACATTGCCTGCAATGGACACGTGTGTCTGGGGGATGTCTAGCTACTCTACTTGGACCCTTGGTAGCTGCTAAGCTCAAGAGCTCAGTAAGATGCTCAAAACAGAAAGTGTTTCAAAAGTTGAATGGAATGAGGATAAATTGCTTTTTTCTCTCCCACTTCATATGAACTGTTTTGATCCTGATGCGTTCTGCAATCACTCCGTTAGAGCTGTTTGACTCCTCAGGCAGTTCAGTCCTACTGCTGGAGACCTACAGTATGGCATCAAAGTGATCACTGCTAAAATGGGCAATAAGTTGTAAATATCAACCTTCCATGCACGTTTTACCCTCTGAAAAGAGCTGAGACAGTGCACTGAAATAAGATGTCTCCTTCTACACTTCAGCATTTTCACTTTGGAAAAGACTAATACATTTCAGGTCATATAGCTTGCTCCCTAAAGTGAGATCTTTACTAATTTAGAAGGTGCTATCAAAAATAGCAAGGAATAGGAAATGAAAGAGAGCAAAATAGGGATATCTTTCCTGGCACAATAATCTCTGGAGCTTTGACCCAGCAAAAAATCCTCTTTTCTTAATCCGGAATGTGCTGGCGAAAGTTCCAAATAAGATATCAGGAAAGGCAAACAGATTTCTGTGGTGGAGAGGTTTGTATTAAGTTATCACCTTCACTGAAATGATTACTTTCTTTGGAATGATTCTTCCTTAAAAGCCATAGTGGTTTTGTGTACTAACTATAGAGAGACACAGAACATCAAATATTAATATTTGGCAACATTTTCATCTGACAGATATGACATGGTTCAGGATTCTGCTTTCATTTTTCTGTGGTGTAAGATTCACCTATTAATCATCTTGGATGCAAATAAATGTATTTAATCATATTTGGGGGAGAAAAAAAGAATGTTGTACTGTGTAAGCACTCAGTTGTGAAAGCACTCAGCTAGTTTATGTGAGGTATTTTGAGACCCCCAGAAAAAAAAACCAAACAGCATCACAAACAACAACAACATATTTAAAAAAAAATATTAATAATCTCTTGAAGGGAAGACAATTTTTGCAGAAATTCTAACTCCTTTCTGCTCCCATTCCCAGTATTCAAAGAAAATATCCAGATTTTTACAACAAAATTTTGCAATTTTTGAACAGTCTTCTTGATTTTAAACATTTTGCTGATTACAATCTGTATGAGCTTTCTTTTCCTGGTTTTCTGCTTAGTTGTTAACAGATGTTAGAGTGCTGTAATTAAAAAAAAAAAAAAAGAAAAAAAAGGTTGCTATATGGCTAAGTATCATGTTAAATACGGGTGTGTTCCTTATTTGTGGAAAGTTATGTTGAACTGAATGTACTAATCCAGAAGGCAAACTTCATGCAGATTCCAAAGGAGGACAAGAACAAATAACTGTCTGTGTTAAAAGAAGTACTGCTGGTAAGAAGTTTTACTTGATGAACCATGTTTGGTTGTAATAATCTTGGATGCAAATATCTCTTGGCCATATAGAAGCAGCATCCTGGCTACACAAACCAGAGGCAGCTGAACATGACTAAGAATATTAGATCCAAACCACTTTTTTCCCTAAAGAAATTCTCTTTTATCAGACGTGTGTTAATAGACATTCTCACTTATTATTTTAGCTAACAGAAAATAAAATCCTCAGTGCTATATTGAGTTTACCATGGAAGTACTGAGGTTCCTTATCCTTTAAAAATATCATTACTAAGAATTCTACATAATTAGAAATCTTGTCTAAGTTCATGTCGTTTCATCCTCCACACTAAAGTCTGTTTTCGACCAGCATTTTTTTTCTCAAATATGAGAATGCAGAAATTCTTGAAGATTAAGCACTTGGTTTTTTTCTTAATTTAAAAACTAGAATAAGCTTTCTGAAAATGAACCAATTAACTGACAATGTCTTTATTTCAAGCACTTAAGCTCCCACATGCATACAAGTTCATCAGAGATTTTACAAAATTAAGGAAATCCCGGAACAGCTACTGGTCCATTGTGACAATAAACCACTTTCTAAAACAAGAATGGAGATCTGGGGGATCTTCTCTGTGAATTTAAAATCATTGTTCACCTTTGTTAGTAACATTTGATATGCATATATATGCTTATACCTTGACAAACCTTTAGCTCTCCTGTCCCAAAGATAGCTGATTGCTGTGCATTCTGCTCATCATTCTCCAAATCTTGGGTCCACCTTTTCTCTTAATGTGGTCCACAGACCACTGAAGGACATAGCTACACTGACTTCTAGGGGACAGCTGGTCTCTGCAGCTACCTGACCTATCATAAGACTTTGGGCTTGTGATAGAGGATCAAAGAGCTCTTGCTACACACATGGTGTTTTCTTTGACATTGTTCTCTATTAAAAATGAAAAAATTATAATCAGACTATGGAAAGCATCCATTCCTAAGAGTAAGAGAAGACACCATAAACAAAGAAAATCTCAAGGAACCAGTGAAGCTCAGTGTCCCACCTTGGGTCATTTGGCCATTGTCAAGCTACAGGAGATGTTTCTGGCCTTCAGCCCTGGCCCTGTAGATTCGGTACCAAACATCCTCTGCCACTCCTACTTGCCATTTTCTTAAAAAATGGGCAACTACTCACAGGTTGTCTTCCATCAGCAATGTTTGGGTAATGCATCTCTATTTTATATAACATATACCTAGAGAGAGAATATATAATAAACTATTATGCTGAGGCATTTATCTTTGCAACACTGAGAGGGATAACTTGGGAGCAATGTATAGTAGCCATGAAGATAAATAACGCTGCAGGGCATAGTATCATTTATAAAACATTCCTGGCACTCTAGGTTCCATTTCATTATTAGATTTTTAAAAAGAACCATTTTCTTGGTTAGTTTCCAGAGCTAGCAGTCACAGAGGCTAATTTCAAATTGCTTGAGGCCCTGGAAACAAAGATGTATTTGTGCAAACACTGCCTTAAATGCCAATAAAAAATGTGAGCAGGACTCACTCAGCCTTGTAAGTGAATTATACACAAGACAGTTTTTCTCATCACAAAACCCCATCTCCCCCAAATTTTTCTGTCATGCACTAGCATTTACAGGACAGCTTTCAAAGTGACAAAACCATTGGACAGGGAAAAGGATAGCTAACTTGGATGGCTAACTTATATAGCTATTCAACATGGAGACAGCTTCCTGTGGTGAGCACTTAATTTTGGTCAGTGTGTGAAGTCCTTCCTCTTTACCTATCTCCACTGAGGTCTCTCCTGGACTATATTTAAGAAGGATGTGGGACAAAAGCAGGAAGTCCAAGGCAGATCAGCAGGAATGGTTAGGTGTCAAGGATTGAAAGAATTTGGGTTCTTCAGCCTAAAGAAAAGAAATCTGGAAGGAGAAAATGGAAGTTGCTGGTATAAAAATCACTAAAAATATTTGAAGAGACAGAATTAAATATTCTTCATGTCTGCAGTAAATAGAAGAATCTGAAAAGACAGCAAAGCGAAGTTGAGGTTAGATACCAGGAAAACTTTTGCAATGTAAAAGTAGAAAAGTAACAGGATAGGTTACTGGAAATGTGAAATTTTCACCCCTGGATGTCTGATGTGTTTATCTAGAGATAAAACAAGTTATTAATTAATACTGCTTTGGATCTGGGAGATACACTGTGTAACCTTGTAAAATCTATTCAGACCAAAGATTCTGTGATGTGTTAAAAAATGCTGCATAATAAATATATGCCTAAATGCTAGCGATAAAGCAGTACAAATATAAAATTAATCATAATTATTCAGCACAGCATCTTATGCCAGAACTGTTAGCTTTTTTTTTTTTAACATAATGGCACCATTTAGCAAGAGAATGATAAATTGTTCATCCTAACAAATGAGTTTAGTTAGCTTAAATAAATGAGTTATTTTATAGTTAATTCAGTATATAGACTTTAGAGCTGGTGGAGAAGAGTTTAAGACCATTTTGAAACAGACTGTTTTACTTGACATGATCAGTTGCTTTCCCTGCACCCTAATTTTTCACCTGTAAAAGGAGGATAATATCTTTTCCAGACTTTAATTAGCTACAGTAGGAAAACGTAGAATAAAAATGGAAACCAACTATTTCCAAGAGTGGCCATACGTTTTCTTTGGATAAAAAAAATTCCTTGGAAAAGGTAGGAAACAAACCTAATAAATGTTTTAAGACTAAAGTCCTCATTGCCTACCAAATTATAGGATTTCTTTCCTTTGTAGGGTGGAATTGGTGTCAGATGCTGTTCCTTTCTTTTTTTATTTCTAACATCATGTATGAGATTGTAGCAATGAAACCAGGGCTAATTCCAGATAACAAAATTTTAATATCTTGTATCTTCCAAAAGGTGAAATAAATTATGTCCATTAGTGTAGTAGTAGACCACTTCTTTTAATCAAGGAGCATAAGATGAAGTTGAAATTATCTGTACACAGCATCAAGCATCAGAAATAAAAGGCCAGCATTAGCATAGGTAGCATTTTATCACTGTTTAATAATTTCCCTAAACACCCCAAAAGTTAAGGTTATATTTTATGGGTAGCATTTTAATGAAGCTTAGTTCTGCATTCATATTTCAGGAGGGTAAGCACGGCAGATATAAAGATATTGACCCTTAAAAGTGTTTCTTGAACCAAATTACTCTAATGGCCATCCATTTGTTGTGAATAATTGTTTTTAGTCAGATATATTTGAGTTTATGCAACATAGTTTATATGTACTTTTCCCAAGAGGTGGCTGGGAATTTAAAACCAGCATGGACTGAAAATAAAACTTTCATGCCTCTAAGAAAAACTCCTCCTGAAATGGTCAGAACCACATCCTAAAAGTTTCAAACTGGCTCTTCACTCACGATCACTCAGCATACAAACTTGACAAACCAAGTACAAGCCTTCCACCAGTGCTAGACTCCCACTACCCAAAGACTCTAACACCTATTAGAAAGTGCAGATGCAAGGACTGGATCTCTCATGCCAGGGGAGGAGGCTGTACAGGGACTCAGCCCAGACTGTATTTGATCTTACCTGCAAGGTGATTGAAGTGCAGCACTCTGCACAGGTCAGTGGTGCCTCTGTACCTACTCCCCTTGGCTCTGCACAGCAGGCTCTGACAGAATGTCTCAGTTTAGTTTGTGGTCCTGTGAGCTGAAACTGGCCCTCCTTATTCTTTTGGTAGTGTTAAATGTCAGTTATTTGAAGGTTTGTAGTCATAATTCACTTTTTAGACTGTTTCTTTTTCTCGCTTATGGTTAGAGGGAGTGGCATATGTATTTTTAACTAGGAGCTATAAAACATAAAAAGACACAAATCTCTAGCTGAAATGCAGTGAAAAAAAGTAATGTCTTAAGACCCTAATTAAGGGTCTATTTTTCTAATACAAGATTACTAATAAAGTACACCTGTTTGTGAAGCATGATTCAAAAGAAAAGCATACTATTTTTAATAACTACATTTGTCTCATTGAATCCCTCCCTCAAACCAGCAGACTCTTTTCCCAGATTTCACAAAAAAAACCAAAAAATGAAACACTTCTATTTGACTGAAAGATTTATAACTCATTTTGGTCTTGATGGACTTGCCATTTATGGCTTTCACATTAAGTTTAACACATTTCAGCATGTCACTATGAGCCTGACATACAGAACAGATATAATAACATTTCTTCCCTGATGTTCAGTCTTGGAGCCTATTCAGTGACTGCTGTCATAGCTGGACCCATGGTGTGAGGTAGATCATTTTGCATGTGTCACAAACACACACTCATTCCTACATATGTGCAGAAGCCAAGATTGTAGAGAAGCCTGGATGACTCACCTCCAGCTTCTCTTTTTTTTTTTTTTTGTCAGCTAGGTTGGATACAGGGGCCTCTTTGTGCAAAGACTTCCAGGATCATCCTCCACCTCCTCTCTTTCTCACAATCTCTTTACTTCTTCAATTTTCTTCATTTTATGTAGTTCATAGGTCCTGGTTTTGTTTCAGTCATGTTGTTTTTCATGCCATCCTCAAAGTATATGAAAACAATGTTCATATATAAATTGATTAAAATGTTCTTTGGTAAAGTGAGACAAAGAAATTTCATTCACTGATTCTCTGCATGTGATAATACCAGAAGATCCAGACCTTCTTCAGAGACAGGATAATCTGTCAAGAGAGAAACAAAAACAAACAAACAACAAACAAAAAAAAAAAACAGCCCAAACTGCACTTAAAAGCCATATATTACACTTTACATAATGTAGTCTAGTCCCAATATATGTGCAAGAATTTATTACCAGAAAAAATTGTATTCTGTCTTGACAAAAATAAGGAAGACAATTGTTCCTCTTTTATAGGTTGAGGCTAAGAGAAACTCCAACCCAAAATCTGATGTGATGGATACTCTTTTTTTTTCAGTAAGTCATTGCACTCAAAACCATTGAATAAGAAAACAAATGGCAGGATAACATGCACACACATTCCAGAATCAGGAACATAACATACGCACATAATGTTCACTTTCAAGCCATGATTTTGTTCAAACAGACCACATGCATCCATATAGCTTTTGAGTTTCTCAAAATTAATTTCATATTCTTACAGAGAACTAGGTAATAAAATATATTTTCACAGTTGAACATCCAGAAGACCTAATTTTATAATGTTTTGAATGAGTATGTAAGTTTGTCTTTCTTTTTGTTTATTCATTGCCAAGAAATCTTTTGGTAGGTGTCCCATGGCATATTTCAAATACTTTGCTACAACATTAAATAACTTTTGTTATTAGTGATGAAATTTTTTATTTGTGTGTGTCCACTCTTCTGTTTCTCACAGTGCCTCAATACAACTTCATTGGCTCAGCTTTTTCTGCAGAATGTCACCAACATGTGCATTTAAGGAATCTTTTGACAAGTAAGATTAAAAGGGTATCGGGTTTTGTGTTTTCCTTTGCACTGTGCATGGTACTATTACCAAAGAAAAGCATAAAATGAATAAAAATGGTCATCTGATGGCCTAGAAAAGAATCAGCTGAATGAAAGGTGTATGAAGACAAGGCAAATTGTGCATCACAATTTAGAGTGATACAAGTTTCATCAAGTCATTGGCAGTAGAACCATGCTCTTTTCCAGGTAGAAAGTGTGTGGATTCTTCAAAAAGTTCAGGGAAGTCAAGGATACAAAGAATATTTATAATTCAGCACAGCTGTTAGTGGAAAGTCAGAAAAAAAGGAGATTGTGTCTTTCTAGAAAATAATATTTGGAAAAGATTTAATCAGCCTAGGGGAAAATGCACTTACTGTCTTAAGGAATTAAACTGTTTCTGCCTGAAATACAGGTTTTTGAATATGGCTTTCAGACCTTAAATTGCCAAATATAATCAGTGCATGATATTAGAGTAACAATGACACCATGAACTCTATCATGTTACTATGAAATCAGTTTAACAAAGGACTTATTTTTTAGGCCCGGGTTGTCAATCATATCTTAGGGAAGATGAGCTACTTGTGGGCAAACTTCAGAGTCTCTAAGACTTCTGTAGATGAATGTGTGCCAGATTACAATGAGCAGTCAGGTCTGTGACCTGATGCTGCTTCAGGAACAGGAGAGCCTCTTGCAGTCCTCTACACTCTTTGATGTGGCTTATGTGAGGCTGTGGAGACCACTTTTGAAAAAACTTTTCTGATAAACCGCTCTCCCTCTGTCTTCAGGTAAGCCTCTGTTTCCTCATCCATTCCTCTTGGGTTCTGGCACTACAGCTTCAAAAACTGTGAGATTCCTGAAATGAGGTGTTTGAAAAGCAAAATTACTGAAGGGCTGCCCTAGGATACTGGGTTGCAACTAATAACAACAAGCAAAGGTGTGGTCCAAGACTTCCTTCAACTGAGCTTGGAAATGGAAAATTTCTTTACAGAAACATCTGGAACTGTACATCTCTGGTACATCAGGTGGATCATCCAGCCTGCCTCACCACGGACTGTTGGGATGGATGAAAGTTTGACAAGANGGACTTCAGGGGAATGGTCACTCCAGCACTTGGATCACCACCTCCCCCTCCTTCTTCACTGGTCTTGGTGTCTGCAGAGTTGTTGCTGTCACATAGTCTCACTGTTTCCCTTTGGCTGCAATTGTGCCGGTTATTTTCCCCTTCTTACATTCGTTATCCGGGGGGTGCTGCCATTGTCACTGATGGGCTCAGCCTTGGTCAGCAGCAGGTCATCTTGGAGCTGCCTGACATTGACTCTGTTGAACATGGGGGAACCTTCTAGTTATACCTGAAGGCCCCCACTTCTAAAATGGCCGTGAAAACCCAGCTCAGAAATCCTAATCACAAGTTCAATGAGCTCTTCTTTGAAGGCTATGGAGCAAAGTTAAAATCTAAGCACTTCAATTCAAATTTCTAGCACAGAGCCTTGCCAAAGATGAAGTTTTGATGTTCCTCCAAGCATTTTTCTTCTACTAAGCTGGATGTCTCAGGTGAAAAATGACATTAAGCCAGATGGCATAGTTGTAAAAATATGCCAGTAAAAAGAGAGTCCTAGAAAAAAAAGTAAATTTAAATGCTAAAGAATAAAAATGGAAAAAAAGAAATACTAAAATCCTTTAAACTACACTATAGAAAGGCTTGAGCAGTGCCCTAAGTAACAAGTAAAAGGCAAGCTAGTGGTGGAGAGGAACTAAGACTAAGCAGGAATGTGCAGGAGTGGGCAGAAGTGGGTAAGGGATGCCACTACGCAGTGGTTGGGGTAGAATGCAGAACACTGAACACCCACCACTGAATATATTCCCACAGTCTGGTAATCTACCCACAGACAATAACTTAGGAGAGAAACTTTAACTATACAGGGTATTATACTCTGGCAGGTGTATCACTTGATTGAAGCACTGCCTGTCTCTACAGTGACAGCAAATCATGAAAGCAAAATAAGTATGTGAGTTAGCTGTACTTTAGGAAGGTACTTCTAATTCCTCTCCTTGAAACATAGCTAGAGGTGTTTGATTTTTTAACACAAAAGGCAATCACATCTCAAAACGAAGATGAATGTGTCTCCATATTTCTAACATGCAGGTGTTGAAATATTTTTCTTTCTCAGTGTAAACACACATAGTGCCTGAAGTACAGCTAGTTGCAGCGAGTTGATGGGCATCGAGAAACACAAAGCAGTAATCCGTCAGCGTGGCAGAGCTGCAGACTCGAGGCAGAGCAGCAGCTGCTAACAGGTGCCTTATTTTATACACCATTATTTGTGTTCAACCCCTTCCCATTCATTGCTGAGGAATGGAAAATTTGACGTTACCACTCCCTAAAAACTTTTCACACTTTAAATTTCTATAACGGTTCCATTACACTCAGTGTATGTTGGACCAGAAAGTACAGCACAGAAGCACAGGTGTGGTGTTTGCTGAAGTAAGGCAAAAAAGGACAGAAAGTTATACAAGCTATGAGGTAGGTGTGGTTCATCTGTCACAATGTGAACAGGTCAATGTTTAACGAAAAGAAAGAAAGTTGTGGTTTCACATGGCCAGGGATGACTCACTGTCTGAAAACACAGACTCTAATGGGGTTTTCTGTGAAAAGGAGCAGACACAAACCTCCCTTTGCCACTGGCTCTCCACTAAAAGCACAAGATGAAATTACCATACACTGCTGCAGGTTTCAGCATTTCTCTACAAATGAAATAGCAACAACACTTTTTAATCAACCTAACCATATTTTTACAAATATTTGTCTCTGCAATGGTCTTGACCAATACAAGCGAGTCAACATATCAAAGAACCAAGGAGGACTATAACATGAAGAACATATTATTATGGGTTTGTTTGTAGTTTGGTGTGGTGTTTTCTTTTTGTGGTTTCAGATACGTTATTGATGCCTTGTGCAGGCTGA